>JAAIXI010000227.1:1254483-1721935 GCA_013403645.1 Heliconius nattereri | reverse complement strand
CTCTCCTTCTGCCTCCTTGTCCTCTCCCCCCCCCCCCCTTTTGTGTTTCCTGCCGGCACCCCTTGTTGTCGGGAGGCTAGCAGGGGCCATCAGGTTAGGCGCGCTTTGGCCTATGAGGTAAGAAGCGTAGTGTCGCCTTTTATACGTTCCGGCGCCCTACCACCTGAGACCACGTGACTTCCGGCGATCGCTGATTGGTCGAAAACAGCAACCGGAAGTGAACATCATTGGATAATAAAAGGGAAGTATACAGCGCCCTCTCTCACAGATGCTGTGCATCGTCTCTTCACAATAATACAAGTTTTATTGTTATGTAAAACTTGTACTATTATTTTTCGAAGTATTTAATATTTTTAAGGTATAGTATTAATATCTTAAAGTTTTATTATTAGCTCTATCTCACTACCTTCGTCTACCTATGGTAAAAAGTAAAGTATTGGAAGTCTTGGTTAAAAAATCTACTTCATGTTTTTTGACTTTCGGTTGAAACACAGTACATCATTATACATACATAATTACATATTTTTTACTCGTTCATGGCGGTCAAGTGAGAGTCATAAACATTTTCCAATAACATAACATAAATTTAAGTTCAAGAATATATGACGATGAACCCTAAAAGTTCAGCTTAACCGTAAGAAATGATAATGCAGACTTAGAAAAACAGATTCAGCGTGATGCACATTGCATCACTATAATTAATTTCTTAATACATTAGCATGAAAAAAATAAAGATCAGGAATTAGAATATTTGATAAAAACAATAATAATATAGCAAAATTAAAAAAAAAATTAATGAAATGTAACATATGTAACATAAATATCGTTGGGGATAGTGCAGAACCGCGAATCTACTACAGGTGGGGAGCGCGTATCTGCATTTGATCTGATTTTCCCGGAGTAGGGAAAAACTTTATAACATCGTTAATTTAAGTCCAAGTGGTCTCATTTTAACATAGATAATAATAATTGGTATTTTGTACGTATTTTTGCCATATACAATCCTTTACAGTGGTTAACAAGTGGTTAATTTAAGCGCCACGCCACTTACGCTGATTTGATTTGACCACGATCTTATTAAATTGAAACCTGACCGTTAGTTACACGCTTGTAAAATCAAACGTGCAACTAATGTTCCAAATAATATTTAATAATAAAATGAAGATTTTATTATTTATTAATCAATGTATTTTTTTACGCAATCCCACTTAAATATAAAATTGAAAATACACTGTCAATAACAATTTTTAATCAACCTTGGGTGATTCTTTATCAGCCTTTTGTATTAGTTGTATAACTAAGTATTACAAGCATAAATAATTTCAAAGTATTAATACACAAAAGACCAAGAGCTTTTTCAGAAAACATATCTTTCAGTAATTGTAAAAATAAATTACTGTTATATATTTAATATATGAATAACAATAATAGATTCTCTAGCTACCTTATATAAATAAACTTTATGGTAGAAACTTTATGTTAGTCATTTTGTTAGAAAAGAGCTGTGGTGGAATAAATTTGGTAATTTTTTTTCGGTATTTGTGGTAATAGCTGAAATTAGTCATTGTAGTACAGTTTGTATTCAATAAAACCATTGGAATTGTACCTAAGAACTCTGACATCGACTACGCACTTTGTACCGGTCCCTCTTCCAGGGCGGATTGTATCATAAATAAGATTACTTTTAATGCTACAATCCTTGAAAAAAGTGTGGTACTTCATATGGAAATGGATTCAGGCTAGCTTCTTTGGTAACTGAGGCTAGCCTGAATCCATGACTGACTAGGTAAAAATATTTCCCATAGTTTTAACTTTCTTTTAATTATATAGCGAATTACATACACTTCCAAAATAATATCCAAATACTCCAATGAGTATGGCCTTTTTCTAAAAAACGAAGGAGAGTGTTCGAAACTATAACGTTTCCGTCTTGTGATGTATACCATCAATATAAATTACGACGTTATTAGTACTCTCTTCTATGATTTTCTTTAAAAAGGAAGCGCATGTGAAAACTTTTTAATCTGATGTTGTCTCATTAAACCAATAGCTTCCAAAATTGGACATAATTTCACAGCTTGTAAATCGGCAGTTACTATGTGAAGCTTTCCATTTTAGCAGCCTCTTTATCGAAAGTCTTTTCTTGTCTTGCTAAATCTTTACGTGACACATGTTGTTGATATATTTGTTCTGTAATTTTGCTTTATATGAACAACATAGATTACATGCATCTTTTTTCGGTTGAAATAAAGCTATGTTTTCATCTTTCAAAACATCCTCGAAAAGCTTTCTAGAAGCGACTTTCTGTCCACTTTTTGTTGTCTATTTAATACAAATGCGATACAATTCATGCTTGGATTGTATAATAGGTTCTAAATATTGTTTTGTGCTTTTTTTTACAATAGTGAGAAAGTATTTTGGACATGGCTCTTAAAAATATTTGTACCGACTCTTTAGAACTTAGAACTTAGGTAATGCAACATCTCTCTGGCTCTCATTCGATTCGTTACGGGCCTCAATGGCAGCTTCACATTCCAGGATTCTTTCAGGAAACAAATAATTATTGCTACATGTTGATATTGAAGCTACCGATGCAATATTGATTATTTTAGAAAATAGACAGTAATTTGGGACTTTCTAAGCAGAATGCACTAAAAGTGAAAAGTGAAAAATGAATTGATACAAATAAATCTTATTGTTATTTATTTATACCTGTAAGAGATCACTAATAGTGATATGGTTGCCTTTGCATACTATCACTATGCGCTAAATATCTTTATTGTGTTGTGTTTTTTTTATCCAGCGATTTCTTTAGTTAGCTCTACGTGATTTAATAAGTTTCAACGGAGTTTGACAGCAAAAATAAACTACAAAGTACAGTTCTAATGACACTTGAGGACATACTCGGTACTGTCAATTGTCGACTATAGATACGCAGTATTGTTTATAGCTTTATATTGGTCGAAAAAAATCCCATCAAACAGGAGGCTGCCAATCGGGATCTTACGTTGAACGGCCGTGAAATTGAGATTTAGCTACCAGCAAAAGTTATTCTTATGGTATGCAGTTTTCATTTAAGTCTGATTGCTAGTGGGGAGAATGATTTATTTATTATGAAAATCGGTACTTTTCCCGGTAGTGTTGAAGTCGCTTAATACAAGCTATGGACGAACACAACATCGAAACTAAAGAAAGAAAATAAAGAATAAAAAAAACATATTCACTTCATCAACAGAAAAATAAATTTTACCCGCATCTTTTAAGAACCATTGTACAATATGTTAATAGTATAAAATCTGCTTCCCTTTTAGTTTTAATGCATAACTTATTCGGCATATTTCACGTTATACATGCAATGCATTCTATTATTCTAAAACAAACTATTATAAAATTGCGAATTCTAAACGAATACTAAAATATTCCATCTCTAGTAAGTAACTGGCTTACATTTTTCCATGTAACCTATTAACCTCGTTTGACTCGACCAAAATTGATTCAGATAGGTACTGATGCAATGCAGTTCAAGTTCACTTCTGCTTTCGCTACGAGACCACCTAGCGGGCGTCCCGGGCTGTTCTGGTGATCCACATTTTAAATTATTATTATAATAATATAACCTTTGATGCATTATGCGAAATATCAACATACTATTACGCAATTAATTCGCTATTTTTGTTTTTGTATGGCGGAGGACGAGGTGGATCGCCCGGACCGTTGTCATGGAGACGGGGGGCGCTGGCGGCGCGCGCCGCATCTAGACGGCAGAAGCGGTGCCGCAATCGCTGCGGAGGCTGTGTCTTACCCTCGCGAAACCTCTTTTGACGTAACGACCACGTTTCGACCTCTGTCACGTCATGCTGGCCCTCTGATAACGATCTGGTGGGCGCAGTGTCGGTCCTCCTGGTGATAGTGTGTGTGGTGTGGCTATGGTGTGGAGTGAGAGGTCGACGCCGTGACGGGACAGGTTGCGGGGAGGGGCGCTTTTCACGCTTGATATTATGCCTTTCGAATTGAGATCAGGTAAGCTTTGAGCTTAAGCGGTTCTTGTGAATGGATTTCATTCGGGCAAATGAATGAATGAGTGTATTGTTTCATTTAGAACATAATGTGTTATGTTGATTGGGAATTTTTCCAAAGATGTGTGGAAATGTGAAAAATCATAACCGCGTTCTTGCGTTACACTTTTTCAATGCAGATTTTGGTCTATGCGCGCGTGTACGAGTTTTGTTTATGCTGTTTTTTTTTATTTTAAGTCTTTATAAAGTGGAAATGAAATTTTATAGTATGTTTTTTTGATGTAATTAAAACAATAAACATTTTATATGCACTTTAATAAGTAATGCTTACTATTATTTTTGCTATATTATTATAACTATCTGTACTAATACTATAAAAGTTAATTGTAAAGGTGACATTACCCGGTGGCACATGGTCGTCATTGTAATTGCGACGGCTGTGGGTTTGATTCTCATTCGAAGCAAAGAAATATTAAATATTTTCATTTTCTCGCTCTGGTAATATGATAAAGCGCGGCTTTCAGTTCCGCCACTCAATACATAATAACTCAGACTTCGGCTGAAAGTAGGAAACGGAATTATGTTAATGGGAAAGAGTATCTCAACGCCTTGTTATGTGTATGCTTACTCTGCTGTATGCGAGATACAACTTCAGCTTCACGCTGTAGATAGAGGGGGCATTAGGTTCACTGCGAGATACAGCGTGAAGCTAATAAAGGAATAGCTTGTTTAGTTGAATTATTGGTTCGAGTAGCAAAAATAATATTAGTTTTTGTTTTGGATAATTCTTTTATTGATGAAGAATATAATGCTATATTACATTATGTTAAACGTTTTGACGTAGCCCACAGTAAGTGTGGTCGAAGACCTATTGGTCTTGCAGGCGAATCCACAATAAAAAGTAGTTGTTTATAAAAGAATTTAATAGAAGATATTAGACTCTTTAAGGGACAGTACGTTAATACCATATTATTCCTGGCTGCCGTACCCATTTCAAACGTTATAGAACCTTTCTACCCGACTACGGCGAAGGAAAAAGGATGATCATTTTCTTACTTTTCGCCCTTCGAAGATATTTCTTGGAACTAACGATAGCGGAAACTGTCAAAGACACTAAAAAAATAGAATTTTATTTTTCTTTTCTGGCTAGAAGAACATTGTTGTTTTCTCATATAACTTTCTATATATTTCAGAAAAATTGTTATTCGTTTCTTACTAGTATATAACAGTATAATAGTAAAACAAACGTGTTTATTTTATTTATTTGTGCGTTTGTGCATAGAAAAGACTTCACCGATTTAAATGCAGTTTTCACTATTGTGTCTCGCAACTTATCCTTTTAACTTAAAATTTAGTTTCATTTGTTTTATTTTAATCAATCCATAAAAAAGTTCGGTAAATATAAAATATTTTCATTAAATTGCTCTAAAATGACTGTTTTATTGAATTGGCTGAAACTATAATTTATTGTACTAACTTTTTAATAGATATTGTCTTTAAAGTGATTTAGGTTAGTATTAAATAATTTTACAGTTGAAACGGGTGAAGCCGCGAGCAGATCGCTAGTTACTATATAAAATTTTACAACCTTTTTAACTATTTTAAGTTATTTAAAATAATCGACAGTCAGTTAATAAAATAATTAAAACAAAGTTATTTCTAACTAAGTATATAATGAGAGTCAGTACTTGAGAGCGCTACTTTAGATTACAAAAAGGAATTCGGTATACAATTCTCCTTTTACATTTAGCAATTTGAATGAAAGAGATCGTTCTATGGAAGTCTAATTAAAATTAAATCAAACATTAAAATTCAATTCTTCGTCTCTACAGACGCTTTTGTTCCTTCGTGTTGCAAATTAGTCACTTTTGTCATTTTATCGATAATATAATGAAACTGTAATATTGTTTTTGTTATAATAAACATTATTTACAATTAAATAAAACTCAGAATGCCGCCAGAATTCAGCTGAAAGTGGGCAATGGACTTGGAATCTTATTGGAAACGGAGTGTTTTAACACTAGCTTCTCCGGTTCCCCCTGCCTGCCCTGATACATGCGGAATAAATATGTAGATGAAAAAAAATCTAACTTAATAGCATCCACAAAATTTCTTCTTTAAATTTAATTTACGTAAAAATATTTTGTGAATTTTCAAATGTTAAATTTAGGTACTGAAATATTTGCCCATGTTGCGATGTCTGTCTGTCCATAATAAATGTACGTCATTTACAACTTTGAAATGCTACACAGTGTGTAGCTCGTTCCAGACAAAATGATTGGCAGGATATATTCTTATAAAAATATGTAATTTTGACTGTATATTTAAAAAAATATATATCCGTTTCACGCTGTATCCCGCACACAGCAGGCAGAGGGAACCTAGTGGTTAAGACACTCCGTTCCCCACTTTCTGCCGAATTTTCGAGGCATTGCGTGTTGAGGGGTAGAACTCAACGCCGCATTTTGCCTCGACACCAGAGCGAAGAAATGAAAATATAAACGTAAATAAATATTTCACTTTCTCGAGTGGGGATGGAACTCACAACCGTCGCGCTGCAGACACACACCCTTGTGCCGCTTTTTTATCTCTTAAAATTTTAAATTAGATAATCATATAGTCTATATTAAAAGAAGTATAGCAATATTGTGAAAATCATTTATGTATATAAAGATATCCATAGGTATTCTTTTTAGTATTCCAAATCTTTTGTTATGTGATCAATCTTGTTCGTCGTAAGTTTGCTGCCGTTGACGTAACAATATTCTTTTCCCTCCTGGAATAAGAACACAATAAGATTTTTGGTAAAATAATTTATTAAAGTGTAACTATATACTATATAAATATATCTTTACATAATATATTACACTTCAAAAAATATGTAGAAAGTAGTGAAAAATCACTCCGTTCATGACTTTTGTGTTGCCTGTTGGACGCCACTCTCCTGAACTTAATAAAGTTATTTAAATAATGAAAAAATGAATAAAATCAATAACATAATCTGCTGTCCCTCCTTGAATTACAATACATTAATATTTGCATGTATGCATTATGTATCCCACCCACAATGGTCATCACCTAGTGTTCATCACGTGGAGTGATAATTGAAAAGTGCCAGAAAAATAAATAATTTCAGTTTTAGAGAGGTAGTGGAAGTCCTCGGTTGACCTTCGAGAACACAGTATGAAAGACACTGGAGGAAGGTCACGAAAAAGCATGAGGACCTCCCGGAGGACGTTGCATGAAGAGGTTGATGACAGTGGACGAGGCGAAAGAGGCACGTAGAGACTGTAGCGTTCTCTCTGACTTCCCCGCTAGGGATAAAGCTAAAGCGTGAACGTGACGTTCACTATTCGTGTAATCGCCATATTTACATTGATACCCACAAACGGACCCAATTGGGAAGTCAATTCATCTGCAACGATTGACGCGGTAAATTGTTTATCATACTGCGGCTTGGCGGTATTTGGATATCCGGAATGTGGGCCAAGAAATATGTATAATGCTCACGTACTTATAGAACTCTCGTTATGCTTATATTGATTTGTGGATTGTTAATTATAACATGTGCAGCTGGTAAATTTGTGGGACTGAAGAGTGTATACGTGGTACTGGTGTGGGTTCGATTCCCACAAGCTGGTGAGCTTTTAATGATTTTTGAAAATGGTATTTCATGATATTAGATTTTGACAAAATGTGCGAAATATATTTTTGATCGCGTTGAAAAGAAGTTTCATTTCTTCCTGTTTCCTAAATATTACTCTATATTTTATACTAGTGAACTTAGGCGGTTTCGTCCGCTTGAGCTATAAGAATATTTATTAATTATAATTATAAATTAATTTTCAATTTAAGGGGTGAATTCTAATAATACGTATAACACGTGTTAATGAAATATTTTTTAACAGTTTGAATTTCAAATTTTACAAAAATCATCACTTCAGGATTAAAATCATTCAAAATTCTTTCTTAGTGGGTGTTTACATCATGAAAATAAACATCTGTACAAGATTTCAACTAAATACTTGGTCTAATAGACGGACAGACATATTATACGAACTACAAAGTGTTCCTATAAGTGTTCTACGTTTGTTTCTTTCAAATTGAAAAACGAATTTGTTTTCACTGAATTCTGCTTGTTTACCCATCTCGCGTAGGTGCGTGAAAATAAGTATTATTTTCATATCATACGCACCAAAAATTTCAATTCGCTCCCTCGCTATAATGTTGTTACGAAATATATTTTGTTTTGATAGGGACGTCTTTAGGGACTTATCTGTGAATTTCCTGACGCTATATAAAAGTAAAATTGATAGCTAGTGCGAGCTTAATATTAAAATAATAAAATTTTATTAAAGTATTATATATTGCTTAACATATCCCTTTGATATCAAATCCCAAAACATGTAAATCCTTTTTTTAATAATATTATAATATTTATAATAGTTTAGGCATAGGGAACCTGGTGTTAAGAAACTCCATCCCCATTAAGATACTTCCAATTTCCATCGAATTCTGGAGGAATTGCAAATGGCGTAACCCAATACTTTTTCCACATTACCGCTCATAGTACTCATTACGAGAACGAGGAAATAAAAATATTAAACATTGCATTTCCTCTGGCGAAAATCGAACCTATTACCTGTCGCGTTAACAATTGCACGTTTGTGCCCGTACACCAGAACTTGTAGAAGCAAGCAAGTTCTTTAAAATTTATTATTAATTAAGAAAAAAGTTTCTCCAATTTAATATAAAAACCAACCTAGTTTCATATTTCGAGCTTAGTTATACAACTTTTGAAACTTATAATCCATTCATTTATCTATGCGGCTTTTGTTTCTACGCACAGTATTTATGTTTCTTGTGAACTATTTATAAACATGAAGCATTCTTTCTTATTTTTTTTTGGTAATAAAATTTAAATAAGATAAAAAAATCATAGTTTTAAGTATTGTTTTTGAAAACTTTAGAATTTAATTATTCGCGTTCAGTTTTAATGGAAAGGCGAAGGCGGATTCAAACAAAAGTGAATTTAAATTCGGTAACAAAGTTTCAAAGGATCGTTGAACAGTGTAACTACAAAATGTTTTCTATCAAATATGTTAAAGACATTTTAAATTAAATTAAAATCATCTTTACGCTGTATAGTTGACCCTCATTTTATGACGAATTTATCGAGGCATTGTGTTGAGTGGCGGAGTTCAACGCCGGGCTTTAGATTTGGTGCCGGGGCCGTCATGGCACAGGGATGTATGGATTTAAATAACTCGACGGTTGTGAGTTCGATGCCCACTCGAGTGAATGAATTATTACTTATCAATATTTTCATTTGTTCGCTCTTTCACCAAGGAAACACCATTTTAGCTTTATTAAAAAAAAGCTTTTTTGAAGATTGAGAAAATATATAAAGTGGCGTCCTGCCGAATTCGTCAAATGAAAGCTTAGAGCATTAAGAAAGGGCGAACATTTAATGAAACCCAGCGATTCGGTTCTTTTCACTTGCCTAATGAATGGAATGACAAGTAAGTAAATGTTCCTTATTTTTCTGGGTCTCTAAGTTGTATAAGTTATATAGTTTATTTATATAATTTTACTTTAATTCAATCCTTCGTAATTTTCATATTAAATGTATATTTCTCGTAAGTGTAAGTACAGAAAAAGTCCTGTACTATTTTTATCTTTTACCTGTTTAAATCAATAGTAGCTTCACGCTTTTCTTATCTTCTCGAACAGAAAAAACCTAGTGTTAAGCCACTGCGTTCATCACTTTCTGCATAATTTTCGAAACATTGCAGGTAGAGTGGCGGAGCTTAACGCCGCTCGACCAAATTAATAAAATATTGAGCATTCAAATTAGTTAATTCAGTTCTGTTGCTAGTTACCTACTGTAGTATAAAAAAATCACCTCATTAATTCTACACACGTTCTCTTTGTGGGTCAACGAGTACACAACAGCCACGTTTTCAGTTTTTCATCGCATTTATTCGTTGGGAACAGATTAGAGGTAATTTTCTAATTACCTTTAATTATTGAGGCAAGTCCTGGCGCAGAGGTACTAGCTGTAAACGTGAAAGGTGTTGGGTTCGATGCTCAATTGAGGAAAATGAAATATTAAATATTTTCATATCTTCGCTCTGGTGTCGAAGCAAAGCGCCACTCAACACGCCTCCATCCATCCAAGAGTTCGGCGACTAATGGGAGGCGGATCCTTAAGTCTTAACACTAGGTATCCTCTGCCTACCTTGCTGTACTTGGTATACAGCGTGAGGTAGATAATTAAAAAAATATATTGATAATTACTTTAAGTAAACATTTACTATATTAATATTAAATTGAAACTACAACCAATGAGTAACTACAATGGATTGTTACTAACTTAACGTATAGTACGTTACTTTTCATAATAAAAACACACATTCACCTATCTCTTATATTTTATGACCTCGCGAGTGTAATTTAATTTATTAAAACGTTATTTTTGTTGTGAATGTACGTTTGTCACAAATAAATACGCACCCGAAATACAGGAATGATGCTCAAAATGGTGGATTTCATTTAGGAAATATGTTTTTTGTACAGCCCGCGTGGACTTTTTGCTTAAAAGTAATTTCAATGTGGAAGAAGATATTTAAAAATCTGTGTAGTAGAAATGCTTTTTGTATGTTTATTTTAATATTCAGATATTAAAATACATTATAGAGATGCAATGGAGTTATGTTTGAATTTGTTTTTTTTTTATATATATATATATTTTGTGGCGTGCCATTGAAGAGGAGCCAGCAGTGGACGAGGACAGGCTGAGGATGATGATGATGATATAATTTTCTGTTAGGTTATAGGTTCAAATTTAGTTCAACGCAATATTACTGATTTTTATAATAGAAATGGTGATTTGTGGTCAGTAGTCCGGGGTATAAAGTATGACTGTAAACGCAACTGGTTGTGACTTCCATCACCGTTCGAGGAATTGAAATATTTATTTAAATTATATTTTCATTTCTTCGCTCTGACGCGTGGCGTTTAGTACCGCCTGTCAACACGCAGTGCCTTTAGAATTTAGCGGGAAATGGGTAATGGAGTGTCATAACACTAGGTTCCCTCTGCCCATCCTGCTGTGTGTGAGATACAGTCTGAAGCGAGAAGCCAGAAGCATACAGACGTATATTTAATATTGCTTGGGCACTTTTATCTAACAGTTAAGACGTCCTACAAGATGTATTTAAGAGATGAAATGTGAGTCAATTCAGATAAAGTGGTGAAAACGGGGAAGACAAAGAAGAAGCTTTCGTTATGTGATTTCGCAGGATGAATACTTTCATTGAACGGTTGATAGAAGTTTGTCGCGATCTAGCTTTAAGATAACTACGGTGCAATATTACAAGGTATATGAAAGTTTTCTTTTTGTCAATGAATAGAAAAGGCTATCGAGAATAATATTGTATATATTGAATTATATTTTTTATAGAAATAATAAATTGCCCTAATGGAAGACCAGCAACAATTTTTAAATTGGTACGATGATGTGATGATGATGATGATGATGATGTTTCAATAATCTTTTAAAATAACAAGAATAATACGAAGACTAATTCAAATTATTTTTTTTAGCGTCATCTGTATTCCGCACACAGCAAGGAAGTTAGTGGGAACCTATTAGGACCCTCCATTTTCTGCTGAATTCTGGAGGCATTGCGTGTTAAATGACAAAATTCACTTTATACGCCGTGATTTATCCCGAAACCGGAAGAAGATATTAAATGTTTCAATTCATCGAGTGGAAATCGAACTCACAACCTGTCAAAAACATTTATGCCTCTAACACGACTAGCTTCAGCACTATGTACTAGTAATTATCATAAAATACGAAGTTAACTAAATGCAAGTAACTACACACATTACTTCTCACGATGAAGTACTTTGTTTCCCTTAATAAACTAAAATATTTACTAAGTAAACATACCAACAAAGACGTAAAATATTTCGTGTTGTTAATAAGTTCTGCAGGAGTGTAGTAGCTAGTGACCACCTGACATAACTGGATATAGTGGACGGAGTGTCTTAACACTAGTTTTACTCTATAGCAAGCTTGAAAGCAAGATAGCTAGCTATAGCAAGCTTGAAACTGAAAAAAACAGATATGTATGACACTACTACATGAATAATAACGAAAAAATATTTAAAATAAATTGTATTTTACTTCTATCACTCGTACATCAGTCCACGTACAATGTATATAGAATAGTTATAGGAGGTCCAATGTGTGCATGTTTTACAAATCTTTTTTATGGATGTGTAAATAAAATAACAAAAATCGCTTGCTCTCTATGTCCTATAGGTGATGGGTTGAATGGGAAGAAAAATACCGCTATTATAGCAATGTTACGTCCGATTCCTCAGCTTAAGCGTATCTGTGTGTGTCTTAATCCTTATGTGTAGTTATTTAAGTTATTATAGAATAAAATATATAGGCAATGCGCGGCGTTGAGTTCCGCCAATACGCAATGCTTCCAGAATTCGGCGGAAAGTGGCGAACGAAAGTGTCTTAATAGGAACAGAGTGTCTTAACACTAGGTTCTTAGGTTACCTTTGCCTACCCTGCCTTTGCCTATGTGCGTATAAAAATGATATTAAAATGTAAATAAGTATAAAAGTGATTATAAAAGATTTATCGCTTAAGTTCGTTTAAATGTTCGATTGTTAGCAATGTCTATAAATGAGCAATGATGAAAGGTTCATCAATTAAGTTAATAATAAATATATATATATTTTAATATTTTAATAATATATTAGACAATTATAATATGAGTTGTATTATTATAAAAATAAAAAAATCAAGAAACCTTTTCATTCAATTAATTAAAAATAAATTCGAATTTTTATCTCCAGTAGGTATCATATAATTCGTGTCGTTCAAAATATTACTTTCCAATATGCTGCGGATATGGAAAAAGCGGTACACGCTTTTACACTGCAGAACGTCCCACGAACGGTCTTTGCAGTAAAAACTAAAATGTAATACCAGCAATTTACTGTGTACAATGAAGCACATGTAGTTTATTTTGAGGACGCTGTGGCTTTGGAGCATAAAGGTGCTAAAGTTAAAGTGGCGGTGTGGGTTCTATTTCCCGGGGAGATGAATTATATATTAAACTTCCTCACTAGACAAAGACATTAAGTTTTGCCACTAACACGCAATATCTAAAATATTCAAAGAAAAGTGAGAAATGGAAATGTGTTAATGGAGGACGAAGTGACTTACCATTAGCTTCCTAGGCTCTCCCTTCCTAGCCGGCTTTGTGCTATAAAAATGTTTGTATATAAATGTATACACCAACAAAATGTTTATTTCATGCATAACATTCCAAAATCTTTTATTATTTGCTTGTCTTTAGTTTGATACGTAAGTAACGTAGGAAAACTTTCTTGTAGTTTTTTAAGTTTTCGCTAATTCTAACTTTAAGTAGGAAACATTGGAATGATAATAATAAATTAACTGTGTTTGTATCTGTTGATCGTTTATTAAGTAAAAAAATATTATTCTGTCCGTAGTATTTACTACATACGTCTCAACTTACTCACAAGAATCTACCGTCTATCACAATGTTTTAAGTTATTTGTCATTCATTAAAACAAAGACGACATTTCAACGTTCCCAAAAGTCACAATTCGGCCTGATTTTGAACAGCTAAGATTTATCGTTATGGGAAAAAGTTGAGAAAAACATAGGCAGCGTTTTACTAAAACGACGGGATGGAGGCAAAAAGAATTTTCTCTTAAGTGTTTGTAGCGTGCGAACGGACCGACATTTACGGACGGATTGGGGAAATTCTTTTTGTTTGACATACAGTTCTGAATGGCCAACGAATCTTGATGGGATTAACTTTGAAAGTAAGCGGTGGGCAAGGAAAGAGAAGAGTGTTTTTGTTATTTGGTCGCGTTTTGGATTTATTGCACGCCCATTAGAGCGTAATGGGCGTGTTTTCATCCGCGTTCGACAAGTGTTTACAATTAAAAGTTTCATCAAAATAAGATTTAGTTAATGATTTCAGTTTCACTAAATTCGTGTTTACTCCTTGCTTACATATCTATCCTCTATTAAATACTTACATTTAATGTGAGTATTTAGTTAAGATAGAGGATAGATACGTGTGACTTGTGGCACAGTGGAGTCGCGATGATTATGGATTCTATTTAGAGAATGAAATATAATATTTTCATTAGCCCGCTGTGGTAACCAGGCAAGCTGCACCTTTGATGTCCTCTAGAGTTTTCATCCGTGCCATGCCGTTCTTTGTGCTTAGCTTTAGCAAATTTTGAAGACATTGAATACGTAACAGAATTCAATGGAACACTTTGCCAAAGCAAATATCAGTAATTATTATAAATATATTTTATATTATAAATAAATATCAGTAAATATCAGTAGTAATTATTATTTATTTTACAAAACTATGTTACAGTTTCAGTAAAAAATATTTACAAGTATAAATGCTACATTTTTCTATATAAACAATGTACATTAAAAAATTCCATCATCAAAAACATTCGTCAATTAAAATATTGATATTGGATCAACTTTGTTTTGACCATTGTGTTAAGTTGACAATTAAGCCGATCAGATAAAACAACATTTCAATAATATTATATAAATCTTACTAATTTATTGTAAATTTTGTTTAGAAATAATAGTAAAATTCTTGTATAGGTAGTAACATATACCAGAATTTTACAAGCAGCCATATTAGGATTTTGAGGAATAAGTAGAGGTATATAAAATATCTTGCAAATTCTGCGCTTTTCCACTTTCCAAAGAATTTTAGAGGGACCGCCTATTGAAGGGTCCTCTCTTCATCCCTCAACAATCTGCCTTGTTACCAGAAAAAAATACAAAAATATTAAATATATCATTCCCTCAAGTGGAAATCGAATACACGATCGTTGCGTTTAGTCGCACGCATTTTAATACTTAAATATGAAGCTGTTTAAAACCATTAATTTCTAAATAATTTTCTTTAATAAATTGATTTATTTGTATTTTTGATCTACATTTACGTTAGAAAAAAAATATATAATTATTTGTAAGGAATGTCGTTGGTTTTGTGATAAGATAAAAATTTCCATTAGCATATAAGCTTTTATTTTTATTTAATTTTTATAAATAAAACACTAGAATATTCCTCCAAAATGAAATTGAGATTAGAAATTAAATTGGTTATTTAAAATTTTCAACAACGCCAATAAACTACAAAGCTAATTACTAATATTTTTGTATTCTAAAAAGTCCTCAAAGATAGACTATGTAGTTGTATAATACATATATTGTGCTTATATCATCAGGCAGAGTAAGCTCAAATAAACGTTTTAATTGAAAATTTAAGTAAGTAATACGTTCTACTTAGTACTTAATACGTTGTTTTTTAATTAGATTTTGGTTTGCTTTATTATGTTAGTAATATTTTTAGTATGTTTAGTACTTTGTGTTTTTAGTGAAGAGTTTTAGTTATTATTTTTAATGATAATTTAATGAATAATCATTTTTGACGTGACAACGTCTTATAAAACGATGAACGTATATATCTTTCTTCTAGCTTCTCACTGTATTCCGCATGTAGCAGAGTTGACAAAGAGAGATTAGTGTTAAGATACTCCACTTTTCGCCGTATTCTTAAGATATTGCGTGTTGCCACTATTATACTTTTCTTTAATGCACTTCTTTCAATGTCAACTGATGGATAATAGGGATATTTTTTCCGATTGTTAGATTAAAATAGACAAAGGTCGGGAAATTGCGTACTAATTAGTCATCAGTTTAATAGATGTCTCGTATATCTAATGTCTAGTGACTGGATGATAAATTCGCTTTCGTCTTTTTCTTATGTAGAGGCATTTAGTTCCTCGTTTCGAGGGTACTAATTAGATAATTGCCGAATTATGGAGGAATTTCGTGTTGAGTAGCGGAACTCAGCACCGCGCTTTGTCTCGTGACCAGAGCAAGGACAACGAAAATATTTCATATCCTGGGAATCGAACGTGACAATCTGTCGCGTTTATTTGACACACGCCACGACTGGCCTCAAATAGATAAATGACGATGACTAATAAAAATGATTTACTTACCATCTCCTTTCTTATAAAAAACTATTTTAAAATATTTGCATAATAAATAATAAGAAATAATGAATTGACTACCATCGAAGTAATTACACTACCGCTCTACAGGATAGCTAATAACTAATATTATAGTTAACGCGAGCACTTTAACAAATTGACCGGAAGAACATGCTAATGATGTGCGGTTCCGTTGATACTTATTACAGTACGTACGTACTATGGTTGATTATTATAAGAGAGAGAGAGAGAGAGAGACAGAGAGAGAGAGAGAGAGGGAGACACACGTACAACCGTAGTGTGTCTTTATTATTTTTTTCTATGTGACACCTATGGCAGCAAAAGTCTAAGGAAAGAATATAGTTAAAATTGCAAAAAGGACAAACGATATAATAAATATAAATTCAATTAACTTGGTATTGCGTAGATGGCGGCGGAACTCAACGCTGCGCTTTGTTTTGTTAGCAGAATTAATTACAATAATTGATTTAACAGAGAAAACACTAGCGTTGTCGGCGACGATAATAATATTAAATGATATATTATTCTAATATTTTATATATATTCGTATATACTCGTATTTTATTTACACCTTTAGGCAGTCGAATATTTGCAAATAAATATGTATTTAAAATTCATGAAAACTGGTTTATTATATTGTGTATATTATATGGTTTCTTCCGTAGCTTATAATTACCATTTTATAAAAAGTTGACTTATACCTGGATAATATTTTTTGAACCTCCACATACGTCTACAAATATATCATAATTATGTATACGTGGATGGTAAGTAATATTTCATCCAAACGACCCATGTTAAAGGCAAAGCTCGATCTGGCAGCTATATATGAAAGCTGTTATTGGGAACGACGACACCTCGAGTGAATGCAAACGTTAATTCTAGAACAAAGTTAGGAATTTAGTTTTGCATCCTTCATCCTTTAGCATTAACGAACTATACAAATTGAAGTAAGCTTTCTGTTTAGAAATTTGTTCTTGCTTATGTTTTATTTTAAATTAAATCAGCTTCACGCTGTATCCCGCACACAGGAGGATAGGCAGAGGGAACCTAGTGTTAAGACACTCCGATCCCCAATTTCTGCCGAATTCTGGTGTGTTGAGTGGCAGCACTCGACATCAGAGCTAAGAAATAAAAATATAAATTTAAATAAATATTTCATCTTCCTGAGTGGGGCTCAAACTCACAACCGGTCGGCCGGTTTATAGGCAAGTCCATATACATATATATGAGTATATATATATGATATAAATAATCGATTATCGTATAAAACAGTATTGTATGTCACGGCTAGCCCGGCCATTTCGGTAAACGGACCGCAGAGCGACTAATGGCACGATGCGTCGATTTACAATCGCCTGTACGCAACTAGATTGGATTCGCCCGCAATTGTTCTGTGAAATATAAGCTGATAAGTAGTTAGTGTGCGCTTAGTGTATAGTTTGCTTATAAAAATATTTGACTTTTCTTTTATGCTTCACGCTGTATCCCTCTTGTAGGTAGAGGGTAAGACATTCCGTTCCCCACTTTGTTCTGAATTCAGAAGGCACTGCGTTCTATGTGGCGGAACTCAACGCCGCTCTTTGACTCGACTCGTAGTAAATATTTCATTTCCTTGGGCGAGAATCGAACCCAAAACCTGTCGCATTTATAGACACACACACTTGAGACTCTTAGCCATCACTGATCTAAATTAAGACGCTACGCTCTCTGCGCATCGCCTTACTTTGGTTAATTAAGCTTTACTCATTTTAATCTTCAACGTTAAAAATAATCCTGTTTCATTTCTTTTTTCTGAAAGTTTTTTAACCAAAAGCGCTGTAATATTGAAAGATAACTCCAATTTATAGCTACAGCCTAATACGCTTTCCATCAAAAGTTACCGAAGTCGTATGTCATTTTATAGTTAATTCTGTCGGCGACATTGCTCCCCATAATACATTCACGTAATACTTAACCATACTTAACTATGACGAAAAAAATTTGACACTAAATTATAAAAAAATATATACATACATTTAGGAGTAATACAAGTATGCATTTTGCTTTTCTTCGTATTTCGCATCCTACTTCTGAACTAAAAATGACGTTAGAAACCAGTCCATTCTTAACTGGAATTAAATTTTCTCACGTCATAAAGGAATTTCCTTGCGAGAGTGTTCGCATTATCTAGAAATTCAGCAGCCCAGTGGATTCTCTTAATGGGAGAGCTTATGACGTACCCAGAGGTTAAGCTTAGCCTGAATAAAAGTAAGGGTTTCTTCGTTCAAGGCGTCATAGAAGCTGAGCGTTTTCTTTGTTATTTTCTATAACTATTTAGATATAAGGAATATTTTTGAATGGATTGAAGACAATTTTCTAGCAATTTTCTATAGAAGGAAAATATTGATTTCTTTAAAAACAATATTTTAAGTAAGTAATCACATATTTTATTAGATTACTTTAGAACTTCGTTTTTTTTTCTAAGCTAAAAAAATATTGGAAAAGCTATCAATATAAACGAACATGACATTTTTTTGCTATTTTGATATAGGTAAATCTTACCTTACCTTCTTATCTAATTACCATTATTTAATTCTTTAAGTTTCTTTATTTATTAAGTTTATATATGATTCTTTAAGTTTTCTATTACATTATATCTCTATATGTTTCTTATAAATGAAATAACTTTCCCTTTTTTAATTATCTTACAATGATTTTGCTTAGGTTTTAATTTTCTATTCTATTGATAAAATGATCTCCCTCTATTTTTATTTAAACTAAAAACTTTTACTTAGTTATTTTAAAAGTTCTTGTAAACTAACTCTTAGAAACTATAATAGTTACTGTAGTAGTCTACAAATACTTAGCTGTAGATGAACTAATGTACAGACGAGCTAATTAATTACGATACATAAACCAGAAGCTCAGCTTAAAGTTTTAGCCTGAATCGTTCGTTGTACCCGTTCGAGTGAACTTAAAACTATTCATTATCAAGACCAGGGCGCAACGGATAACGCGTCTGACTACGGATCAGAAGATTCCAGGTTCGAATCCTGGCAGGGTCGTCAAGTTTTTATTATTTTTCCTTTTTTTTTCTAGTATATTTACAATATTCTTTTATCATATAAATTAAATGAAAACAAAATAATACTTCTTGGAAGTAACATTTTAAACGAAACTTGTTATATTTATTTAATATAGCTGGTGCGTATATTTTGTCGTTATATAAATTTAAATAATATGGTAACACTGATAACAATCCAGACACATATAAGGCTTATTTCAAGTATTTAGAGAATTTTCTATTTAAAGATATGAATTGAGCAGCGGCATAATATCCAATTGCAAGCGCGACGGTTCTGGGTTCGATTTCCATTTGAAAGAAATAATTATTTTCTTCAATATCTCGAAAACTTAGCCGAAACTTGGAAACGGACTGCTTCACTTTACTAATATTTTTATTTATTTACGTTTATATTTCCATTTCTTCGCTCTAGTGTCGTTGCAAAGCGTGACCTCCGAAATGCAGCGGAAAGTGGGGAACGGAGTGGCTTAGCACTAAGCTCTCTCTGCCTACCCTGCGAGATACAGCGGCGAGCTGAAAAAAAAACTATGATTAAATACAACATGTGTAAGAACTTGCAAATTATCACAATAATATTAACTTTCCCCAAACTAATTAGCTTTAGCCCAAGGGTATATTCGTATATAATTTGATCGGAGATTTCCTTCAATAGCAGTATCTTAGTTACAGTGGGATCTTTGTGTGTTATTTTATGAGAGTTATGGATGTATAGGTAACTTATTATATTTAAGTTTTTAGAGAAAAATAAATCTATTCTCTTGAGGATTTTTTAAACCTGGCTTGTCATTTTGGATAAATGTGCAAGATTTTTAAAGAAGAACAAGAGATATCACACAAGTGTGCGACTGTAAGCTGTGATAGGTACGATTTGTTCATTGAATTCTACCACACGTAACGTTTCAGAATTCAGCGTAAAATAAAAAGCGAAAGTGTCGTAATGGAAACTGAGCGTCTTAACATTAGGTTCCCATCCAGTTCTCTCTGTTTTCTCTGCTGTGTGCGGGATACAGCGTGAAGCAAAAAAAAACTACAAGTATAGATCATTAAAATTATTAAATACCAACACAATTTATGATTGCTGCAGGTAAAAATTAATAAACATATATTCATATGACAAATGTATTACGTCTAACTTACGTAATTTAGATTTGTTAAATCTTAAGTAAGGAAAGAAATATTTCAAAAAAGAAAAAGAAATAATATTTTCTTTGAAGCTCCACTTCGCCTTTTCCTTCCTCGAATGGTAAATAGCTTGTTATGAACGCTGCCTCTTAGTTTTTATAAAATCTGAGGAGTTTTCATTTTACCGAAGGAATTTTATTTTAGGTTGATGGATATTGCACTTGTTTTAAGCTGTATATAGTGCTATGCAATAATATTTTGTTAAGTTATTCAATTATATTCATTTTTAGGGTTCCGTAACTCAAGGGTAAAAATTAAAGCCTTATGGGATCACTTTGTTTTCCGTCTCTCAATATCATTTAGCTCGAGATAGTGTAAAGGGTTGAAGTTGAATATGACCATTTATGTATCGACCGCGTGTAATCACCCCGTTTTTTAAACCTATAGGGTACTTCCCGTGAATGTAAAATGAGAATTTAAACTACATATAGTATATATATATATATATATATATATATATATGAAGAAAAGTGAAAATTTATAACCGGTTTTATTTAATTTTTTAGTCAATCAAATGTATGTATTAAGATTTGTATTTAAATATTCTATTAATATAAATTAATACAAACCATTCCTTACTGTTAAACAATAATTAGAAATACATTGAATTTAATTCAAGAACATTAGACTTCACCTGCATAATTATAAACAAGATGATATGCATCAGTATCTGTAATTTATAATTGAATGCGTATTCCTTTGTGTATATCAAATTCAAATTCAAAATATTATTTATTCAAATAGGCAATTATTATAAGCACTTTTGAATCGTCGAATGAACATATGAACAAAAAGCTACCACCGGTTCGGAAGGCAGTTCTGCTGAGAAGAGCCGGCAAGAAACTCAACAGACAAAAACTTTATTATATTTATATCTTTATCATCTATTTTATTATATTTATGTTTTATGCTGAGACTTAATATTAAATTCAGTGTTAAGCTCCTATAATTGGCTCCTATTACTTTCGTCTATTGAAGAATAGGCGCTTGTCCTAAGAACGAGATACACGAGGGTGTGTCTACGTAAGATGCTTTTTGTTCTAACATCATAAATAAGATGTAAAAGAACGTATGACTTATTGGTCAGAGCGCGTAAACGGTTTTCAATAAGCGCAGGTTCAATTCTCGCTACGTCCAAATTTTTATACGTTTTCCAAAAAAAGTGAAATTTTTTTTCATAAATGTGGAATAAGTACCATTTTTACCACTTTAAATAAGTTACCAAATAATTTCTTTTATTTATCAGCTCTCACTGAGATTTTGACCAGAGGGAGCTTAGAGCTTTGTAGTTGCATAAAAAATAAACGAATCAACCCTCCTACAGACGGATAGACGGAGTGGGATTAGTCCCGTTGAATAATACAGTAAGCTCGTATGTCTTTAGTAATAGTGGAAATAATTTAATTTGTTTCTTTATATAAATTTGGTATTGTTATTATTATTTCAATTAATCTTAAATATGTGTTTTTTTTTAATTTTCTTTGGTCCTTATAGATAGATATGCAAAATATTATCGGAATAGGTTTTTTATACGTATGAGTGGGTATTTGAATTTTATCACTGCATTCAGTAATAGCAAGTAGAAGACATTTATATATAGTTTTGTAATAGAATTATTTAGTTTATTTTAAAACTCAATTTCAAAATAAACTTTTATTGACAATTAGAACAATCAATAGAAACTGTCCGTCTCTTTGTCCAAGCTTTTGCTTTTACTTGGCTTGTATACAGAATGAGAGGAAACATATGAGTCACATCTACAAATATACATTTTATTTGATCTTAGAAGATAGAATTGGAGATTTGCCAGAATAAGCTTAAAAGGCATATTCTGTTCACATTGACAATGTTAGGTGCGATTGTAAATGCTGATAGGTTGTGAGTTCGATTCCTACTCGAGGGAAAGCGCGGCGTTGAGTTCCAGGACTGTCCCCAAAATGCGACGGATATTGGGCAACGGAGTATCTTAGCACTAGGTTCCCGATTTTTCCCTCCCTACCGTACCATTACATTTACAGTGTAAAAAAACTTTTGTATAGAGATCATTAAAATTATTTAAATACCAACATAATTTATGATCGCCTAAAAATTATAAAGACGTATTGACATGACAAGTGTATTATACTGTAACTTACATAACTCAAATTTATTTGAATCTTAAGAGAAAAAACAAATACTTGAAAAAAGAAAAACAAATAAGGAGATATGCCAGAATAAGCTTAAAAAGCACATATTCTGTGCATTGAAAATGTTAGGTTGCAGGAATTAGTCTCGCCAGATAAGCTTCCAGCTTTGACACTAGTTAAAATATAAAGCGGGAACGTCGCGCTGTGTACTTACCTGATTGTATTTTTAAGTGGTTATTATCGTTTCCCGTTAGCTTCAAGTGAAATAACGTTGCTTTTAATATTGTAAAATAAACATATTTTCTATTTATTGTACGTAATTAAACTTAACTTTATTTTTATTATATTAAATTTAATAACGTGCAAATATTTGTCTTTTATATAGGAATGTAGGAGACTCTTGTGGTTAGAGGGAGCTTTGTAGGTAGAGGGAAACTTGTATTTAGATACTCCGTTTCCGTCACTTTGTCTTGTTAGACTAAGGAACTGAAATTATTTTTTCATTGAGTGAGAATCTCACTTAAAACCGTAATGTTTACGTAACGTTAAAATAGAATAAAAGAAGTAACTCTTTCACCCTATTTTCAACTACATAAGAAAGATTCATCAAAGTTTGACGGTATCAATAAATATGATAAGATATTTAGCACAAATTCGGGATAATAATATTATATTCTGCATTAAAATTCGAACAATTTGAACACAAAAATTTAGCCTATAAGCGAATATTTCATCGATTGTGATAAAAATAGTCACCCGTTTCCATCTCAAAGGTTAATAGCGATAACTTGTTAAGTATGAGGGCTGTATAAAAGGCGGTCGTTACAAAAAGAGGCCAGTTGTACCGCAGGGGCACAAATGTTTGGCTGTAAACACGACGGTTGTTGGCTCAATACCTAACTCGGGGGAATAAAATATTTAATATTTTATTTTCCTCGCTCTGGTAACGAGCCCGGCGTTGAATTCCCCCACTCAACACGCCTCCAAATATTTGGCGAGAAGTGGAGAGCTGAAGTGGCTTTCGTGGGAACGGAGTGTCTTTACATTAGGTTCCTAGGTTCCCTCTGTAATATTATACATTTTATATGACAAAAGATAACACAACAAGAACCGATCTCAGAAGATTTACGTGTATTTACAGCGTACTTGAACTCTGAGGAGGAAATCGTTGAGGCGTATAATTAATTAAGCACAGAGGCAATTTCGTTAGCATCGACCCTAAAAAGAAAATAAATCTTACTTGTGGTTATATCATCTGTAGGTTATATTATTATATCGAATCTTGTTTTTATAATGATTCTTATTATAATTGATGAACTTCTAGTTTGTTATAATTTAGTAATTCATGAATTATTCTGAATGTATTTAGTTATTAAGGTCGTAATGTGACGCTCTGATAACAAGAGAAATTGGGCAGGAATTGGAGAAAATAGTGATTTTTTTATAATCCCTGCTTTATGTGTTAGTATTATGAAACCTTCCCATATTATATAGGGATGCGAAAACTCGCTATATTGTAGACCTCTGTTCTTAACCTTTAAAATATATATTATGTTGTTAGACCAATTGGTACAAAAATATTCTTGAACTTACATCCTTTAATAATGTTCTTAAAAACAAGAAGTTGATTTAGATTAGTAAATAAATATTTGTGTAGTTTAAGCGGGCGAAGCCACGAGCGGATCACTTATTTCAAATATACCTCCTTACAATACATTATCCTATATCTTATAAAACAAAGTCGCTTTTCGTGTCTGTCTGAACTTTCTAACTCTTCTTCTTCTAAACCACCCAACGGATTTNGCGGTGTTGGCTGTTACTATTCATTTGTGGGCGTTATAGCAACAGAGATGTTTAAATAAAAGTCACACTTATATTCTACAATGTCTTTTTACTCGTTTACATAACAGTTTTACAATATATCTCACAAGATTAACACAATTACTATAGATTAGGAGCCAATAGGTTAATTGGTGAACATCTCACGCCATAGCTATCAACCAATGACATCTGCTATTCCTCGTGGCTACACCTACTACCCTATTCGGGGTTACCCGCTCCATTTTAAATATTCTTCTAATATAATCCATTACAAAAATCAATTAAAATCGAAATGTAATAATTGCGAAATTATAATTAAAACTAATACATAGCAGCGCGCCGTCATATATATACATACAAATACAAGATAACAAGCCTAAACTCTCTCCATTATGAATATGTATTTGGAATTGTTGAGTACGAAATGTCTGTCGTTTCGTGAAATATTTTAAATGTACAAAAATATTCATTCGGAGTTTGCTTCTCTAATTTCACATATACGGACGGATAAAGCTAAGCTGGGGAATGTAACCTGAATATGTTCCGCAATCGTAGGGGCGACCAAATAAATATTCCCTTTGTTTAAGCAAACTCGCAATGTGAATTAGTGAATTTCGCGATAATATGATATATGAATAAATATTACATTAGATGAAAGTATGGGTTACTTTTAAATAGTGATTTTATAATTTTAATGCAATTTTGTCGGCTTGTGAATGTTAACGCGACAGGTTGTCCGTTCCACTTCCACTGGAGGAAATTACATATTTAATATCTTTAATTCTTCGATTTGTCAGCTTTTACTCAGAATTCTGCCATTTCTCAAGCAATTCTTTGAGAATTTATCGGAACGTGTGGAACGGAAGCGTCTTAGTGGGAACGGATTGTCTTAACACTAAGTTCCATCTCCCTATTATGCTATGTGCGGGTTACCACGAGAAGCTGTAAAATAAAAAAAACATGACAAAATAAAGGTACTAAGAAGTCTGTTTAGATTACCAACTAACAGGCCATAACTGTAATATATATTTACTGCCCATATAAGACTGGGCTGAAAAATATAATTTGACGACAAAAAATTAAAAAAAGTAACTTTGAAGCTAATAATATACAATATACATATAAACATAAATGGTTAATGAAATAATATAGAACTGTTTTCCAAACCAAAACATGTTTCGTAATTATTTAATAAAATAATTTAATGTTCATTTTCTCTTATACAATGTTTTTGTTTCATGCTCGCCAGCTGAACTCTGTTAAGTTAAAATATTCGTAGATAAAATAAAATCCTCTCGAACATAGAGTGAACAGTTTTGATTGATATTTTTACGTTTTTCTAGCGTCGTTCATATATGTGCCTTCTATTATTGGGAGATTTGTACAGCGTATAAAGAGTATTTATATATAAAATATGCATTATTTTTTTAATTTCACGCTGTAGCCTCGATAAAGCAAAACCTAAGGGGAAATAACGTTAAGATACTCTGCTCAGCATTTTCCGCTTAATTTTTAAGAATTCAGCGCTTAGTAGGAAACGGAAATAATTTTGATTTTTTTGCAATCTATAATTTTCTCACATCTAGTTTCAAATTTCAAAAAATCAATAGGTCAGAGCACTTTTTTCCCATTTCTCAGTTAGTAAATAAAAAAAAGCATTTCTAATATTTGAATTACAATAGGAAATATACAAATAAAAAATATACAAAACTATATTATTATAACAATACTCAAACAAAACTATATATTTTGCTCTAAAAATACGTGAAGAACAAGTTCAAAGCTTTGAACCGAACTGTGTATTCTTTAAAGAACTCTATTATTTATTAGAAACTCCGCCCAAGTCCGCCTTGAGAGATACTCCTTGTATTTTCTCAACGGGAAACCATTTTCGTGATTTGATATGGGTCGGGATATCTATCATAATAAGATTCTAAATCTCATATTCGTCAAACGGTATGTTTGCTATTTTAAAAAAGGGTTTTCTTGCTAAAAATAAAAATAGAAAAATCTGAAAGAAATAGTTCTAAAAAACTATTAGTACTATTTTCCACCGAATTCTGGAGGCGTTGGGTGTTGAGTAGTGGATTTCAACGCTGCCTCGATACCAGAGCAAAGAAATAGAAACATTAATTAAATTAAATATTCCATTTTCTCGAGTGGGAATCGAACCCACCACCAGTCACGTCTACAGTCACACACTTGTGCCTCATAATTAAAACTTTAAACGAGTTATCCCACTCAGGCTTGAAGGCAACTCAGTTTGTACACTCTAATAAATTAGTCCCCTATATTGTTGTAAACTTTGTCATTTCACTTATTATAATTAGTGAGGGTTTGCGTTAAATTTGATACAATTACCTCCATGCAATATCTAACGTCGAGTCGCCCACAATTATATATATGAAAGATGATGAAGATATATCGAAGTTGTAATCTGGGTCGCCTTTGTTTCATAATAGCTATATGGAATGAAACTTAAAGTAATTTTTAAGTTCATAATGTAATAATGGAATTATTTAAAGCTTTCGTGGCGCAGTTGGTCAAGGTTATACAAGTTCGACTTCTTCTTCTTCTTTGTCGTTTCACTCTTGACAGAGACCTCTCTCGTGGTCATCCTTTTTAAAGGTTGGTGGTGCACCACACATGAAGTTCGATTTCTACTCGGAGGATAGGTTTTTTCCATTTCTTCCAGAACAAAACCTTGGATTTAAGGTCCACCTAAATAATACACAGAAATATTAAGAGCAAATCGGATCAAAATAAAGATTTATTTCACTAGGTTTTTTATCTCAGCTCTGCTGTATACGGGTGATGTGTAAATCTACAAAATCCTTAGTCAAATTTTGCATTCTTATTCTTTTTTCTTTCATTCATGCTGTATCCCGCATAGTGTAAGGAGGGAGAATTTAAGAGACATTACTGGTTGTGTGGCGCATATAAACGCCGCACTTTGCCTCGATACTAAACTGAAAATTGTAAATATTTCATTTCCCGAGTGGGAATCGAACCCACTACTTCGTGTGTTTACAGTCACTCGTATTCCTGCGTCATGACTGACCTTTATATATGTATACATTCAAAAGATTCCATTTAACCTATTTGCGCATAATTTATGTAGAGAAACCAATAACAGAGAAGCCTTGTAAATTATAAATGTGGCCCAAGCCTGTGACTGCAAACGCGACGCTTGTGGGTTCGGGGAAATAAATTATTACCTATTTATTAATATTTTAATTTCTTCGCTCTGGTCACAAGCTCAACACGGCACGTTCTGTCACTCAACACATAATGAGAACTGAGTGTCTTAACAATAGATTCCCTAAACTACATGCGGGTTACAGCGGGAAGCTAAAATATAAAAAAATGACGATAAATGAAGAACTTTTTAAAACGTATTAAAAGCAACTATTGCACATTCTACCTACATATATGTATATATGATGACAAAAGAAGAATTAAAATGTAATAAAATGAACTGAACTTTATAATCCGCTTTTTGAATTATAAAAGCCGCCGATGGCTAAAAGCTCACGAACAATATAATACTCGGATTTCGCTTACGTAATTCAAAAGTATTATATTTACAATGAAAATTAACTTCCGCGTTAAATGTAAATAGACATATGAAAATGTATTCAGGTCAAATATGTACTTGTCTCTATAATAATAATTTTCTTCATTCAATGAAATCTTTCCCAGAAACCTAAACTATAAGGCTTTTTTTTCATTTTAGTTTTATGCAGTCGGGGTTTTTGTTTTTTTTAAATATTTTTTTATTAGATATTTGATACTAATGGTTTATTAGACAATTTTCTCGATGTAAGGACATTAAATGAAACAACTCCTAACTCCTAAGCCTTTACATAAGTGATTTGTGGTACATAATTAGAAGAAAATCCTCGAAAAGTTTAGCTTTCTAATTCACCTTTCTTCGTTAACTACAGTAAAAACTAACGTTATTACATTATCATATAAATTAGTAAAATCTTTAGCTACGTCACGTGCTGAGAGTCCTTTTGTGTTAACATTTACAATTACAACGGACGGACCACTCGCAGTCGTCACGTATGTTTCCTGGTGTCTGACCTTTTGTCACGCCACGGGCTGTCACGTGGATTAGCGTGGAAAGGGCTTTCATTTTCTTTCAAAATTTTTAAAATAACATTGTCATAGATAAATTAACATTTGGCGTTCTATGTGTTGAATGTATCTCGTATAAAGCGCAGAATAGGCGAAGGGAATTGCGTTTTATGGACTGAACTATAATCAAATGCATGGATTATTGGATGTAAAAATAAGACCAATGGCAGAGCTTAACGCCGCACTCTGCTCAAATAGAGCTAAATTAAGATTAGATAGAAAAATAAATGGTTGCTATAATATTCAACCATTTTTACTGTTTTCGCTTACTCTTTACAATATAAATTGTTCATTTACTTTGACCTTGAGAATTTTGAAAGCATATACAAAATTAAAGCAATTTTCAAAATGTAATAAAATTTAGCGTAAATTATTTCATATGAAGCGAATTGTTGATATCATTTTATTTAACGTAAATGGCTGCAATCTCAGTTCCTATGATACCTGTAACCTTATTTGTATAAGCCTACTAATTTACATAAATGAATACCAAATTTCGATTGAAATGGTTTTGGGGTTCGATTTTTTTCTTACAACTGACTACTTATCCTTTTTCCTAATATGCCAACTCAATATTTGGAATAAGATTGGTATTTTACAATAAAATTAAAGTCTTTTTAAAGGATATATCAAAAAAATTTTTATATACAGTAAGTATAAGCTTTTCATTGAAATAAATAAGATTTAATATTAACCTGATTTCAAAATAATACAGAGAGAATGGTTTGCTTGTTCAACAATAAAATGTAAATAATATTTTAATCATTCCCATAAGTGAGAAGCGAATCTATAAGCATTGCGCTGACGTTGATGGTCATATGCTGTTCCACTGCACTACGAGAGCCACTATTATAAATTATTAAAATAATTTTGTAAGAACTGTTTAGTTCGTTTTATATTGGAAATTTACTGAGAACTGTTTGTACGAAGGAAATGAAATATTTAAATTTATATTTTCATTTCTTCACTCTGGTATCAAAGCATAGCGTGGCGTTAAGTTGCGCCAGTAAATTAACCGGAACGTGGGGAACGGAGTGTCCTAACACTAGGTCAGCCTACCTTGCTGTATGCGGGATACAGCGTGAATCGGATTTGATTAAATTTTTTACTTTATATTTGTAAAACTTTATTCAAAAATATTTTAATTAGTATTTCGGCACATAAGAAACAAATGTAAATCCATACGAAAATACTTTTCTATGCCAGTAGAAAATATATAACATATTTTTATGAAAATAGCAAGTAATATTACGACAAAAGCCCCTTCCAATCGTCTGTCTACTCCAACATCTTCTTTACGTTAGAACGGCGGCGAATTGTGTGGATGAATCGAAATTAGAAAAAAATCGAAACGGTATTTGAAATTGTTTTCTCTGTAAATAGTGTTTTTGTAAACACCATGATTGTAGGTTCGATGTCTACTGGAAGAAATGATTATGTTTTAAATTATTTTCATTTCTCCTCATTTCTAGACAAAGTACAGCGTTGAGTTACGCCACCAACAAAAATCGGATATTTCTAAATAATACATTAGTGATAGAGGCCTTCGTAACGCAGTGGGGAAGATTCTCGCTTTAAAAGTGTTAGGGGTTAAATTTACCATAAAAAGAGTGATTATGCTTACATTATTTTTGTTCTCCCGCTCTGGTAAGGCTAACCGCAGCGTTTACGTTCTACCACCTAAGACGTATACCGAGATAAAGCATGAAGGTGTCAATTAAAATTAATAAGCTGGTTATCCTTATAGGGAATGTATGAAGCTAAAAAAATTGTATATATAATAAAAGTGGTTATATTTTTAAATGTCAGAGCGTGGAATACGATATGTTATTTTTCAATGTATATTTTTTAGCGTCATACATTTCTTCTGTATAACAGGATAATCAGTGAACCTGGTGTGCTCCACTGTTTCTTTACACAAATATAAAAAAAACATAATACAAATAATATATCGTATTTTATCATTGCTTTAAGAGGGAAGCGAACCTGTAGCCATTATATTGACAGTTACACGTGGTCCAACCACAATACTGTAGGCAGATTATAATAATTGAAAATATAATGTAAATACTTCTTAGCTCTCTTAATCTTGTTTTGTAAATTTATTGACAATCGTTTGTAAAGCATTTAAATTGGCTTAATACTTGCCGTAGGCTGTTCCTTTTAGAAGTTCATTAAGTTCCCTAAAAGCTAATATTATGTTAATACTTGGTAAAGTCGTTCACGAATTGTCGTAGAAATGAGAGAATAATAAATAGAAATGAGATCAAAATGGTCAATATTTTTTGAAGCGACAGTGTTATTTATGTTTGTTTTCGTCATGTAGATGTCTAATTTGCATTCTACGTAACCAAGCAGAGATTTCGTGGAGTCAGTGGATACGGAATTTACGTTCCTTTGGTCGCGGTTTGGAGCAGCACTGCGTCATCCCGCACACAGCAGGGTAGGCAGAGGGAACCTAGTGTTAAGACTCCCCACTTTCCACGGAGTTCTGGAGGCGTTGCGTGTTGGGTGGCGGAATTTAACGCCGCGCCTTCACCTCGATATCGGAACAAAGAAAAGTACATATTAGATATTTAATTTCTTCTTAATCTCTTTCTGGTCTTTAATAAATGGACCATCTAACATAAAAATAAATTATAAATTTGAACGTGCAGTTCCTGAGATATGGCATTTAATAGGTAACTCAGCTATAGTAAATGCAGAATTTTGAACAAAACCGAAAGCTCTTAGTAACTAAAATATCGTTCGATGTTCACAGGACATTTTTAAAGTATGACGTCACATCGGCCGGCCATTACTCACGCCCCGACTGAGGGGTGGCCGGTGACCCGGAAGCTATGACGTCATTAATTTTACACCTTTATGCACTTATATATTGTATATTTTTGTTGTTTTAAGCGGTAGTATAATTAGAAATATGATAAAACAAGAGTGTTTTTTTCAAATATAAAATTATCCAAATTATTAAAATTAACTAGGTATACACGCTGTTATGGTAGAGCACCCAAATGACTGTAAACTGACGGTATATGTGTTCGATTTCCACTCGGATACATAAAATAATATCATTTTCTATCTTAAATGCAACGCTTTGTCTTGTTACCACAACTGGGAAATTTGAATAATGTATTCCCCCAAGTGGGAATCGAACCTAAAATCGTCGCGTTTACAGTGAACCTTCTCAATTGAAAATATAAAAGCTACTAAGTTTTACTTTGAATTAATATTATTGAATGTTTAAGAATATTATTTGTGAAAGACCTAATTCTAACCGCTTTGTATCGCTGTCCACTAGAAGAGTAAGGTTGTAGAGTGCTCTTGTGTTTGTACACTACTTTTGTCAAAAGTGAAATGTTTGAAGATTAGGTACCTACGATTTTTATTTCCTTTCATTCGGCGTATTGAATTATATGTTTTGTTTACTTTTCTAGGCGTTGATAACGAATTTAGTAGAATTTTCTTTTAGCTTCACGCTTTATCAGTAGCAGGGTAGGCAAAGGGAGCGCTTTTCGTCGATTTCTGGAGGCATAACGTGTTGAGTGGCGGATCTTAACGTCGCACTTTAGCTCGACACGAGAACGAAGATATTTAATATTTCATTTTCTTGAGACGATCCACAACGATGTGCCTCCATTATTATTGTTAATCTTGATATTTACTTTATAGTTATATATGAATATTTAGTTTTGAATTGTTTCTAGGAGAACATCTTGAGCCATAGAAGTAGATAAATAATATAAAAAGCAATAACGACATATTTTACTTTCAATATCCCCAGTACTTTGCTAGTTTGTTAAGTAAATACTACTTAATATTTAATAATATAAATATTTCATAAAAATCAATACAGAAAATGCATAGTCATCCGAAAATTTAATCATAAAATAATTAACTAAAATACCATATAATTAAATATCAGTGTAATCAATCAACGGCGCAGGGCGAGGCTAAATAGAATTGACCCAGTTTGCGAACGTGATAAATTTCACAGCAACACCGACGTATCAGTTAGAGCAACAAGCGTGCAAAATTGAGAACCTGGATCGACAACGACGTATTGGAAATGTCTTTGTGACGTATTATAATTTTTGTCAAAATTCTTAACATTGTGTGTCAAAATGGGAACGGAGTGCTTTAACACTAGGCTTCCACGTTCTCTCCTGGTGCGTGAAGAAAATTTGGATTGGATTAAATCCACACTCGAAGGAATAATTATATTTAATTAATTATATATGAAGCTAGAGGTCGCGCAGTTGTACAAAGTATGACTGTAAAATCGACTGGTTGCGGGCTCGATCCCCACTCGAGGAGAAATATTTCAGAATTCAGAATTCGTCAGAAAATGGGGAATGGAGTGTCTTAACATTAAGTTCCCTCTGCCTACTCTTCTGTGTGTGGGATATAGGTAAAGCTGATTTATTTACTTAATATTAAATTGTATAATTCAGGCAGGTGAAGCCGCAAGTAGGATGCTAGTACATGAACATATTAAGATAAGAAAAAGAAAATTGCTTTTTGAAATTATAAGACGTGCAAGCTTAAGAAGCTTCTACTTCGTGACGATCCATCACGCTGACCTGCTTTACTAACTAATTGTTTATCGATTTTTCTGACATTCACTTTTATTTGTGCATCCATGTGTAATTTTCACACTTAAATATAAGCTGGGGAGCTAAAACTTAATAATTTACTTCTTTTATTTTAGTTTAACGCCAAATCTGGGTTATACCAGCGCGAAAAGAGAGAATCTAGTGTTAAGTCACTCAGTTTCCCACTTTCCACGGAATTCTGGAGGCATTGCTTGTTGAGTAGGGGAATTCAATGCAGCGTTTTACCTCAAAACGAGAGTGAAAAAATGAAAAAAATAATTTAAATAAATATCCTTTTACCTCAAGTGGGGATAGAACCGACAACCAGTCGCATTTACAGTCACAGTTTGTACCTCTGCACTACGACTGGCCTCAGTTAATTTGTATAGATATATTTTTAAATATTTTCGAACAAGCTAAGGTACTTTTGTACTGTAAGATTAAAAGTTACCAAAATTATTATCACATAGATAAATAAGGAATGATATTTAATAATAACACTGACAAATTACACGAACGACCTGACAAGTTACTTACATTCTCGTAAACGATGTCATCAGGGACGATCATTTATAATGCTACTGGGATAGCCGCAGCCGTAGCATTAGATCTTAGGGTAATACTGTTTGTCATTTTAGTATAATTCCTTTGTTGTTGCAAGCTATAAATAGCTGTAAATTAAAATTTTGAAGTAATTTTTCAAACTAAAAAATATATATAAAATTTTAAGAAAGTTATATTTTGGTTTGGTTTTGGGGCAAAAACTATTATTTTAATATCTATTGGAAATTTTAGAAGATAAAATAACAATGTATCTTTTCTACTATAAAGAATTCTTTTCAATACATTTTTACATTATATTTAGATACATTTTTCATACAACCTGCACCTACACATTTTATGAACTGAATTATTAATAGTTCAAAAAATGACATTGACAGTGTTTTAATTCTCAAAATGGTTTGACCATTGTGGCATAGTGCCACATTGATTGATTGATTGTAAGAACAATGGTTACGAATTCGATTTACAAGGAGAAGAATAAATTATTTTCATTTCTCCGCTCTAATAAGATCAGCTCAAGCTCAGTTCAGCGTTGGATTTTGTCATTTGTCTGACCATCCAAATTCTCTAAAATTTAGGTAGAGTATCCTAACTCTAGGTTCTCTTTATCGCGAAATACAGTATGACGCTAAAAACAATAAATTGTTGTATGTCTGAAGATATTTACTCATCTATACTCTACGAGCGAAAAGCCTCACTTGGCTCTTTATAATAGAAATTTCCGCTTCTCTTTTCCGCTTGACTCCAAAGTCAGTTCCCGACTTTGTCGAACTTTGTCTATAGAATAAGATTCCTCAGTTTTTGTGTCTCTAGAGCGCTGAAATTGAAATAAGTTCTGGCGTTACATTGTATTATGCAACAAAAAGTTGTATACAATGATGAAAACTGCAAAGTCGGTTAAAAATTAAAACTAAGTTTATTCGTCGTTGATTTTTTATCATCTTTCATAATTATGTAAACGAAAAGACAGTAGTTTCTTCATAATTTATTTATTTAGTTATGCTTTTATAAAAAGAGTACAATTTACAAAATTTTTGCCTAATAAAATAATACAGTAAAAAAGTATATCTGTTAAATAAATAAACGAAAAAAAAACAATTAGCCAATAAAGATTGTAATATAGTCTGTCTGTTTGTACTTTGTCAATTTATATACGGATACTGGCAGCAATATGGATATTATTATAAAATGAAAGCAAAGTTGTTAGTATCCATTAGTATTGAAATATTTTGCCCACAATTGGAATCTATCTTCGTAGTAAATTTCGTTGTCTTTTGGTATAGATAAACCTTTTGATTTATGTAGGAAAAAAATATGTTTAAACAATGTAAGACGTGGAAATTGCAAGGATATTCCAAAGACGAATATAATTGAATTTCATTAAACAATGTTACATAGGAGTTACTCTAAGAATTATTAAAGGATGAACGCACGTGTCAGAAGCAAAGCTCCGAGTAATTTAATAGGTACGCATTTGTGTCACGTTTGGGGGATTGTTGTAATATGAGTACAGACGTTCGTTTTCTTGAATTATATATATACATATTTCCTAAGTGGAATTCCTTATTTCTTGGTGGGCAAGAACATTCTTAGTGAATATTCCTACATGCCTAGTTGCCTAAATACCAGAGGAATGAAATATTTAATTTCATTCCTCTGAGTGGGAATCAAACCCACAATCTGTCGCGCTTCCTTCGCTTCGCAATAACACAAATTACGCAAATAACAATGAATACTCCAAAATTAAAAATATTTGGTAGGAATATTTCTTACAAATATGTATAAAAAATATTATTTTACAATAATATTTTATTTCTCATTCCATCAACTATTTCCAGAATAAATTATATTTTAATTAATTAAGTGATGGAAATTCTTTAATGTAGTTAAATTGTAAATTCTAAAATGTTTCTCAGAATTTGCTCTGGAACTTATTCATATTGGCTTAGTATTATTTATCTTAATAAAAGTTATTATTTTTCTTTATAACTGAAAAATGGCTTATAAGGTAGAAAAAACTGACAGAGTGTTATTTAAGTAATTTCTTTCCAAAGAACGGTCAACAGCAGCAGGTTCTTATATTACCATAAATCTAAATATATTCTTATACTTATTTTCTCTCTAAGCTTATATAAAAATGTCAAGCCAATCAAGCTAAAACGCTAATAATTACCTAACTAATGTCATCAAGCGACCCGTGTGATGAGCCATGCTGCCCAAGTGTGTAATAAATGCTGGCCTATAATATAAGAAATATATTATAGAAGATTATTTTAAGAATTATATTTTCTGCGGATAAATATAAAAGAGAAAGTTAACTCTGTTTTTACGAAGAGATGACCTAATTAGGTACCTACTTGGGTTTTCATTCTCCACTTTACATCGAATTTTCAAAATGGTTCCACTAAATATTAAATAATAAATTACGGAAATACGTAGAGAGCCGACCTGCAGCCGTACCCTGCTGCGTGCGGGATACAGCGTGAATCTGATTTTAAAATTACAATGTGATCTTAATTAGATATAGTCATATCTGTATCTTATACAGGTTTTTTTTGGACAAAAATATTTTATTATTGAAGATAAACATACATAAACTAGAGCTTTTGATTCTGTTCGTTTTTAAAATAATCCATTATAATAAAATAACCAAGTACTGTCTTGTGTCTGTTGTATAAAACTACTTGTTAAATTTAACTATTTGTCACTTGAAATTGAAAAGAAAGGTTTCAATATTTTTCTTGTTATAAAGAAAATGTGGTTAATTCTTCTGTCGCATTATTAGAAGTATTCTAAATATGGATATTCGTCGCTTAGACTTCGCGCTGTATCCCGCACTTAGTGGTAGGGTAGAGGGAACCTAGGATCCTAATGCTAAAGCACTCCCTGACCATAAAGACACTGCCATTCCCCACTTTCCTATTCAAATTCATTGCTTAGAAATAATTGATACTTAATTTACATTTCATAAGTTTTAACAAAATTTAACAGTTTATTCTTTAACGGTGGTATTTTTTAAAAGCTTTTATTTAACTTGCAATGTATTTATGTGGGTTCGGGTGAAATTTTTGAGCTCAATTTTGAAGAACATATCTTCAACCGATTGAGCTGAATTTTTATATACACATTTAGTTTGGATGACAATGCACGATAAAGTTTGTGACTTTATTCTAAATACAATATAGCAGACCATACAAGATGGCGGAATAGTTATATTTAATGCATTTCTATAATATGGGTATCAAATGAAAGGACTTGTTGAGAGTACCTCGAAAAATAGTGTAACCTTATTCTAAATCCAATATGGTGGACCATCCAAAGTAACAGAATTGTTATTTTTAATGTACTTCTACAATATGGATATCAAATGAAAGGGCTCGTTAAGAGCAACTCGAAAAATAATGTGATGTCATTCTAAATCCAATATGGCGGACCATCCAAGATGGCCGAATACTTATTTTTAGTCTACTTCTACAATATGGATATATATCTATTAAAAGGGCTTGTTGAGAGTAACTCGAAAAATAATGTGACGTTTTTCTAAGGCCAATATGGTGGAACATCTAAGATGGCGGAATAGTTATTATTTATGCTAATCTGCAATACCCGTATTGTCAAATGAAAGGGCTTGCCGAGAATAATTACAGAAATAATGTGACATCTAGTGTGAGAAACCTAGCCAGTGGTAACTAAAAAGTAAAAAATAAATTATAAGTAAAAAATATTTTTTAGAAAAAGCTTTTATTTAAACGTTTTAAAAAGGAGAAAATAAAATTTGTCTTTTAAATTTTAACTATCAACTCATAACCTCATTGTACATTATTTATATGATCATAAAAGCTTGTATTATTACATTTCATTAAAAGTTACATTTGTTTTAGCTTAGTTATAGCAAAATATGTCTAGTAGCAATAGTCTCAGAGTTTCATGGACGTGATACTTTTTCGCTCTGTTTCTCGTGTTGAGTGGCGGAACTGAACGCTGCGTTTTTCCTCGACACCAGAGCGAAGCGAAAGCGATATATACCGTTTTCTCGAATGGGCATCGAACTCACAACCTGTCACGTTTACAGTCACACTCTCGTGTCCTTGCGCCAGGACGGGCTTCAATTTAATTACTTTATAAACTTATACATGAATATACCATATTATATACATACAATAATTACATTAAATTAGTATTATATTATATAATTTAACTTAGAACAACAGTAAGCCTTATATAGTAAGTAGGTCATAATACCTCGACGACCTAATTTAGCCTCGAAATGACCTGGCCCTAATTACACTGTTAGGTCCTATCTAAAAATGGTGTGGAAATTGTTATATTTATACATGTTTTTATTACTTTTATTAAGTTCTTAATTTCAATGAATGTCAACAGTTATGAAATTTGCTAACAATTATAAATCGAGAGAAGGAATAATCCGAATTCCGCATTTTATAGAACAAAATCGTTAGAAACTTCTATTTTTTTCAAACTTACATCTATTTTATACAAAAAGAGTGCTTATGCCAAAAATTAAGTTTGTACACTTTTATAAGTTATATTATAATAGTTACAAATATTCTACAAATGCGTACAAAAACAAAAGTATACCCACTCCCTACTCAGTTGGTTCCTTTAGTAGGAAATAGGGGATGGGGGCCCCTGGGTTGACATACGATACGGTGGTTAGCTTTTAAATTGTGTTTGGGCGGAACTTCCACGAGCAGACCGGCGAAGGGTAAATACATTGAAAGTCAAGTTTATGGCAAAATTATAAGATGTGGAAAAAGCATAAAGAAAAAGCATTATTTTATAGACATTCTTTTTATTTGTTGTTAACGTTTGCCTAAAATATAAAAAAAATGAAATCAGATTAGCAGAACCTAGTGTTGAGCACTCCATTCTCCTCTTTCCGATTTTTTGCTTTTATTCTCTCTTTTTCTGCTCGCTCGTTCTTATATTTTATTGGCACAAATACAAGTATGTAGTTTACTCTTACGAGTTCAACGTAATCCTTAATGATGTACGCTCCGCTCGTCATAGAAAAATGCCTGGTCAAATGAAAGTATTACAGGAGAAAAAAAATAATTTTACCTATTCAAACTTCACCAAATAGTCACATACGCAAATGTGAAATTGCTACAATTTTTTTAACCAAAATATCGGGAAGTAATTTTTCCTTTCTATCAAACTGATCGGGTTATTTTACTGAATTTAACATCCCGTAAATCTTCTTTATATTATCTTTTCACATTTGACATATCGTACGTGGACGACCCTTGGATAAGTGGATACAAAACATATTTTGTCTTTTGAGGATCTCGGTTTTGATATATTATCGAATGTTTCTATCGTATAGGAAACTTAAATGTATATTTAATATTATTATTTCTTTATTTTTATATTGACTTCACTTTTCTATTTCTACGACGATGTTAGTCGTTAGTAGGTTCATATCAAGAAAAAAGGTTCTTGGTGTAATTGGATTTTTTATTACGATAAGGGATGTTATAAATCTTTGGAAGTATTTTAAAATTAGGCTCCCTCCTCCTATCCTACTACATGTTGTATATAGCGTGAAGCTGAATAATAAACTAAAACACTAACTTTTTCATATGAGAATATAAAAAATATTGTCTACCCACACTTTAATTTTCATACATAAAATAAACTTATGTATATTTGAAGCTTTTTATAGTTCCCTACAACCATATATTATATAGAACCATTATATAGATTCTATATAAATTGAATGAAATATTTCATAATTTTAATTATGTACCTGCTAACCATTTTACTCATTTCAGTCTCTAAGAAAAATATTTATCAATAAGAAACGAAGAATATGACAACTCCTATAAAAACACAATGTATATTGTTGACATTATTTCTACAGACTCGAAGTCTTCTATTATTATCTAAAGAAAACGGAATTTCAAATTAACGGTGAGCGATACAATAAAGGGAACAAAGGATGAATGAAGAGTAATTTTTGTAATTATAACTCGATTTGTTGTTGAAAATACCTTTTTAAGTTCATAAAATGTTGGCAGTAATTTTCCTTTTTATTTGCAAAAAAAAATTTCTTTAGAAGAATATTAATATTTTTAAAGGATATTCGTTGTCTTTAAAATATTGTGCTTTTTTTTCAACTTCGTGCCTACAAACAACAGGTTAGGCAGAGAGAAGTTAATACTGAATAGAGAACTCTACTTTACAATTTATTTCATTTGCCGTGTTAGCGTATGAGAAAACTTGCCAGCTCAATTTGATCCAATTTCAAGTGTCCAACTCACTTTCTGGCGAATTTTGAAAGCATGTGTGTTGAGTGGTGGAACTCAACACACAATGCCTAAAGCCAAGAAAATATAAATAAATAATAATTTATTTGCCCGTGGGAATATAACACAAAATGGGTGTGTTACAGTGAAAGCTATGACGGCCTCTTTTATTCTATTTTAAGATCTCATAAAGATTTTATTTTATTTTATTTTAATATTTATTATAATATTTTATCTTCTGTTCTAGGTACACTCAGGAGAGTCTGTATTTTATAACAGTCAGTTGAGGTTCAGATGAACAGTAAGTTTTTTAACCGACTTCTGTAAGAAAAGGAGGTTATCAATTCGACTGTTTTTTTTTACAGGAAAATCAGTTTTGTGTTCATTTAAGAATTTATTTCTACTGAAATATAGAGATTCTATAACAGTAGTAAATTTTAAATATATAATATTAGTAGGACAATTGACATTGCCGCTTAGAGTAATTGGATATATCGTGGTTGTAATTGAAGATTTAATTCAATCGACGACCATATGCTTAACGATCTTCCGGTCAAGGTTTGGTCCTATTGTAGCCTTTCAACATTGTTTTCGCTTCACGCTGTAGGAGAGGAGTGAACCTAGTGTTATGACACTCCGTACCCCACTTTCCGCTACGAAGTATTGTGTTTTAAGTCTTATTACCAGAGTGAGTAAATTCGAATATAGAAAATATATCAATTTTAACTAAAAAATGCATATATATATTTGTTTATCTCATCAAGTTTTCTTAAGCAATGAAACGTAAGTATCCTATCCTATTCCTATCCTGTCCTATATCTTATAAAACAAATTCGCTTTTCGTGTCTGTCTGGCGTTTCTAACTCTTCTTCTTCTAAGTATTTCTCACGGAAGGTTTATATATAGTTTACTATTTGTACATTCTTATGTAAATTAACATAAATATGACAAATGTGTATAAAGTCCTACACGTTGAGACACTTTCGCGCATGCGCTGTTCTATTGGTAAGTACTGCATGAAAATAATGTACTGGAGTATTGCTCTTCTTAATAAGATCTACAAAAAAGTCCGCGACGGCATATTCGTATATTTTAATAATAACGTGTAGTGATCAAATTTCTGTATAAAAATAGTAAATTATTAATGGTATCAATCCTTATCCTTTAAAATACTTTATTAATTTTCTACGTTAAACGAAGATAAAATTTGCTTCTTACACTATTTCGAAATTGCGAATAGTTTTTGAGCAAAACGCATTTAATTGTCGACACATCACGCCGTTGACACCTCAGCTGAATCGAGTCCTGTTTTACTTATGTCTTACTGTCAGCATATCAATAGATCAATACTGTCTTTTACTGTTTTTCATTTTAATGAGTACTTTAGAAGTTGTTACAATATCAAAAAATCCTTGCTGCGAAACGGCTTATTCGCAAGACGGCGTAAGCGCGTCCGCCGCGCTCGCCTACCTTACACGCATCGGTGGTTCAGTGGTAAAATGCTCGGCTGCCACGCGGGCGGCCCAGGTTCGATTCCCAACAGCATTCTATTTAATTTTCCTCACAGGCAGCCACGTAGTGCTTGCTTTTCATCAGGGACAGAGTATCCTCTTCCCTACCCAACCGATGTCACTGTTTTAACAGCATTAACCACAAGCTCGAAAAAAACCCGCCTGTCTCTATAGCAAAGAAGATTTAGATGCGTTTCACGTATTGGATAATTTCAGTTGAATGTATGTTGAATGAATATTTAAATGACTATTTTTAGATAGTCATTTAACTATCTAAAAATAGTCATTTAAATATATTTTAATAAGTACTTGAAAAGATTAATAGCACAGATCTAAAATTACGGTAACTACAAAAAAATCTTTGCTGTGCAAAAAAAAAATGGGAAAATCCTTATTGAAACTACGAAAATGCGGGTTGCGTTAGGGTTTAATTAATTTTCACATTATCTTAAGTGCTTTGCAAACATACATTATATAATCCAGTAGTTAAAGCGGGCGAAGCCGCAAGAGGGTCGCTAGTATTAGTATATAGTAATTACAGCCTTACATCTAATTTGTACACGTGCTATAAACGTACCAGTCTGACGTCCGCCGTTCGTAAACTGTAGAGCTTGTTGAAAATTGCCAGACGCTAAGTGATATTTTAATTTGAATTTAGCTCAAGCCAGTCCAAGTTAGGTAACGAGATAAGTTTGTGAACGTTTACTTTTTTGATAGTCGTGGTATTTTAGTTACGTAAATAATAAGGAAATGTATTTTTTGGATATTCTTCGATAGCGGCAGTTAGTGGGATCGATTCCCACTAGATAAGATGAAACATGGTTCCGAGTTTCGAGGTGGTGCATAGGGAACAGAGTGCTTCAATACTAGGTTCCCTCTATTTACTGTATTGTAAGGTGGATACAACATGAAGTGAAGAATAATATGTAAAAGATTAGTTTTATTTTCCTTTTATAGAAATCATTAGCAAAATAAACTTGTAAAAATTTAAGTACTGTATATGAAAGTTTCATAGATATAAGGAGGTTGTTCCTTCTATTCAATGCCTCAAGCGCGTCGTAAGATTCGTCTGGAGTGGAATACAAAACTTATAATATATTTGGGATTCCGGATAAGAGGCAAAATTTTTAAACAAAGCAAGAAGAAATGCTCTTTAGGACTTACGAATATCGGAATTCCTATAAAATTATGTATTAAAATCTTATAAAGTTAATAATTTCTATAATTTCTAGATGACATCTAATAAATCCGCCCGTCTGTCACCTTAAGCTTCGTTATAACAAACTAACTAGTCAAGTAGGCTTACGCTTTGTCTTATCGTAACATCTAGAGTATTACCCGAGTTCAATTTATGGCATATATAGTTTACCATATTTCCCATAGTTCCTAGCTGTAACTAGTAACAATATCCCCTTAATTCCCTATGCTTAGGAGGTTAATCCACCGTTATGTGTCCCATTATACCTTAGAATCTGTTAAGAGTTCCCTTTTAGAGATTACTGAGCCCTGGTTGACATGAATTGATAGATTCATTTTTTTTTAATAAAATAACTTTATGATGTAAAAATATTTAAATTAACTACTTTTTAACATTATAGATATATAATATGAAAGTTATGTCGAAATATAACTCTGTAGCTTTAGTCATACGATAAGCAGGGTGGCCAACTGTTCTCTACTCTCTGTCTTTGAAGAGCCGACGTTCAAACTATGATTAATTATCAAAATCAATTAAAAACAATGATTTATCCGGTACTATCTAGTCTATCATATCTATTAAACATTTTCCACAATATCTGACATGGGTGTAATATCTATATTATTTTAAAAGCTTTTATTTAACTTGCAATGTATGTATGTGGGTTCGGGTGAAATCTTGTATCTTGCTTGTCGCGTTAATGAATATTTAGTTAAATTGACACTTTAAAAATTTAAATTTAGCAGATTTTTCATACTTAAATTAGTACTAGTTTAGTTACACAAGTAAATAAAAGCTTTTTCTAAAAATGACTTTTTGCTTTTAATTTATTTTACAATATTTTTGAAAAGAACAAAATATTTTTACTTAATATATACTTACCAATACGTAACTAAAACCAAAATTTCTAATGAACACGAACAGTATATTTTAAGTAATAACAATTTTCACGAACTATTGTTTGAAAATAAATTCTAGGATTTACATAAGCCACCTGCATTGAAGCAATTTAAAAGTCTGAAATATATTCCAGATATTTGCAATGGAGATAAGTTGGAAGTGGTTTAGTAACAGTATTTAATTTGGGTACATAAGTTATATATAATATAGATCTGTGAAGATAATACAGATAACTAAGCAGTAATTATACGTCTTTACAAATTTCCTTTAAATAGTTTTAAATAATCCATTATTAATACATGAAAATCACATTTTTTTTTTTATGTAAAAAGGACAAGGCAAACGAGCGTACGGGTCACCTGGCGGTGATCACCGCCGCCCACGACCCCGTGCAGCACCAGAGGTGCTACAGGTGCGTTGCCGGCCTTTGAGGTGGAGATAGACGCGCTTCTTGAAGGCACCCATATCGTACCGACCTGGAAACACTGACGCGGGTAGGCCATTCCACAGTTCGGTGGCGCGTGGAAGGAAATTTCTACGAAACCGCACAGTAGTGGAGTGCCACATATCCAGATGGTGTGGATGATATTTAAGTTTGTGACGTGCTGTGCGGTTAGAAAATTCGGCGGCAGGTAACAGGTCAAACAGTTCCTCAGAACACTCACCATGATAAATGCGATAGAGAACGCACAGCGAGGAGACGTCTCTACGCAGAGCCAAAGTGTCAAGCCTTTCACAGCTTACTGGGTCCTTAATGATTCGAACAGCTCTACGTTGTATGCGATCAAATGGGTCAAGCTGATACTGGGGTGCACCAGCCCAGAGATGAGAACAGTACTCCATGTGTGGCCGAACCTGGGCCCTATATAGGGCCAATCGGTGTTTTGGCGTGAAGTACCGTCTCGCTCTATTGATGACCCCCAGTTTCTTCGAGGCCAACTTGGCCTTGCTTTCCAGATGATCGCGATACTGGCAGTCATTCGAAACATTAAGGCCCAATATGCTGATACTGGGCGCGGCTGAAAGGGGAGTGTTCTGAAAGACTGGCGATACGATAAATGGGGTTTTTTTAGTGGTTAACGCGCAAACCTGTGTCTTTAGGGGGTTAAATTGGACCAGGTTCTTTTCACCCCATGAAGAGACATTCTCGAGGGATGCCTCAACAGAAGACACAAGTTTATTTCGGCTCTGTTCAGCGTTTTCCCGAGAAAGACTTGCGCGGCCGGAGTAAACAGCGTCCACCGTGCTGTCATCTGCATAGCAATGAATGCTAGAATCTTCCAGCATATCATTGATAGACAATATTTAGAGTTAGACTCCCCGGACGACCAAGGAAGCAACGCCTGGATGTTATGATGAGAGTTAATGGATGAACCACTGAGGACGCTGAAGACCTTCCAAAGTGGTGTAGATTCAGTTGGAAGGCAGACCTTAGCAATAAAAGCCGGGCCTAATGACATGTGTAGAAGAAGAAGAAGAATTTCATATTATAACTTTATTTACAAAACATTGAATATAGAATATTGTTTTGAAAGAAGTGTAGATAAGAACTAAAATCTATAGAACTAAAAAAGTCTATAATAAACGCGACTAAAAGACCATTACGATTTTTGATAATAGAATAACGACAACATACATTAACAGGAAGTACCTTTAGAAATGAAACAAAAATAAAAACAACTTTTATTGAAAATGTCAAATATTAATAATACAAATAGAATAAATAAAATTAAGCACGTAGCTTTCGACTATTTGTGACAGGAATGCTTTGAAAACATCTCAACTTCGTTTTTCGACTGAAATATTGGAAGCAAAAATACTATTATATAACGTAATTGTATCTTCTTTATTCAATACAAGATGGAATATCAGATAACCGTTTCAGTTTTTCCAGATATATATATTTGTTAATTTGCCAAAACCATTTTGTTGTATAATAGAGTAGTGTGTCTCAATAGAAAGGACGCTTCTAGATTTTAAGCGAAAATATTGACTTGTGGAGAAAATTTAGTAAAATTTGTAAACTATGTAATTGTTATTATCCTCCGTTTGTTATTTTTTCTTCTGGTTGCGTGGCAAAGCGCGGCGTAGAGTTCCGTCACTCAACACTCAATGCGTACATAATTTGTTGGAAAAACAGTTGTTCATTAACTCTGTATAAAACAAAAATTTTATGAAGGTTTAAAAAAGCACTTATAATTAAATAATCCCTTATTCAACAGCCTAAAAGGTTATTGTTATAAGCTATTAATTATACCTGTAATTATCTCAATCATGACTTGGTTCCCTTTTGAAAGGAACAACGATGTTTATTTAACCAAAGTTTTAACAACCCCCAAATACCTTTATTAATAACCCCAAAATTCTCTTATTATTACTGTTATTACCTAACTTGATTACGTTTGCGGTAGTGGGGTTAATATATATTTAACCGAAGAGAATGATTGTGGTTTTATATAAATATAAAATATTACAGAAGCTAAGTACAGATAACATATTATATATTATACAATTACAGATTTTAAACGTAAGATTTTAACATTTACGGAACCCCAAAAAAAGAATAACCCTATATAATTTATAGAACAAAAGTAGATCTAAAATAAGAAAAAGTAATAAGCTTACAAAAGAAGAACTTTTTAACTTCAAATACTTTTTTGGTTGCAGCCTCAATTATGCTCTAAAATTATGATTCAAGTTTAAACAAGCTAAGAAACAATACCGCAATTAGGCGGCAAGTTTTAGACTTCTAGGTCAACAGGCCTTTTGAAGTGCTTAGAAAGGCAAACACCGAGAACCCTTCAGTGGACTAGCTTTTGTATCATGTGTACAAAACATTTTTTTTTTCAGGTTCACGCTATATCCCTCATATAGCGGGGTAGGCAGAGGGAACCTAGTGGTAGGTCTCGTAGCGCGACGATTGAGAGTTCGTCTCTCAATCGTAGTAACGAATTATTATTTATTATAATACAGAATTTGACGGAAAGTGGGGATCGGAGTATTGTAACACTCTCCCTCCGTAGGTTCCCTCTGCTATATGGGGAATACTGCGTGGAGCTAAAAAGAATTATAAACTAAAAATATATATTTATTTATTTATTAACAAAGAAAATTATTATACACTAACTAATACAACATTCAATATGAGGGTTTTAACTAGAACAGGATCGCGGGATTTCGTTTAATTTATCTGTTTTCAAGGAATGGATTAACGTTAACTTCCCGATAAAGGATCTAAGTTAATTTGTGACTTAATCTCTCGAGTTAAGCCTTTGTTAGGGTTCCGTACCACAGATGGTAGAAGGGAACGCTTGTATCTTAGAATACATATAAAGAAAAAATCCGACAAGTGAAAATTTATAGGTATTTTATAGAAACATTACAAACATATATTTGTAGTTCATTTTATACAAAACATGTGCATATTTGTGCCAACTTACAACTTTGTCAACTTTTATAGGTTGTTCTTCCCGTAAATAAGTACGGAAGCCTCGGTGGACGAGTCGACTCGCACTTAACCAGTTTTATTTAATGAGTGAAATTTTGGCTCTTAAAGCATTTACATAGTTCAGATTTTACCGTTAATTAATGTTGTTAATATTGATTTATTAAACAGTGATTGTATATATTAGTTATGAAATTTTCCATTTTACAGTAAATTTGATAATTTTTAGTATCGACTCACTATTTATTGTATTAAATTAATATGATTTTTTTTAATCAACCAAAATTGGGGTCGTCGCGTCGTGTGACGTAAACGCGACGGTTGTAGGTTCAATACTCACTCGGGGATATTAATTAAATTATATCTATGTAATTAATATTGATAACTATAAACGTTAATAAATATTTTCATCAATCCACAATATTATTAATATATTCTATTAAAAATCCAAATGTCTATTTACACAATATACACAGACAGTAGACATCGTCAATTCGTTAGATATATCAGTAGCTATATACTTGTTAAGTGCAGGGCTTAAGCTTTGTAAGGGCAGACGTTCGCAGGATGAAGCTTAATGGTGCTCTCAAGGCCTTTGAGAACGTGATGTCAGAATTAAAGTGTCTGCATATTTTAACGTACGGGTGATATATTTGAGTTAATCATGACATATGGTTATAAGCATGGTGGGTAATGGCTTTATGGAGTTAGTTGAAATTTGAAAAGTTAATTATTCTTATTCAATCTTTGAAAATATATAAAATTACTATTTAATGTTACCTATCCCTTTATGCGATGAGAAGATGAGAAAACTTCTTTATAATTATTATTTTTTTGGTTTCATATACAAAATACATCACGATTAGGCTATTGTGAAATACAAGGAATATTCTCAAAGGGAAAATCCATCATAAAGTTCAAATTCTGAATATTTTACAATATATTTTAATACCGGGCATCGATAGTATTGACATTTCACTCGACTCTGAATTTCACTTGACTCTGAAAACTTGCTCCGTTTTGTCCAATTTTACGCCTATTTGGACGTAAAAATGTACCAAGAATTTATCTACCTTTAGAAAGCTTTTTTAAAACACTACCAGTACGCTGAAAGTACTTCAATAAATGTTAAATATCGATTTATCAAAGTTGCTGTAAATATATATTTTAGTCTATCACAAGTCGTAATTCCGAATTCGTGGATTCTTATTTAGTTTTTTAATGCCTCCAGAATTTGACAGAAGTCTGGGAATGTAGTGCCTTAGCCTATCCCCTATCTATACCCTTTACCTATCCTGCAGTGTGCGGGATACAGGGTGAAGCAGGTAAATATATTAGTAAAAATCAGGTTACTTCAACGTATCGTCGTTTACCCTATATTATTTATTCATAGTAAATAAACAGCCTAAAGTATAATTTACATACTTTCCACTTGTACTGTGAAACTATTTGCGTTCATGTTTTTTTTAATCCCCCGCGAGCATTTGAGCTAAATACAGGTGATCCTTTAGTAATAGAATATTTATATATGTCAATTCATAAATACATAATGCCACAACTAACTTAGGTTATACAGCTAAATCATAAGTCAAATAAGGTTAATAGTGGTGTGACTGCAAGCATTACAGGTCGTGGATTCGATTTCCATTCGAGAAAATTAAATATTAAATATTTTTATTTTCGCCCTCAACACGCAAAAATATTTGAATATTTCCAAGTTCTCTTTGCCTAACCTGCTTTGTGCGGGATACAGTGTGAGGCTGAAAAAATCTAAATTTATATTAAATTTTACATGGTTTTTTTTTCAATTCACGCGCGGGGTATTATAAATAGCGGACGAATTGTATTTTTATTGTATTTGTATGTAATTGTATATTTTTTTGCCAAGCCATGGCTAATTTTGAATTTTTGCCTTTGGCTTAATTTGAAAAAAAAAATTAAGTACATATATTTTGTAGCTTCTCGCTCTTTCCTGTATACAATAGGGAAGACAAAGTAATACAAAGGGTTAATACTCGTTGTTTTCCGACCTCCATCCAATTTTCAAATAGCGAAACTTAACGCCGCGGTTTATTTGTACAGCATTTCTATACCTAAAATATAGTAATTAACAGTTCCCATTATAGATGCAAAATGAAAAATAATCGATAAGATTTTCATTCTACAAAACCAGTATTTATTGTCAATTTTGAGTTTCCTTATTTTGTCTCTAGCTGATTTGAATTCGCATTCATTGATGTAAGCGACAGGTAGTTAAGTGGTTTCTTATTCGGCGAAAAAAAAAAACCTTTTTCATTTCGCAAATTAATTCCTGTACAATAGTATAACGAAAACATTTACTTTTACAAATTATTAGAAAATTGTAAGGTTTCCTTAATGTCAACTTTCTTTGTGGCTGGATTTGTATTATTAGTTAAATTTTTATTTAAATTTTTATTACCTTTGTTGTATTGTTAATAGGATTATATAAAATGTTGTTGAAAAAACATGTAAGGCTAACAAAACTAAACGAAGCGATTTTCACAATAAGTCTCTTTGTACAATGATAAAAAATTGATTAAATGTAAATAATTATTATCTTCATATTTTTTTTAATTCATATGTAGCACTGTACGCAGAAGGAACTTAGTGACTACATACTCCATTTTCGAGGCTTCGAGATGACTTAGCATGAAGGTCCTTTTATTTTCAAAAAAGATGGAGTGTCTTAACACTAGGGTAGAGTGAGACGTGAACAGCGTGAAGCTAAAAAGAAATGAAAATTTTACAGAAAATTCACAGCTCTTTCTTTTAGTTTGAATTTTCTTATTTTTATTATATGATTTTTTCTAATAGATTTTTATCAAAAGAAATTATTACGTTTTATTTTTATATTACACTCTACAAAAATAATAACGTTCTCATAATTTTTAATATTGCCGTCAATACCAGAGTTCTGAAGGCAAGAACAGTTATTAGGACGGTTAAGCTTGCTTTGTAAGATGTTACTGAAAGTACCAAGAAAAATAGTTTAATTTCAAGTCCTCTGTTATTTCAATTCGATTATTATTTAAAGTAAATGATTATATACATAAGTTATATAGTTTTATTATTACATTATTTTTATCAACTATGCTTCTATTAATACACATCTACCTCAGTAGGTTCCACTGGAATCTAATGTCTAATTAACGTTTACTACTACCGAGGAAATTTAAATATTTTTAAATATAACTATATCAATAAATGGGAATCAAACTGCTAAATAACGAAATAACGAAAATCAACTCTCTGAAAGTTTCTCTCTGTTAAGCTTATCTTTTTCTTTTAAGCTAAAAAGTATTTTTCTTTCCTCAGATTTGAACCAAAAACCACCGTATGTAAACAATTCTGCACTGCAAAGACTTTGATATCATAATTCAATTAAGGCTGACAATATAAAGCAGCGCATAATTTCTACGACATCACAATGACATATGTTCCATTTGTCTTGTAACTTCAATCAAATCCAATTAAACTATACTAGCGTTTCGCTCGCGGCTTCGTCTGCGAAATCGCGAAAGGATTTTTCAAAATATATGTACTGGAGACTCAATAGTGGGTCCGCTCTATTTTTTATCTAAAATGTTGTGTGTTTTGCTTTAGGAAAGGAATTTCAGCTTTCTATGCTCAGTATTAATAGTTAAGTTTAGTCTATCGTTCATTCAAGCTACCCAGCACATAGCTGGTTAGGTAATAGGAACCTGGAAACCTCTCTCTCTCTCTTATTGCAAAAAAGTGTATTTATACTTCCATTCTTCAACGGATGGAATGAAAATAGGGAACAAAGTGTCTTAACACTAGGTTCCCTCTCCCTCACCTGCGGTAACCTTGTTAAAAAATACTGACCCGACCCGACCCGATCTATCATCGCTAGCATATTTATATTTTATCGTAAAATATATTGAAGCATGTTCAATTTCATCAATTCTTTTTCTTCCATTATGAATTTACGCTCACATTGTACGATTAAACTGTACGCTGCACTGCAGTATTAGTTAGGTACGCCCGGCTGGCGTAAAATTTCATAAAGCTTATAAAATGTTTCAGCTAGAAGTAAAAATTTTAAACGCTATGAGACGAAATATAAGAAATAAAAGGAATATCAACGTAGCTCTATTGTAGTCTATTGGACGTGTTGATTGTGGGTTCAAATTTCACTGTCTTTATAAATAAATAATTTAAATAAAAACTATTTTGCCGGTCTTATTAGATATACGAAGCTTTGTCATATAGTAAAAAATAAATAAAAATAAAATTTAAATTATGGTAGTTGCCAAAAAACTAAAAAACTATAGGTATACAATTATCATTTTCTTTTTCTAGTATAACATCTAAAATCAATAATTTATTTAAATAAACCTTCAGCTCAAGTTAAATAATATAAATATTATGCAACGGAAAATGGGAAATGGAGTGTCTTAATTCCATTCTCTCCGCCTACACTGGTCTGCGGGATACAGTGTCACGCTGAAAGAAAAAACTTATTTAATATGTAGGACGATAAGAGATTAAAACAAAATTTGAATATTCAGCTATTGTTACTCAAATTTTAAGCTTATCGTACACGTTTTTGCCTGACATTTGAGGATCTAAATTCTCTAATATGATAAATACAAAGAAGATTTCTTGTTAGGTCACGGCTGTGTAATATTAGGCAGCTTCATCATTTAAAATTATATAAATATAATATCGCAATTATTACATTTCTATTTTAGTTGATTTATGTAATGGATTATATTAGAAGAATATTTAAAATGGAGCGGGTAAGCGGGTAAGGGTAGTAGGTGGCTATTGGCTCCTAATCTATTGTAATTTTGTTAATCTTGTTAGATTTATTGTAAAACTGCTATGTAAACGAGTAATAAGTCAGTTATTGTATTAAAATTAGCATGTTTTCATTAGAAAGTAATTTCTAATGGCATTTTAACCTCCGTACACCCAATATTTGTATATATAATGTAATATGTAGACGACATAAGAATTTAATAAAGCATTAATTACTTCAGTACCGCGTTACGGTTGGGCCATGAAATATGTTATTACCTTATACGGCCTAGGCTCTTAAATACTTTCGTAATTATCAAACAAAATTGTTTACGTAATAAAAATATGGAAAATCGTAAATTTTATAGGTAGCCTATTTCGTTATGTTTTACGTACTATGTGGAACATTTCGTTTTTATGGTTTGTAGTAAATATTTAAATTATTTATTCAATTTTTAATTTTATGATATTTTATATTTTTTGCCTCATGTTGTAGTGATAAGCGCTAGGCAGAGAGAAGCTAGTGTTATGAAGTAAGACATTACGTTGATTTTCGAGTCACTCATAGTGCGTGTTGAGTGACAGAACTCAAATAGCTTTGTCTTGTTACCAGCAAGAATAAAATGATAATGATTTTATCCCAATGAAAATCGAATGGATAACTACCGCGACGTTCCAAAACTCATGTGGAAAAAGGAACTATATTTAAAATTATTTAAGTTTCTCAGCTTACATTTGTAAGCGAAATCACAAAATCTGGCCTGGTCTAGAATCCAGTGGATAGAGTATTTAGACACCAGAGTCTTCTTCTGATATCTGTCCGATATTGGTTTGTGCCCACAAATACGGGTACGCGACCCCGGATCCTCGAGCCGCCACTCTTATATCCTCGTCCAGTCCGTAAGAATGGTGTCCTTCCTCTCTACCCCCCCCCCCCTCTCCTCCTCCTTTCTCCAGCTCCCTCCTTTACCTATCCTACCCCTCCTCTATTTTCCTCTCCCCTCGGTTTTTCCCCACAAAGGGGTTTTTGGAGGTCAGACGACACTCGCTCCACGAAAACCATAAACCGCCACAATATGGAACGAATTAACAACAGACTGGGTACGGCTAGGGCGTCGCCGCAAAACGACGCGCAGGCACATCGCCCTACACCTGCGACAAGTGGGCAAGGGCTACCGTGTCAAGTACGGGCACGGTTAAAGACGCAAGTACCCAGACGGAAACTCCGCTTTGCAACGTGGAATATTGGCTCTCTGACCGGACGATGCAGGGAACTCGCAGATGTACTCATGAGACGTCGGGTCCAGTGTGCCTTCCTCCAGGAAACACGCTGGAAGGGCAATAAGTCCCGTAACATCGGACAGGGTTACCGGCTTATATACACTGGGTCACCTTCGGGTAGAAACGGTGTAGCGGTAGTGCTTTCTGAAGAGCTTCAGAATGGGCTCCTTGAAGTTGACCGTCGCTCCGACCGCTTGATGCGAGTGAGGGTACTGATTGAGGGCGTCATCACAAACTTAATCAGTGCCTATGCTCCCCAGGCGGGATGTAGCGCGGCCGAAAAGGAGACATTCTGGGAGCAGTATGAAGGGGTGCTACTTGCTGTGCCGTCTACCGAAGTGGTCTTAGTTGGGGGGGACTTGAACGGGCACGTCGGTAAGGCTGCTGAGCCGTATGAACGTGTTCACGGGGGTTTTGGGCACGGTCTTCGCAATGCAGAGGGAGAAAACATTCTGAGAACCTGTATTGCGTCTGATCTGGCCGTCGTGAATACGTTCTTCCAAAAGAATTCTCAGCACCTTATCACGTATAAGAGCGGGTCCCACTCAACTCAAATAGACTACTTATTGACCAGACGGTGTCATATGGGCAGGGTAACTAACTGTAAGGTCATTCCAGGCGAAAGCCTAACGGCCCAACATCGTCTTCTTGTCATGGACTTTAACGTCACTCCGAAGAAGAAAGTAGCCGAGAAACGTAGGCCTCGGATCAAGTGGTGGTTGCTGAATGGACCGATGCAGACCGACTTCCTGGCAGAGGTGAAAAGTCACGATCTTTCGACTAACACCGAGACTGCTCAGGATGCTTGGGATCGGGCTCAGTCGGCAATCATTGCGGCGGGCAGGCGAGTTCTTGGCCTTTCTAGGGGAGGACGTGTCATCGACAAGGAGACATGGTGGTGGAATGACGAGGTGCAGGAAGTGACTCGTGAAAAGAAGGCTGCCTTTAAGAAGTGGCAGGAATCCAACTCTCCTGAAGACAGACTGGAGTACACAGTAGCTAAACGTGCCTGTAAAAGAGCTGTAGCCAGAGCCCGCAGTGAAAGTTTGTCACCATTGTATGATAAACTTGAAACTGTGGAGGGGCAGAAGCTCATTTACAAACTGGCACGTTCCCGGGATAAAGTGACGCAAGATATCGCAAAATGTCTTTGCGTCAAAGATTCCCAGGGCACGCTGCTCTGTAGTCATGCCTCTGTGAAGGAGAGGTGGAGAAGCTACTTCCAGGAGTTGCTGAATACTCAGCACCCATGCAGTCTTCATCACGACCCACCGCCTAACCTCGGACTTATTGCCCCAATAACCCTTGACGAAACACGTAATTGCCTTCGACGCATGAAGAACGGAAAAGCGGTGGGACCTGACGACATTCCGATCGAAGCGTGGAAATCGTTGGGCTCTCTTGGTGTGCTCATGCTTACTGACCTTTTTAACCATATCTTGAACACTGGTAAGATGCCGCATCAGTGGCGGCTTAGCTTTATTACCCCTATTTACAAGGGAAGGGGCAGTGTTCAAGATTGTGGTAGTTATAGGGGCATTAAGCTTATGAGTCATACCATGAAGCTCTTCGAGCGCATGATCGACTTCAGGCTCCGCCGAGAGTGTACTGTCTCTGAGTCTCAATATGGATTTCAGCCAGGATCGGGCACCATGGACGCCATTTTCGCCCTCAGAACTTTGATGGAGGCATACAGGGAAAAAAGGAGAGCTCTGCACGTGGCCTTTTTAGATCTGCAGAAGGCCTTTGACTGTGTGCCTCGTCAGTGTATCTGGTGGGCATTGCGATCCAAAGGGATCCCTGAGGCCTATATTGAGATTATCAGAGGCATGTACCACGATTCCGCTTCTATGGTTAGGACTGCTGTTGGCGACACTAGACCCTTCCCGATTACAGTGGGGGTTCACCAGGGCTCGGCTCTTAGTCCGTTCTTGTTCAATGTAGTGCTCGATACTGTCTCGGCTCACATCCAGGACCAGCCTCCATGGCTGATGATGTATGCCGACGACATAGCACTCATTGCCGAGAACCGACTGACGCTGGAGCGTAAAGTGAACCTCTGGAAGGGTACGCTTGAGAACGGCGGCCTTAAACTAAATGTGTCGAAGACAGAGTACATGGCCTGCGGGAGCCGGGACTCGAGCACCATCCTTATAGGTCCTGAGCCAGCCGTTAAGTCGGAGAAGTTCAGGTACCTTGGATCCGTTATGCACGAGTCTGGAGGCATCGATCACGATGTCCAAGGGCGGATAAGCGCTGCCTGGGCCAAATGGCGGGAGGTCACTGGTGTGGTCTGCGACCGCAGAATACCGCCCAAGCTCAAGGGGCTGATATACAAGAGCATCATCCGACCGGTTCTTTTATACGGCAGCGAATGTTGGCCAGCACTATCTCGGCACACTCAGGAGCTTCACGTCACGGAAATGAAGATGCTGAGGTGGATGTGCGGCGTAACGCGGTCTGACCGCATACGCAACACATTCATTCGAGGTAGTCTTGGGGTCCGTGACGTAGCGGATAAGCTCCAAGAGCGTCGTCTGAGATGGTTTGGCCACGTTACGCGCCGGCCTAAGAACTATGTCGGATGCAAGTGCCTTGCTATATCAGTTACTGGAGTGAGACCTACTGGACGCCCAAGGAAGCGCTGGCTGGATGTCGTGATGCAGGACATGAGAGCCAATGATCTAACCACCGAGGACGTGCAAAAGAAAAGATCGTGCAAACTGGAGTAGGTTGAGCAGGAAGGCAGACCCTAGCAATAGCCGGGATTAATGCCAGGAGGAAGAAGGAGTCTCTCTGTCTGCCTGTACGAGTATTCAAGATTGAGTATAAAAGCTGAAAATAGGAATAATTTACAACATATAAAGTACTTTTATTTACGTTACAGTTCAAAAAGGCTGATATTAGTTTTTCTAGTTCTTGTATACATACATACTATTGATTTTACCTAAGCGATAAGGTATGTTTATTGTAGTATGAAAATAATAATAAAAGGGAACTTTGTTGATTTACTTCTCTTTGTCTTTCTCTTTGATAAGCATCAACGTACTTTTCTATTAACGTAATATACGAAGCTAGCAGCTTAGTTTGGTAATATATAATATTTTTGTGTTATTATTTTAGGTAATAGCAAAAGCATAGACAATTAGGATTAAAAATTATTATGTTTATCTATTATTATGTTTATATATCTAGAAAAAATATTCAATAAATAAAATATTTTTTCTTCAACATAGATAGATTACATATTTCTGGTGTCGAGGCCATGCGGCGTTGCGTTCTGCCACTCAACACGCAATTCCTCCAGAATTCGGCAGAATGGAAGTGGGGAACGGAATAACACTAGGTTCCCTCTGCCTACATTGCTGTGTGTGGGATACACCGTGAAGATGATTTTTTTTTAATCAATATACCATCATTAATCTTTTATAAACAAAATGGATTCGTTGTTAAAAAAGTATTTTTTTTCCCAACCCTGTCAAATATTTCACAATTGTCACAATTTTATGAACCACGGCCCCTGGACAGCGCCCTCGTCGATATAAAAAAGCTACTACTGGGAATACAATTCAATTTACAGGCAAAATAAGTAATATATATTTACTATTTACTTTTATTAGTTATTTTATTTTAATTACTAATATGTTTTATCCACATATAAACTTCGTTAAAGCATAATTCATTTAGCTTCATTCGCAGTGGATCCATCCTACGGTGGTATAGTGTTAAGAGATTCTATTCTCCACTATTCTCCCAATATCGATTCGATTTGATCGATCGTATTATTTTTGAGATATTAGGCGTGATATTAGTACATTATTTAGAATTCTTTAATGGTAGAAAATTTTAGTTATTAATCTTCTTCACATGAAGAATAATAACTAGAATTTTGTTCATGTACAAAAACACTATTAACCATCTCCATATATTTATTATCTGAAGGTTAATATTAACCACTAGCTAAATATATTAGTCAATTCACGGCATGTGCAAGTACAGCTCTACAATATCAGAATATTTGTACTCTATAAACATTGTATGGCTATAAGTGCAAATAGTTGACTGGTGAACAACGCAAACTCTTCTTCTCTTCTCATAATGGGAATAACATTTATTTACTATTGCATAATACAGCTTCAACAAATATCACTAGTTTTTAATATTTCTTTTGGGAATAAACAATACTAAAATTTCGTTTTTTTTTTAAATAAATTAATTTTCAATATTTAAATACCGATCGTTGTATAAACATACAATATGTTACAAAAGGCCTACTTTTGATTTGTATTGAGAAAAAAATCACGGGTGCGGAGTCAACATTTGTGGGGCTGTATTTGTCAATTTTCTCCAAAAATCAGATATTTTTCAATAAAATCCCTGAAATCATTTTGTAGATAGTTTTATTTTAAATGATAAAAATGTTTTTATTATTAATTACACAATCGAAATAAAAAATAATTGCATGAAAATAAGAAAAAAGAAAAAGAAAAAAATAGCCTCTTTTTGCTTCCCGTGAAAAAGATCAGTTCTTTCGCAGATTGTATCGGAAGCTAACAATGTATATATATATATACATAATAACATAGGTTACACGAGGTACCTTACAGCCCGTATTCTACCTCTTGACGTGAAAAGACGTTGTTACGTAAGAGGGTATGTCACCACAATAAATTTTCGCAAGTTGGTTAGGCTTTGTCATACTGAAGCTTTATTTTTTTCTGGTTCTAGTGTCGAGGAAAATCACGACGTTGGGTTCCGTCTCCAGAAATTGGTGGGAAATGGGAAACGGAGTCTTAAGATTAGGTTCTAGATTCTGCCTGTCAAAATAAGCTACAGTTTTATTTTACTGTGTGATATGAGGGGTAGAAGAGTGTTTTATCTCTAACTTCTCCGTATGAGAGTAGAAGCGTGACGCTTCTTCTTTAAATGTAACTTTCTTTATGAACTTAGCTTTAGGTGTTGAATCTAAAGCTAAGTTCATAACACGTAGCTAAAGGAAAGCGAAACATTTCTGACTCCAGTTCAGTGGATCAGACTTTATTGTACGGTCAAATGCTTGAACTGTTTCACATTTATCTTAAATGTTAAAAAATATCCTTTTTCATCAGCTTTACGCTGTATTCCTTACGTAGCAGGATAGGCAGAGGGAACCTAACTTCAGGTACTTCGAGGAATTGTATGTTGAATGGCGAAACTCAACGCCGCTTTGCAATTTTTTGAACAAAATGTAAATATTATTTTTTATTATTACAATTACACTATGCAGTATGATAATTTGTTAAATAAAGTTAGGCACATTTTTTTCACTCTACGATAAGAGTCATATCATCATTTTTTTAGCAAAAAAATATTTTCCTACGAAGTACATGGTGGAAGCTCCAAGAGGTCGTTTGTTTTTATATCTACAAGGGCAATAGGCTCTGAAAGAATGAAGGTCCAATTTCTTAAGAGCATTTACTTTAGAGTCTTCTTATTTTAAACTTTATTTCAATTTGCAAATTGTTATTTTTATATTGTTATGCGGAGGTACTTTATATTATTAATTTAAAGAAAATAGGGAAACCCAAAAAGTGGGCAATGGTAATGTCTTAATCGAAACAGAGTGTCTGCACTAGGTTCTAGATTCCCTCTGTCAACTCTGGTATAAGCAGGATACAGCGTCAGAATAAACAAAAAAGATAAAATGAGCCAGCGTATAAAGTTATTAAATAGTAGGTTTTATAATACTTACTTAACATAATATATCGTTAGATATTAATAAAAGTAAACAATTCTTCTATTATCCCAAAGAAGTAGAGGAAACTTAAATATAGATAAATAAATAAAAAAGATAAAAATATAAATATACTTTCGGAAAAAATAAGAAAACATTGGAAGGATTAATATTCTACGTTGCATTTCAATCCATACCTCCATTAAGAAGAAGACTTAATTGAATTTCCACCAAGAGCTAAAATTATTACCACTAAACTCACGCAGTTAACTATTTGCACTTACGAACTATTAGTGAAGCTTGCGAACGAAAGTTTTCCTTTGTGTTATTGAATTATTAGATATAGATATTTTAAATAATGCTATATGCGTTATGCATATCGTATTTTCAGTACTTTATGTATTTCGCATTAATTCTATATGTATATATTTAAATACAATGACCATAATTAACATACTACGAAATGGTTAATACTCAAATAAGTGGTAGGCTTTCATTGAAATTACGCATCAATTGAAACCAATTCCAGTCCTATCTCATGACCTAGTTCAATACACAAACAATTGTTCTTGGTAATTTATCTTTGTGTTTTGTGTGGCGTGTATTTAATTAGTATGGCGTATTTGTTGTATGACTTGTATGGAAAATTTTGTGATAATTGAAATTAGATGTTTATTAAGGCCAGCCGTGGCGTAGGGGAGAGTTTTTGACTGTAAGCGTGACAACTTGTGGGTTCGATTTCCTTTGGTGGAAATTATTTAATTTAATATTTTCATTTGCTCGCTCTGTTAATAAGGCAAAGCGATGAGTTGAGTTCTGCCACTCTACACTTTGGCGGCAAGTGTGGCGTGAGAGTTTTAATTGAGAAGAGTGTCTCATCACTAAGTTTGCAAATTCAAATAGCGTCGTTAAGTCCTGCTAATTAAAGGTTATTGGAAAACAGAGAATAGAACAGTTATTACACGTGGTCGTGGGCGGCGGTTGCCACTTATCAGGTGACTTATACGCATTTGCCTTGTCTTTTTCCATAAAAAAAAATCACTCCATTCTCCACTTTCCTCCAAATTTTCTAGATATTAAACTAGATATTTAAGTGACACAACTCTACACAGTGCAAGTAAATATGATAAGAGAGAAATTTATAAATATTATTTATTTTTTTAGCCTAAAAATATACGTTTATATTTATGTAAACGTAGAATAACGGGGATGAAGTATGAAAGATTATGTTTCCGATTTATGGTACAGATTCCATTACAGATATGAAACTCGTGGTTTATAGCGCATTTTGACTGCCCTCTCTGTTCTCGCGACCCTTCATTGTTAGATACTTTAGATTTTGATATATTTCTAGAGGTTTTATATTATTTTTTTTAATATTTTAGGCTTTGTGTTGAAAAGATATACGAGTATACTGCTTTTTAAGAATCAAGGAGCATATTATTTTTCTCTACATTTTTGGTATAAAAACTTGACTAGAAATCTTCATAGTATCGCCAATACATTCATAAAAAAACCATATGAATGACATTTAAATCAATTATGATCGCCTATCAACGTGGACGATATCAGCTGTTTTTAATATGTTTAACATTATTTAATAAAATATACTTAACTTTTAAATTCCAAATACATATATACAGAAACTCTGACTACACGTATAATATAAACATAATTTACAAAAGATACTTTATTTTATTAAAGCTATCAATAATTAATTAAAGAACATTGGTAAAAAAAAATGTTATTTGCCACCATCCTTTGTTTACGGGTCCATTGACAGCATCTTTTAATAACTGTAACCCAGTTTTTTGGTCTCAGCCACCCCATTGAGTCCCCTGTTCCACGGAGCGGCAGTCGCGGATAGACCGCGTTACAGACGAGTCCTCAGGTGGCGGGAACCTAAATAAATGATATGGATTATTACTGTAAATTTATATAATTAATATGATATAAATAGTATGTAAATATATTTCTTGAAAAAAAAACTGTGCTTTTTGAGCTTTTTTAAGAACTTTTGGTGAACTTATAAAATAAAGTTCAGTTAATTGTGAGTGGGTGGTTTCAAGTTGTTTTTTCAATGTTTGCTTTATTGTAAAATGGATAAATGAATATTTCAATTGTTTTGAAGAGCTTGTGCGTGAAAAGTTACACTTTCAAGATTTTATCCAGGTAAGCTTAAATATTATGGAATTAGGTACTTGGAATATATATACATAGTAGATGTCTTTACGTACGTAAAAGAAAATACTAAGTTAAGAAATTTTCCAACATTTTCTCTAGAAGTTTAGACTAGAGTTTTGTTACTAAGACTTGCTTTACTGCATCTATATATAGAAGATTTTTACATTACGGTTTTAGATTACGCCAAAATATTAAATTACTTGTTGTAAGCAACTTTGCTTGCATAGACTGTAAATTATCAATTCTCTTTCATTTCGTCAATTTTTTCCTATCCGTATAGGATTTTTAGGAATCCTTTCTTAGTGTTTATCTACATTTCCTAAGAGACCTGTTAAATGTGTTGAGTGGTGGAACTCAACACCGCGCTTTGCCTTGACACCAGAGCGAAGGAATGAATATATAAACTTAAATAAATATTTCTTTTCCTCTAGTGGGAATTGAACCCATAACCAGTCGATTTTGCAGCACACAGTGCCCCTGCACCACACTGGGATGTATTTAATATGTAAATAATAGAATAATACAAATATTTTCACCACGTATTGCTGTATAATCAATATTTTTGTAACAGTATGTGAATCGCAAACCAGCCCCTCGCCAAGCCTTGCTCACAAAGTAAACTTTGCTTTACAAACAGACATTGCCTTGAGGCAAACATACCTACTTCGAGTTTTACAAGGTCTTTTTATAGATATATTTTTTGTTTTTTTATCATCAGCTTCACATTGTACCCCGCATGAGACAGGGTAGGCAGAGGCAACCTAGTGCTAAGACTCTCCGTTCTGCACTTTTTTCTTTTTGTCTTATTTTTTTACTATTTTATAATACTAATGATTGGTCCGTGTAAATTGAAATAATTTAACATTTTTTCCTTTGGTGAAGGGATACAATATTAAGTAGAACAGAGATATGTTACATCCACTATCATTATCATCTTAATATATCCTGAGTGTCCTGATATTATCAACGTGACCTTCCTTCATAATGTGATAAACACTCAAAATCTACCTAAAGGACCGTTAATACCTTTAGCTTTCTTACTATTTATAAATATATATCGATTTTATTATTCTTTCCAAGAGACCAATCATGGCGCAGTGGCAAAAGCATGACTTTAAACGTCGGTTTTGGGTTGGATTCTCACTCGAGGAAATAAAATATTTAATATTTCCATTTTCTTCTTTCTAGTGCAACTGCACCCACTGCATAGGTCCTCAGAAATCGGCAGAAAATGTGGAACAGAGTGTTTTTACACTAGGTTCTCTATGCATACCCTAGCGAAAAGATACAGTGTAACGCTAAAAAAATATATTGATTCTCCGCTCCTTCTCTTATCAAACTCATCTGAGTGTTCCTTTTATTCTTTACTGTAATTTCTCTTTCTTTCCAGCTAGTTCGATAGTTTATTTCGATTTGAAACTGCAAAAATCACATGATTTTCTACGACTCTACAAGAATGTTGGAGAAATTTATTTTTGCTTCACGCTCAATCATGCATGCTGAAAGGCCGACGCGGAAATTGCATTTCCACTGGACAATAGCTTTGTTAAATAATACGTGGGTTTGCTAGTAAAATTACACAAACTTCTGATCTGGGTTAAGAATTTTAAAAATACTCTACTTTAGTAACCTTTTTCCCTATATAGTCGGCCTTGGCCATTCAAAGACTATATTGCTACAGTTTTGAGTATGAGATACGTTTATGATATGCATCATTTAGACGTGTTTTGAATATCCATACCTATATTATAAATTCGAAAGTAACTCTGTCTGTCTGTCTTTTACGCAATCAGGGTCAAACCGCTAATTTAATTGTGATAAAATACTCATATAGAGATACTTGAGGGTCTCGGGATGAAGGTAGGATACTTTTTTTTCTCATATTTGTATTATTTTCGATATATATCAATATATTAAAATACTTATTAATTTGATATGCAATTTATTCCGCCATGTTAATAACAAACGTCGTTGCTAAGCAACGATTTGCAAAGTTTGTTGTCAGAAAACGTCACCCAAAATGAGCTTGCTTAACGCATCTCTCTATTGAAAACTGAATATAATTTCATAAATATATTTAATAATTATTCGTATAGTTCAAGCGGGCGTGGCCGCGTTTCGGGTCCACTAGTTTATTAAATGTAAAAAGAGGCCAGTAATTGTCCAGGGGCACATGTGTGTAATTGTAAACGCAATAGGTAGTTAGTTCAATTTCTACTCGAGGAAATGAAATATTTAATTTATTTTTATTTCGTTCCGTTGCGTGTCCGTGTAAACCACTGCGTTAATATCCGCCATTCAACACACTATGCCATCTATCTCATCTGCTATCTAGAATTCGGCTAAAATGGAGAAATTAATAGTAACAAAAATAAAATAAAAGAACACTAGATCCGTCTACCTATTTTCCTCTGAGCGAAATACAGCGTGAAATTAATAAAAAAACAAATAACGACATCGTTGTGCAGTTTCAATGTATCTAATTGCATACTAAAAATTGTGAGCTTAAAATCCATTTCACAGAATACATAGTACGTACAGTTTTATATAAAACTAAAAAAATAACCTAAAACAACGTATGTAATATAGAAATAACCATTTCCATTTCAAATATAATATTCATTTTTTTCGCAATTAAAATACAACACAACGCGACACAAAAAGGCTTTTACGATACCTATGTCATAGAAAAACCGATATCTCGCGTATTTCCTATGGAAACCTTTTACATTACTTCACAATGAATCAAATAGATTTTATTTAAAACGTAGTTGTGTTGACGCTCCAGGACAAATGGAGTGAATGAAAAGTATTTTAGACTAACGGCCCCAACGCGGCTTCGCCCGCTTAAACTTATTGTTAGATTATAGCCAAATTTATTGTATTTTTTTACATAAATTGTAGCCTATATTCTGATTTATAAGCTATATTATTGTAAAGTTACATCCAAATTCATTTAGTACTTACACGTATGTTTTTTTTTGTACTGTACTGTTTTTTATATTATAACATTTACCATTTCCGCAAATACGCTATTCCTGATTTTTCACTGCTATGGCTCCTATATTGTACACCCAAACTGTTTATATATAATAAAAATTATACTAAAATTGATAAGGCTAAATTTAAAATATAGTAACATTTACTCCATGGGAAGTAATCACAGTTAATATTTAGGTCGTAAATCAGGGCAACCGGTTTACGTACAAAATGCAATTTTTGTGTTATTAATTAAATCGTTGGAATGGTAATTTTTCTTTGTTTAAAATCCCACAGGTTATGAGTGGGGTTAAATGCGCATAATATTTACGTACTGATGGAAAATTATAGATATACTTATTTTAACGTCGATTTCTCGATATAGCTACGATTTTGAATTAAAATTTATGTTTCAGCCGAATTTGTGTTGAATGGCGGAATTCAACACCGCTTTTTGTCATATAAATATTAAGTATTTCATTTCCTCGAGTGATAAACGTACCCATAGTTTGTCGCGCTTAAAGTAACATTCTTAGCCTCTGCGATACTACTGGCCTCATTCATTCCTATTCTTAAATAAGTTGATAATTCATGAAAATGAAATGTTTGGGCTAAAATGTTACGATTATTAGGTTCTATTATACAGGTATATAATGAAGATTAGGCGAAAAATGCTTGAAAAGGTAAAAATATATTTCATAATTAACGAAAATTAATAAAATAAACAAATTTAACATCAATGTTTGAGACAACATTTAATGTGTATATAAATAGACTGTTGCTTTAATATTTTTTTTTTTTTATAAAAAAAAATATTTTCTCTATACTTAACCTAAAAATACCAAAATTACGTACCCTTTTTTACTTAAATATTTATTAAAAATATCAATTTTCATATAGAAATAAGTATTGTTTATCAAATTACAGTTTGTGCGTAATAATTATAGCAGGCGATGTTCCTAGAAGTTATATTCAGTCTAGAAAGGACCATAAAAGGAGTTCAAAAGCCATGTCTGACTTTCCACAGTATCCCGAACTCCTATAAATGCAGGAAAGTTTCAGCAAACTGCTGCTATTCATACTTAACTATTTAAGAGCTACCAAAGTATAACCAAGTTAAATAATATTTTGTTTATTTCATATTTTGTGTAACTATTAAAATATCTATAGAATAAGACGAATGTTATTGAAAATATCTAAAAACTGACTGAAAAGTTGTATTTTTATACCATCAAACTCTGAATATATTTTACTCTGATCAATTTTCTTTACGTTTTTCGTGGAATTCCTGTAAAAAAATTCCCAGTCCGCTCGATGGCCGCAAGCCGAGGTTCGAGTCCCGTAGGGGGCGCCCTTACAGTCGTCGACGTCCTTCCCCCCACCCCCCGGTGTCGCTGTAAAAGCCAATAGGGCTAACAACATTATTAGCCTCATGATAAAAAAAAAGCAAAAATTTTAAGCCCTAGCATAAGGTACTCTTTGTCTACCTCTCCGAAATGAAGTATGAGACAATAAATATAATAAGTAAACTTAAATATTTCCATCACCTCGAATGGGGATTGAACCCACAATCTGTCACACTGGTGCACCTGCAACACATATGGCCTCAAATAATAATTAAGCTTACATACAAAAATGTAATTACATATATTCATTTCCTACATAAAAATGAAAATCGAAGCAAAATTCCTAATTGCAGTTTCAAACCATTGTAAAAAGCACTGTAAACCAGTGCAAACGGTTTCTCTAACGCCTTGCCTCTGGTTCCATTAGTGGCCCGTATACGCTGCTAATTGAAAGTAGTGTACTTCCCAGATTACCGTGGTCGATATTTATTTTAAAATATAATACTCCTTTTATTTTCATTTCGTGTTGCGTGAAATATATATACTTAATGTTTTTGTTTCTTCGCTCTAGTAATAAGATATGGCGCGGCGTTGAGTTACGGTGTTTAATACGTAATGCTATATTTGTATATTTGCGTGCAATAGTTTTATATTTGCTGTTCCAGTAGGCATTTCGAGAAAATTCCTTTTATCTCTGTCTCTCTCTCTCTCTCTCTTATTAGTGATGTTCTATACTCCCTCGTCTATTTATGTATGTCTAAAACTATCTTTCTATCTTATAGAGTCACTAGTGTGTTGCTTGTCAATCACAAGCCACACAGTAATGGATAAGTTTTATTTATATACGAAATAGATGAAATATATTTCCATTACATTTCAAAGCCTAAAACTTCGTCTATCCAGAATGATGAATCCCAAGTGGAGTTTAGGAATATTTTGTGCTTCATTAGCGCGGTGGCAGTTGTAGTAAATTAAGTATTTTTCGGTAGTCCCTTGAACTTTTGATTCCTTTGAAAAGTTTTTCAATTATTAAAGAGTAGATTGAAAGCCAACAGTTCGTTTAACTGGATTTGGTTTATCATTTAACGATTTATGTTAGACTAATGTTGTATGGAATACTCCTACTACTATAATCGCCACTCAACACAAATTGCCTTCAGAATTTGGCGCAAAGTGGGAAACGGAGTGTCTTAACACTAGGTTCCTTCTGCCAAAGCTGCTTTGTGCGGGATACAGCGTGAAGCTGATTTGATTTGATTTTATTTAAACTATCTAAATCAAGTCAAAATGCAGCTTTGTAATCTACCACTAGCTCCGCAGTGCCTCTAAATTGAAATAAACTTTAGAAATAAACAAGTGGTATTTTTCCTGCAAAAACGTGAAACGCACACTTTCTCAGTAATGAAAGTGACAACGAACAGAAAAACAATATACACATATATATATATATACAAGGTGGAAAAAAAATAATTCCCAAAAATGAAAAAGTTTTTTTTTCAAACAAAATAAATAATAAAATAATCGTTTTAAAAAATAACGCCATTTGTAAAGTGTAATATTATCACCCACACACTTACCTGTCGGCGCGGCAACGTCGCACACGCTTCATTCAAGAAATCGAGTCGCAGGAACTAGCGTAGGTATGTAGGCGGCGAGCCGATGTTAAATCAACGCAACACTTAGGAATACACTTTACGCACACTTTTATTGAATTTTTTCTATCAGGTTTTCAAATTTTCGAAGTGTCCCCCTTGCTTATTAATACATAAATTGCATCTGCGTAGCAAATTATTTCTTACTTTACTCAGTAGATCCCCCTGCGCGGCTAAGTCTTTAATTTTATCAAAAGCACTCATAATTCTTTGCCGAAGCTCGTCTTCTGTATGGACTTCTGACGCATAAACTTCATTTTTTACTTGCCCCCACAAAAAAAAATCAAGCGGCGTGAGGTCTGGGGAACGGGCAGGCCACCGCCGAGGTCCATACCTTCCGATCCATTGTTCTCCAAATATGCTCGTGAGCGTGTTTCTAGCAAGCATTCCAGAGTGTGCGGGTGCTCCATCTAACTGAAACCACATTTTACGATATACGTCTAGGGGGATCTGGTCGACATATTCTGTTACGGGGCCGCGTATGAGTTCTAAAAATTTCTGAGTATTTAAGTTGCCGTCAATAAAAACTGGCCCTATTATTGTATTTCTGTGAATTCCAGCCCATACATTGACAGCAAATCTGTATTGATGTTTATCTTCTCGACTTAGATGTAAATTTTGTTCACTCCAATATCTAAAATTTTGCGGGTTCCAAATGCCATTGCGAGTGAAAGTGCTCTCGTCAGTCCATAAAATGTTAAATACAAAATCTGAGTCGATGATGACATTGTCTAACAGCCATTGGCAATATGCTACTCTGATAGGCATGTCTCTTGGTAATAAAGCCTGAACTTTTGTGTATTTGAACGGACGACGTTTGTTTCGTTTTAAAATTTTGTGTACCGTAAAGTGGCTAACTTGGAATTGATTAGCTGTTCTGCGTAAACTGGTCGTAGGATTTCTTTGGATATAATTTAAAATTTCCATTTCTCGCACTATTGGTAATTCCTGTGACGAAACAACCTCTTGGTGTGGCACTAATGGTTGGTTTTCTCGGCCCCTTTGTACAGCTTTTACAATCGTACGATAATCTGATGGACATCTACGACTATCACCATACCTTTCTTGGTATGTTCGTACTGCGAGAGCTCCATTTTGTCCACATTCTCCATAAATTAAAATCATATCCATATACTCCGTAGCAGTAAAATAAGAATACGCCATTTTAAAATAAAAAACACTAACTAAAAGTTAAAACAAAAGAATTTTCCAAATTCGTAAAGTAAATATCACAAAAACACAAATAATGATAATACAAATAGTAATAAAAACACGATAAAAATACACACGAATACACGATACACGATACACAAGAAAAAACGAAATAATTTAACAAAGACAAGCCGACAGTCACGTATAGGTACTTTAGCTTAGGGAAGTTCCGATGATCATCGGTGTTAACAGTTCAAATAAGGATGTTACATTAAATAAAACATAACATCGATGTCAGCAGGGAAACATAATCGTTGAGCTTGAATTTCAGAAAAAGCTCGAGACCTCCAATCTTTGTATGTAACCCAACTTTAGTTACAAAGCAAAACACGTAGACACAAAAAAGTATCGATACTTTGTGGTATCGAGTACATTGCCATTCGAAACCGATAATTTTGTATTCGATACTTGTACTAATCAAGTACTTTTTAATAGATATCGTATCGATTAAATTATCCAACTAACTTGGCCTTTCGTTGGCCTTGGCCTCATAATTATGATAGCAACATCTCACAGACACGCAATCTTCCTTTGGAGTCCTCTGTATGCGAGGATCATAAATCGTAATTAGAGAATATTTGTAACATTGTAAATTATTCTCTAATTACTATTTCATAATAATTATAATAGTAATGAGTACATAAATTAGTTACACTACTACTAATACCTACTCTGAAAAAAATCCCGAAAGATGGCTCGAATGTTTTTTATTATTAAACGATTGTAAGGAGGAGGAATGGGATTGATATATTTTTTTATTTTTGTTACTTACTTACTGACTGATTTTTTAACGTATGCGCATTAGTTCTTAAAAAAAGTATCGTGACATTGGCGAAGTGATTAGTGCTGAACTGGCACGCTCGGATCGCCATAATTAAAGAACAACAACAACAAGAAAAGTACTCGATACTTCAAAACATCGATACTTTCGTGTTGATAGTTTTATGAGTAAGTGGCTTAAAAAAAATATTTTGTTATTTTTTACAAAGACGTTACTTGCTAACTGACATTGACGTGCTACATACTTGCATTACGCTCTAAAAAAAGTACTCGATATTTCAAAGTATCGATATTTTTGAGGGTACGATACTTTTTTTTCGATACTACTCATGAGTACAGTATCGATACTTTCTATTCAATACCGTGTCCCTAAAACCACGAAATTACGAAATTACAAGTACCACTTACTGAAACTGTCAATTTCTTAATATGTTATAAAATTCTCATTACTATTTCCGCTAAATATGTAAATGCTTAGATATATCAATTACTATTTGATTAAATCAAAAACCAGTTCTGATTTTATAAAAAAAATATTTTACCTCAAAATCTGAATACTAGTTTTCATTTAAGATAAGATAAGATAAAGATAAAATTATTTTAGGACATAAAATGCATAAGATTTATGTTTTAATAATTATGTTTATAGTAATAATTAATAAAAGAAAAAAGACATAACATTAACATTATAAGACTCGTTTCTATTTAATTTTTATACGATTTTCTATCAAAATAATTAAACAAATATAAATAATAATGAAAATATTAATAAAAAATTTAAAAGTATGTTCGAGAAGTATTTTAGTTAGTGGCAACTATTACAATGTTTTTAATTATCTGTGTAAGAACAAAACTTAGCCGCGGAACAGCCGCGGAACGGCTAACTTCTGTTGTATTTACATTATTTTGTTCGACTTTAGACGTTGAATAATTATTAAGTGTTTTAAATTATTTGGATGTTGTTTAATATTAATTTTATCATTAATCGGATTCCTAAAATCGTGATGAATGTTTCGTGATCGTGATGATGTGATTACTGAGTATTTTTCTCAAATGTGAAACTATTGTGTGTCAGTATTTGAGTGTACTATCAAAACATACATTCTTTTAAGACATTTCAAACAAATGTTGAGTTTTTAATATTACTTATGATGTAAATATTAGTGGTAGTAAAAGGAGAATGCGCCAACGACGATGTAAAACTAATGTTAAATGTAAGTATCTATCTATCGTAGTTCAATATCATTTTGTGTGTTAAAAATTTTGAATATAATTTTGTGGGTGGTTCAATAACTATGCAGTATTTCTAAATAATTTCATAATAAAGGTGATATAATAAATTGACTTAAAGTAGGATTTTATTAAACAATTTTAGTAAGAGCTTTGAACGTTATTTAGATTTATAATAAATAGGTAATTGCGTGAAAAAGAACGCGAGATATCGTTCTTTCTCGTTCGGTTATGTTTTGACGAATGAAAAGTAGAAGTTTGGCAACGCTTAGTAGTATTTTTGTAGTAGTATGTGTATGTGTGCGTGACACGAAATACAGGTATGGAGAAAAATCGTGAAATGAAAAAAAAATCCTACGTCCAAATTGTTGAGGCATCTTGATTAATTTCTTTAGCTCCGGGTTTGAAATATTTTACCCTATATGCAGTTTCAATTAAAGAAGCGCGGCCTCTTCCACCCTGTGTATATATATATATATATATATATATATATATATATATATATATATATATATATAAATACACACATACATATATTTAGTTGCCTAATATATAAATTTAACAATAGTTAATTTCATCTCACGCTGTATCACGCATATGTCACGTCGATTAGTCACACTCTTGTATTCCTTAGCCACGACTGGCCCCAATTTATTAAAATATTAAGTGAAGGTTTCATAAGATATATTATATCATTATTTATTGTATTCAAAATAATTGTATACGACAGTTTTGCCCCAGAGTAAATATTTGAGTTTCCAACTGGAACACTGGTGCCCAGCTCAGCAGGCCGTACTAATCAAACAACATGAATTCGCGCTACAATTTTACATTTACTGATAAATTTAAATATATATTCATCGTTTGTTAAGCTAGATAAGAGGTACACAGGTTCGACCCTCACTTAAGACAGATATTTGTGTGAGTAGAAGTTGATTTCTTAAATTTATATATATTATTATCTTCGAAGTTATTAAAGTCGGTGGTCTCACACAGGCAGACAGAGGCGTTAGGCTGTTCTCACTCGAGATATTGGATTATTTCCATGTCTCTACTCTGGTAACAAGGCAAATCGCGGCGTTCAGTTCCGCTACTAAGCACGCAATATTTGGAAAATTTGGTGCAAATTCAGAAATAGAGTGATAATATATGGTATATCAACATAAAACATAAAAAATAATGAAGTGAATTAAATTATTCTTAATAATAATTTGTCTAGAATTATTAAGTCGAAAAACCGCGAAATTGAAAATGTCGAACGAACTTGAGAAATGTAATTAAACTCTGATCGCAGTGATTAAGATCTTACTTCACTTAAAGATAAATTGACTTTAGAAGTAAGACTTTAGAAGAAAATTCATGATTATTTCAATTTAAATCACTTAAGACGGAGAAGGAGGCTATCATGATGAAAAGGCACAAGCATATGACTGTAAATACGATAGCAGTGGATTTGATTCCCACTTAGGGAATGAAATATTAATGATTTTAAATTCCTCCCTCCGGTAACCAGACATAAAGTGACGATGAGTTCTGTGTTCTGAGAAGAATGTTGGGAACGGGAACGGAAGATTTTTAATGGGAAACAAAGTGTCTCAAGACTAGATTCTAGAAATAATATTTAACGGAAGTAAATATTTTAAATCTACTACTTTAATAAATAGATTTTTAAACTCTATCATTAGTTAGAGTTAATTAGAAAAAATCTATTCCAATTTTTTTAGAAAATAATTAATTATAAACATATGTATATTTCAAAGGAATCTCTCTCATAAGTGCATCCTAGCTTTTGACTGCGCTTCACAAAGGCTTAGCATACAAACCGTAAAGTACTTAATGATATTGAATTACTTAATTAATTATTGCGGAGTGGTTTTAGTTTTCATTTGCCGTTTGAGATTAAAATTCGAATAATTTTATTGTTGTATTTTTATGCCCTATGATTTGTGAAGAAAGGAATTAGATTCAATATGTTAATAGAATAATAGAGTATAATAAGTATACTAAGATATTTGACTTTGAATTAAAAAAACAGTCAAGTGCGAGTCAAACTCGTCCACTAAGGGTTTCGTACCAATGTCAGGATGGTACCACATCTATAAGTATAATATGATTTTTTTCTATTAAATACTAAAAAAACATTTTAGGTTTTTTTTACTTACTAACAGAATATACTTTTATTAAATTAGTGAATCAATTTTACATTTTTAAATATAAATTATTATAAAAAAGATACATTTAAAAATATAAAAAAAAACCACTCTTCCGAGGGCAGGACAAGGGTCCAAGCCATCGGTGGCTAGGGCTCCAGAGAGAGGAACCTCCGCACAATACGTGCCGTCTCAAGTAATACTGCCTTACTTACTAATATTGTTAGTATTCACTTCGTTCCAAATTTTATAGCTGTAGGTCGATGAACATAGGCGTCCAGATTTGTCCTAATTTTACTTCTAAATATGAAATATTGTGTGTTGGTTGACGGAACTTAACGCTGTGATTTACTCTAAGGTACAATAAAAGTAATTAGAACTCTCTAGGATGCGTCCAAAATGACCTTAACTAAATCATACTATCCGTACTATACAACTTTAGATAATATATAAATTGCTTTTTTTTATTTTAAAAAAGTGTAACTCAATCGCAAAAAGTAAAAATTAAATAAATTCGGCCAATTGGACTCTTAACTTCGTAGTATTCCATGTTAATTAAATATAAATAATACCATTAATGAAATTCCGAGAGTTCTTATTTAATTTAATTTATATTTTTCTTATATATATTTTTTATATTAATACCAATATTTTTAATGTCTGTGTTGGTACATATATATGTATAAGAATTGAAAGTGATAGTAGATAATGAGTCAGTAATACTTTTTGGACTAGGATTAAAATCATCGTATATTAAAATATTACATATTAAAATCATTGCTGTAATATCATGATTCGTTTCAATTTAAGCTTCATATGCTATGCTACATCTCTTCCTATGCTGTTATGCATGAAGATCGATAGAGAGGATGTCTTTTTCTCCGTTTTCCACTGAATTTAAATCGTTACGTGATATTATATTTTTGTTATCAATAAGCCGTAGCCTTCAACTTCTTATATGTATGGACTATGAAATGTAACATCCTGCCTTTTCCTGTTCCAGTTGGAATCTCGATAAATCTTCTTTAAGCGCTTCCCTATACTTCTCAAAATACAGCAAACAGATATGCCACATTACAGCGTTCTTCGCCGCGTTTATCCGGCTTTGCGGTACAGAACTCTGTATTTATAATTGAATGTAATATCCAATGTAAATTTTCTTTGAAAATGTAATATTTCTATACAGCACAATCAGCACTGAATACATAACCAGTACAAACTGGATTAGGCACGCCTCCTTTACCTCAAATGGGGGCTCAGAGAGAGAATCGTGGATAATTAACGCTGACGTTGTTTCGTAGAGTTTTGCATTTTTGTGGTAATTTGAAATATTACCTCTGCCTAGAGATTTCTGTAGTCCTTAACGCTCTTGGAAAGAATTATAAATTGCGGGCTTAATTATGAACGAGCACTGGAAATAAACATTATTTGGAATTAGTGCTTGAAGCTTGAGAATTATAGGGTCATCGTTAAAAAAAGTAACACTAATGGGTGGATATATTTTAATAATATTTGTAGACATTTTTAATTTTCTTATTTTTTTTTTAAGTCATAATAAAGTTTCGTTCCATGCTTTCCGCCGAGCCAAGGCTTTGTGTGTTGGCGGCGGTGGCGAACGCCGCGGCGGATATCAACGTCGCGCATTGTCTCGTTACTAGCGTGAAGAAATAAAAATAATAAATATTTAATTTTGAACTCATTTTGATTAAATGATAATAGTGAATAAATTAGATCTAATTTATATAAGTGTTATTACTTAACTTTTGTAAATTATATTATCATGGGTAAATGCGATGTTTCTATTTACACATAGGTTGGCTTTTGTCCACATACTTCTATATAATAAGAATTTAAAATGTAGAATGAAGATGATATTATTATTCTGTACTTCTATAGTATATATGTTTTCTTTCTTAGTAATTACTATTGCATTTTTTTATTTTATAACATATTTACTTTAAATCCAAGTAAATACATTACATATTTCATTATTTCTTCAGCAACATTAACATTACGTGTCAATTCTACCATAAAATGTAGAAATCCAAGATAAAGCCTCATAAATGTGTCATAAATGTTCAAAAACGCTACATGTTCTTCATAGCGGAAACTGCTAGTGAGAATAAAAAGGAGTTCTAGTGAATTCGCACGAGACCTTCTAAGTTTTATTGGAAAACTTTAAACTGCTATAGTTGACTGCTACCACAGCTTTACGATTTGTCCGTTAAGAACAAAAGCTGTTTCATAAATTCTTATGATAATACATATATTTTATTTTCACGTTTTATCCCGCATGTAACAATGTTAAAACATTCCATTTGAACTAGAACAACTGAGTGTTGAGTTGCGGACCTAAACGCTGTTTTATTTTCCCAGGTCGCAGAATAACAAAAAACAATGAGTCGGCTTCAAAACAACATTCGCGCTTATAATGTAACTCTATTTCACTGCACCATGATGACTGCCGTTTATTGTAATAACACTTATAAAATTTGCTAATTATTTCTTAAACATTTTTTAAAAGTAATTAATTCATTTAATAATGAAAATGACTTTTTCTGCCAGTTGTTAAAACTTTTTTCATTTAAAACTCCATATCTGATTAAAAAGAATATAACTTTTGATTTTGTTATTCAAGTAATTAATCCTTTAGGATTTCTTTTTTAAAAAAATATTTAAACTAAATATTAAGTATGAAATACTAGACTTTTGCGAGCAAGTTGTTATTATATATTAGTACTTTATAAATTGAAGTGAAATTCATATAGGGAGTTCAAATACACAATACATATAAAAAGTATGTAACTGTTCTTTTTTTTTATTTTTATGAACTTTGTGAACAACTATTCAAAAGAACTAGTAAAGTTCGTCATCAGATGGTCCAGATTTTTTCCGGGTCCGGTCTGGGTTTCATCATTATTGAATACTAGTTATAATAATAATAAAAATAATAATTTTACTAATTATAGATTTCGCATTCTATTGCTGTTTTTTTCATCAACGTCAATGATATTTTTATAAAAAAAATATTTTATTTACAAACATAGATTCTTATGAATATTTGATTGTTGGAAACACGGACTAGAAATAATTTACGATAGAACAGACTTCCTAAAATATACTCTTTCTTTCTACTTCAGCAGTTCAACTAAATCAAATAAGCTTTTGACCTTATTTATATTGAAAGTCTAACGGAGTGTGTCTTGTCTCCATGAATACGTAACACGGCATAATAAACTTTTGCATTTTTACATGTAAATGAATATTGCTATGCTAATTCGGAAATGTCTGGAAAAGATCTCTTTTGTTGTTTGCATAAAGAGATAAAAGAATAATTACAAAGTTTATTTTAGCGTAGGGACTATTTTTTTATTAACAGAATGAGATTCAATGCCTCCAGAATTCGACGGAGACTGGAGTGTCTTCGCACTAACCTACCTCTGTCTGCCTGCAAATTTTATGCAAAAATCTTTATTTTTTACAGAATTATTTTTGACGCTAAGTCGGGTCGCTCCCTGTATTTATTAAAAAAGTGATACTATATTTAAAATTAAAGTGTTTTTACCACAAACTTCACAATAACTAAGAAATAACAACACGTAACGCAAGTAATTAACAAGAATATACTTCTAATTTTGAACTAAAACTAAATTTTCCTGAGGAAAAATATGAAAGTGCTCTTACTATTGCTGTGAAGGTTTTATCCAACCATTTAAAAATGCCTGAACTGGATGCTGATGACATTAGCCGCTGCCAACGCTTAGGTACCATAACTTCTAATAAGCCAAGACCGATACTTTTGAAATTTCGTGAGTTAACCTTAAAGAATCAAGTCTGGTTTGCTAAAACAAATTTAAAGGGCACTGGCATCACTCTGGCGTAATTTCTTACCCAATCAAGGCATGAAATATTTATGGTGGCCCGAAAACTCTGTGGTATTAGTAAATGCTGGACGAATGATGGCACTGTTATTATTATTGGGCCTGATGGTAAGCGACATAATATTTATTCGTGTACTGAACTAGACAATATCTATGGCGCATCTGAGATACAAGCCGCAATTAAAGCATCTGTTGTGGGCTCAAATTCTGGGGTTACCAATACAAAGCCTGCTTCGCAAGCTGCGCGTGCGAAGAGAATGATTAAAAAGTAACCTAGTTGTATCTCATTTACTCAGTATATTTGCTGGTAATACAGCATTTTTACCTTTATGTCTTATGTATTATGTGTCAATATCCTGTATAATCTTAATGTTGCTTAAATTACTAAATGTTTCCCCAAACTTTTACAAACTTTATGATAACAAATTAATGTTTATTCGTTGTGGTTGACATATTGACAGTTGACATTTAACTTGACACAGATAGCATATGATATTGCAATATTTCGTTTTACGCTCACTATTATATTATTTATATTATGAACTTTATTTGATTTTATTTAATTAATTTGTTTTATTTTAATAACTGATTGCTGGCAGGCATGTGATGTAATTTAATAGATTTTAGGTTTTTCTTTTTTTTTATTGGTTGTTTTTATTATTATATAGAAGAATAGTAGGGTTGCGTTGGAGGGTAGTATTTCAAGGTTGGAACTGTCAATTATTGCTTTGAGTCGATTTGCGCTTGTGTCTTTTTTAATCAATCAAGTATTAAAATCACCCGGCCGAATGTATATATATATACAATTTTTTTTTACCTTGTTAAGTAATACTTTTTGCGCCTTACTATAATTTCTTGCATAAGTCCTTCACTTTTAATGGTTGCCTGTAAGAGACCACTTGCAGTGATAAGGCCGTCATTGCACATGTTAATTTAAGTATAGGTACTTAAATTACCATGTGCAATGGCGGCCTATTTATCCTTCTTCTTTTTCTTTTCTTTTCTTTTTTTTTGTGTAAATTTTAAATATGTATTTTTTTTTCTTTGCATGTGCAATAAAGTATTATTATTATTATATTATATTATATTCCATGGAATAAAAGAAACTGAAAATAGCCACAATGATCTTTGCAACATAATATCAGAAATATTTTCGAAACTAAGAATACAAATAGAATCATATGATATTAATAAAATTCATAGAATCGGAAGAACAAATACACATAAGATACGACCAATTCTAATCTCACTTATTACGCTCAATAAAAATATAGAAATTCTTAAATGCAGAAACAAAATGATACAAAATACTTATATGACCGAAGATTTATCGAAAGAGACTTTAATGATACGCAAGGAATTACAACAACAAGTTAATAAAGAAAAGGAGAAGGGTAATGAAGCTTATATAAAAATAAAAAGCTTATAGTAAAACAGAAAGATAAAAGAAAGCGAGAAAATTCAGTATCTCCACTTCAGTCATTGCATCAAGGGCCTGCAAAACCTATCTTAGCTCCAGCAAAACTACAAAAAACAGATCCGTTTGCGTATATGAGGGGCAGATCACACTCTCTCAGTGAGAAAACAACATCTAAGGCATAGGAATTATTGGACATCGGTAAACGAGGAAAATCTCAACTAGAACAATCAAAACAAATAAAAGCCTTACAAATCCCCAATCCGGCTGGTCACCGTGGGGTTATTGACCACAACCCCCCAGAACCAAAATGTAAAAACCAACCTATATATATCTCAACCTTAAATACTAGATCTTTAAAATCATCTGAATCATTACACGGATTAGAACAAGCTCTTCAAATTCTAAAATGGGACATAGTGGGCTTATGCAAAATAAGACGATCAGGAGAAAAATTAGAAGACCACGGCGATTACCTACTCTGCTACAAGAACGAAATTCCTGGTCAATATGGATTCATAGAAAAGGCGCATCTCAAACCAAAGATAGAGGAGTTCATTGGAGTATCTGATAGGATAGCTGTTTTAAATATTGCCCTACCAGGCTGTAAACAACCAATATCGCTAATTCAGGTCTATGCACCCACTGAAGTATCCAATATAGAAACAAAAGATAGATTCTACAATGAACTGAAGGTAACATTAGATTGCTCTATGTGAGCACAAAATAATACTAGGTGATTTTAAAAGTGAATATATAGGCCCATATACCACTGGAAAACGTAACCAGAATGGTCAAAGGCTTGTCGACTTTGTACACGAACAGAATTTGTATATTATGAATAGCTTCTACAATAAAAAAACACACAAGAAATGGACTTGGATTTCTCCAAATGGTAAAGTGAAAAATGAAATAGATCTAATAATTACAAATAAACCAAACATGTTTATGGATGTAAGTGTAATTAAACAATTAAATTTCAACACTGATCACCGCATGGTCCGTCCGAAAATCTTTGGAATTTCACCTAAAACTTCTAGGAAAAACTTGGGAAGCGCAAAAAAACAAATACATCTTCCACTACCGGACGAAACTTTGACATTTATTAAAACCTCAATAGACAAGTTAAAAGAAATAGAAACTATACAAAGTAAATACGATTATTTAAAAAAGCAACTTCAAGAAGCGGAAAGATTGATGTCATCAATAAAAAGAAATTCGGACAGGGTAGGTGAAAATGCAAGAAAATTAATATTAGAACGTCAAGGATTACTGTAACAGAAACCTAGAAATAGAAATAAAATAGCAAAAATCTGTAAAGATATTAAAGAAAGTATTAGAAAACATAAACAAAAGACTAGTATAGCAAGAATAATATCCCATATGAAGGCTACAGGAGAATTAAAAAAAGCTTTGAAAGAACTACAAGAATCAACAGATTGGATTCCGAAACTGCTAGACAAAAAAAAAGAAACACAAATCAAAAAGAACAGACATATCAGACATAGCGATAAATTTCTATAAAAAACTATACAACAAAGAAAATGAAGTCACATTTGTATCCAATCTAGAAGACAATCTTTATGAAGAGGATGTTCCACCTATTTTAAATAATGAAATAAGCAAAGCTTTACAATCACAAAAAAATAGTAAAACTTCTGGTGAAGATGGAATATCCAACGAACTCTTGAAAGGCATATCAGATATTATACTTGGCGCTTTAAACTGCTTTTTTAATGAAATAATTGGTACAGAAAGAATACCTTATCAGTGGTTATCATCAACAATTATCCTTTTACATAGAAAAGGGAGTAGAGAGGATATAAATAATAATAGACCAATAAGCATGATGTCAAGTTTGTACAAAATCTTCTCTAATATAATTCTAGCACGGATAACAAACGTCCTTGACGAAAATCAACCAAAGGAGCAAGCGGGATTCCGTAGCGGATTTTCGACAATCGACCACATACATACTATAAAGCAAATAATTGAAAAATATAGTGAATACCAAAATTCATACTATATAGCATTCGTAGACTATAATAAGGCATTCGATTCTCCGAAACACTCGAGTATCTGGAGCGCATTGCTGAACCAAGGCGTACACAAAAAATATATACGATTGATCAAAAATATTTACAGCAATATGACGGCTAGAGAAAAAACAGAAAGATTAGTCACAAGTTTGAAATAAGGAATGGGGTGAGAAAAGGCGATCCATTATCTCCCAAACTCTTTTCGGCTACATTAGAATTAGTATTTAGAAATCTCGACTTGAGTTGCTACGGAATCTACATAAATGGAGCAATATTAAATCATCTAAGATTTGCCGATGACCTGGTATTAATAACCGACAATCCGGACCAGCTACAAGTAATGCTGAATGAGCTAGTCAAAGAAAGCAATGCAGTAAGGCTTCAAATGAACACGACAAAAACAAAATTAATGACTAATAGTAAAAAAATATCCATTGTTGTAAACAATTACACCATAGCGTATGTCGAGGAATACACGTATCTCGGCCAAATTATTTCACCAATAGCAATGATCGACAAGGAAATTACAAACCGAATATACTCTTCATGGCAAAGGTACTGGTCATTAAAAGATTTTTTTAAAAATTCATATATGGCAATAGAAGTTAAAAGATAAGCATACAATTCTTGAATACTCCCTATCATGACGTATGGGTGCCAAACATGGGCCCTTACTAATAAAAATTTTCAAAGGTTAAAAATATGTCAACATAACATGGAAAGAAGTATACTGTATATAAGGATAAATTAACATTAAAATCCATAAGGAATAAAACTAATATAATAGACGTAACATACACAGTAAAAAAATTAAAATGGAAGTGAGCAGGGCATATTATTCGGAGTGGGTTCGAGAAATGGGCTAAAAATGTCACTGAGTGAAATCCAAGGGAAGGAAAACGGAAAAGAGGACGACCACTACGGAGATGGGAAGACGACATAAAAGCATCAGTGGGAGCAAGATGGACGAGGAAAGCACACGATCGTCAAGTGTGGAAGGATCTGGGGGAGGCCTATGCTGAAAAGCAAAACAAACAATTTACCGATGTCTAGATATAAGTACCTTATTATGTATTGTAAAATATTTAAGTTTCTTAATATTGGCTATTTCTATTCTATTATCAATAAGCTATACTAAATTATTTTAATATCTTTATCTTAGAACGAGTTATTTTAAAATCTTTGGCTTTGCAGATATAAGAAAGTTTGATTAAAAATCAAAAGTATAGCCTTTAATTTAGACTTAACTAAATCTTACTGTATTCTAATTCACCATGAATTTATTAACCAAAATTTATGAGGAAACGTGCAATCTTTGGCCCTATGAAGACATATGCGATGTCTTATAAGGAAAAATTATACTTTCAATTTAATATTCGCGTAGCATTCTCGTAGCAGTCACGTAGCTGTATCTTTGAACCACAATTTATATAAAGAACTGGTACCACTTCATGTAAACGATGTAATTTACATATATGTTTGTATATCTCAGTCGTTTACATATAGGGAAAAATATGATGAAAAATAACATGAAGGGTCGAGTGCCGTGATGGTATGTTGCTGATTCAATTATTTTATAAAAGATTTGTGACTTTCGAAACTTATACATTTTTTTCATATTTGATTTTTTGCAAACTTTTCGAAACGCTTTTTATATTTTTTTTCAAATGCGATAAATAAATTAATAATTAAAAATCTATATATTTTAGTCTAACAGCAAGGATAGGTAATTCTTAATACCAGTGAAAAATAATACACATTCATCTTATATTGGAAAGGAACTGTAACTGTATTATCTCTACAAAATATAGGAAGACTAGCGGACGCGCGCAGCTTCGCTTGCTTATTGAGGGGTGAATTCTGTAAACCAGAAAAAATGTGTTCAATGAAATATTTTTTAAGAGTCTAAAAGAGTCGGTGGCGATTTAAAGATTTTTCCATACAAACTTTCAACCCCTTATTTGCGCACCCTTAGGGGGTAAATTCTAGAAAATCATGAAACACATATTCAATAAAATATATTCAAGAGTCTGAATTTCAAATTTTATAAAAATCGGTGCCGATTTAAAAATTTTTCCATACAAACTTTCAACCCCTATCCCCCCCTTTAGGGTTAAAATTTTTTAAAATACCTTTCCATTCTGGACATCCACTAGGATGTCCAGATTACAAGTGTAAGCATCTGTCCAAATTTCTCGTTTCTACCATTAGCTGTTACGGCTGTGCGTGCATCTTACCTCAGTCAGTGAGGACAAGTCCTTTTATATATATAGATTAAACCATAATATATAAAATATTGAATTCACTCAAGTAAATTCAATAAAAACATCTTTAAACAGTCCAGAATCCATCTTCGTAAAAGAAAACTGTCTGGCACGTTTCATCTCGATAAACGAAATTGCATTGGCAGTGCAATTTATCTGTGTGCCAACACCAATGTCTGTTAAGGCACCTCTTTTCTTGTTAATACAATTTGTTCTATTTAATTGTTATAAGAAAAAAGTAGAATAGTACCGATGAACGAAATGATACTTTATAGTTGTGAGTTCGACGCTCATTTGGGGGAGAATTATTATTTTTAATATTAACATCATATGGCTTTATTTGCGATTTGTTTTTATTTTCGTGCTATTTCCATTCAACTAACCTAATTTGAAAGCCAAAACTTCGAGACACTGAATATCTTGAGTGACGGTACTCAACGTCAACAGAGCACATCGTTAGGTGGGTACGGAGTATGTAACGGTAAACAATTTAAATATACTAATTATTCTGATTTTTCATAATTATCTAGTGTAATATAAAATAAGTCCTGTTTAACATATTTCAAAAGCTTTTATTTAACTTGCAATGTATGTATGTGGGTTCGGGTGAAATCTTTGAGCTCGATTTTGAAGTAGATATCTTCAACCGATTGAGCTGAAATTTTGCATACACGTTTAGTTTGGATGACAATGCATGATCAAATATGTGACGTCATTCTTAATCTAATATGGCGGACCATACAAGATGGCGAAATAGTTATTTTTAATGTACTTCTATAATATGGGAATCAAACGCAAGGGCTTATTGAGAGTACCTCAAAAAATAGTGTAACGTCATTCTAAATCCAATATGGCGGACCATCCAAAGTAACGGAATAGTTATTTTTAATGCACTTGTACATTATGGGTATCAAATGAAAGGGATTCTTGAGAGCAACTGGAAAAATGATGTGACGTTATTTTAAATCTAATATGATGAACCATCCAAGATAGCCGAATACTTATTTTTAGACTACTTCTACAATATGGATATCTACTAAAAGGGCTCGTTGAGATCGATATCATATAAGCTTGTCGCGTTAATCAATATTTAATTAAATTGAAACTTTAAATATTTAAACTTTGCAGATTTTACATAATTAAATATATACTAGTTTATTTACACAAGTAAATCGCGCGACAAGCTTTTATGATCATATAAATTGTGTACAATGAGGTTATGACTTGATAGTTAAAATTTAAAAGACAAATTTTATTTTCTCCTTTTTTTTGTATACAAATTATGGAAATCGTACAAACTTAGTAGGTTTTTTTCTCTAGGCTATACATAAATGTCATAATGCAAAATAAAACATTGTATATTTTAAAAAACTACTTCTTAAATAGTTTTACATAGCAAGAATATGAAAGGAACGCGTTTGATCTGCCATGCGTCCAGAAGAAACTAAGTGAATATTTTTCCATTTTGCCGAGAATATTTTCTAGAAACGTCTATTCTTCATACTTTATCAAATTTGTGATGGTCCACAAATAGTTTCTTGCTTACATATTTGATGAATTTATATAATTATACATTTATATATACAAATAGAATTGAAGAAGTCTATGATTACCAAACAACCCTTATAAAATCACTTTGTTTCAAGTATATACCTACAGTTATTTACAAAGATTAAAAACACAAACAAAAAAGATACAAATGTTTGTTTTTCAGGAGAAAAAAAATGTCTTTTTGAAAAACAGTTTTGCAGTTATTATACCTATTCTATTTTCCCGTTTGGAAATATCATAATGCTAGAAATATATTTCGCACAATATCCTGTAAGCCCTCTTCTTATATATACATATAGGAAGATGGGAAACAGTTTATTTTTACGCTTAGACAGCATTTTGGTATCATATTTTTCATATTAAATATCTTTTAGAGTCGTCTAGAGTGTACACGAAGATAATGTAAAATTAAACGCTATTGTCCGAGTTGTTGTGTAAGCGAGTGTCCTAACACTAGGTTCCCTTTGCTTACCCTGCTGTTTGCGGGATAAAGCGTAAATCTGTTTTTTTTAATAATAAAAAACACAGATTAAAAAAGAAAAATATTTCTATCAAAATAAATAAACAAATTTCATTATTGACCTAACTCGTTTGCAACTTCAAAGCAGTGCTTATTAGTGTAACGTTTTCACAGTATTATACATAAAACATTTTTTATAACACCTCATTAGACTGATAATATATTTTTTTAGCTTTGCGAAAAATTGGCTATTTTTTACTATATTTTTAATTAGGCACTTAATTCAGTAGAAACATCGCTACGTTGCTTTTCGAAGGCCACTTGACATAATTTTATTTGGAGTGTCATAGTTTTAAGGCAATCTTCACTTTTGTTATTTTAAAAGTTGGTACTGAATCTGTGTAATTTTTGTTTAAACTATTAAAATCATTTCAATAGTCCAAATATTATATATATAGTTAGCGTACAAATGTAAAAGTGGGTAGATTTAGGTGAAAAAAAGATAATAAAAGCAGTGGAATTGTGTCATACAGGCACAGTTGCTTGTAGGCGGAAGCCCTGATTGGAAGGTATCTAGTGTGTAGTGTTGTTATTGAGTGATACATGTCACTTATTGTAATTACGTGGAACCTCTATCTATCTACTACGTTAAAAACATATATACGGTATATGTTATTATCGTGTTTATTTTAAAAACGTTAACCGCTTCCGTTTTCTAACAACATTTTATTTGACCAGACTAATAGTTTGGTGGGTGGTTTATTAATAATCAAATTAGTTATTTTTTTAAATCTACCTAATTACTTTCGATTATTATTTATAAATATAATTTTAACTAAATATTTACAAGAGTTAATCGCATGTCATGCCATAAATAAAAAATACTATATCGACTCTTAATAATATTTCTTTATTCATTTGAGAGGCTAATGACATAGTTTCACAGCTCTACGATATTAAGGTAAGAAAAGGTGGAGATATTTCACTCCAATAAATTATTCGTTAATTGTGGCCCAGAGGACCCGCATCTTTCAAACCAACTCTACAAAGAGGTTTAATTAAACGTTTATGAAGAACCTTAACGTTATATGAATGACAGGCCGTTTCAAGGAGTTCTTTAGTATACTATATTTCTTTTTGTTTATAGTACAATAAGAGAAATCGAAACTACTTGAGATTCCTTTTTTTTAGCTTCACATTGCCTAAATATGGGTAGGGTAGGCAGAAGAAATCTTGTTGCCCACTTTTCGCCCAATTTTGGAGATAGTTTTGGCTTTGGAGGTGTTGGAAAATATTTCATAAAAAAAATAATTTTTAAAATATATATGAAACGCTTAAGTCATCTTATAAGGATCTTTTAAGGGTTTCTTTTTTTCCTTAAAAAGTACGGAACCCTAAAAACAACAACACTAAATGTCTTCTTCCTGTAGCTATGTTATATAGATATACATAGTGCAAATTAAAGTAATTTTCAGCAAATATTTATACTCGTATAGAAATATCGTTCGCTGTTAAAATTTCAGTTTAAATGCGAAAATACTTTACAAACTTACAAGAATTACGACGTAGACATACTTCATGGTAGAACATGTATGAGGAGGCACTCACAGTGCGAGCCCTAGAGATTTCACGCTCTCGTGAGTTTTTTTTAAATAATTTAATCTGATAAATTGATATCATGATGATGAATTGGTGTAGAAGAAGCTTATTTTTTTAAGGAAAGGAGGAAGGAAGGAAAAGGTTATTTTTAAATTAAAATAGAAATAAAATAAGAATTAACTTTGTACCTCATTTTGGAGACATTGCATGTGGAGTGGCTAACCTCAATTTTGTCACCAGTACAAGAAAATGAAAATAACTCATTTTCCTAAATGGAAACCACACCTTAGTTCTTTTTCTTTATTTTTTTCATATATTTAATATTTGTTGTATTCCAAAACTCACAGTTTATAGTAAATTCAATTAAATTAATGGAAAGTTAGTTAGTTAGTTAGTTAGGATAAAACATGTTATTTCTATTAATATCAGAAATCCAACTACGAGAAAAAATTGTATCTTATCAATCCGCTTCATTACAATCGTCATGACAGCGACATGGTCATGACATGACAGGCGAAGTTATAATCAAAATTGAAAACTAAAGTTGTATATAATAAATTTTGAGTACAAAAAGACTCAACTGTGGTTAAGGAACCTAAAAAAATCATATCAAATAAGGAAGTTTGTACCGCTTCCATAAAGTTTTTCGTGGTAAATTGACCGAAATTTTGTCCAAGATTTAATTTTCCACGAGCTTGATATACGCGTAAAAAATTCTTGCGGCTCTAACAGGTTTCATTGTTGCGAAATCAATGTGGTAAATTGTTTAGAAATCAGTAAATATTAAGACCATTTTTGTTTTTAAATTTAAGATAAACATCTTTTTATGCATATTTTCTATTTTTCTACTTAGAGGTAGTAATAATGAGGGCCTTAGAATTTGAAACAATTCATTTTTCCAGCGTCAATTTAGAAACATCACCTTAATTGAAATAGAATTACATTTTTTTATATTTACTTACTTATTAAAAGTAAGTTTTATAAGTTTTTTAGATTACTAATAGTCAACAATATTGTTGTTTAAATATAAAAAAGGGACGACCGTGTGTATAAAAACGATAGGTAAGGGTACGATACCAGATTGAGGGAGTCAAATATTAAGTACTTTATTTACTCATCCTGGAAACGAAGCAAAGCGCGGTGTTGAGTTCCGCCATTCATCACGCAATACCTCAAGAATTCAGTAGAAAATGGGGAATACAGTAGCAACACTAGGTTCCCAGGTTCCCTCTGTGTACGGGATACAGCGTAAAGCTATAAAACAAAATGAACGTACAAAACATACAACAAACATTTTATCTCGTATTTCTGTTTCCTACACAAATTTCACAGCTACTGATTCTTTGTAATAAATCATACAAGTGTATAAAGTGTTCTTGACACTTATGTATTAACGCTGAGTTTGCTAAAACTAAATTCTATTAAAACGGAAACGGAAATTACCGTGGAGCTTAAAATATCGTTAACGGAAACCAGGCTTCATGGCAGGCGAGGTAATATTTTCAAAGAGAATGAATGAGAAGTGTGAATTAGTTAGGCATAAATTTGAAGGATATAATTGACAAAGTTAGAAACGTAAGCCGCGTTTCAAATTCAATGAACACTTTTAAAAGTTTTTAGTGGAGGCGTGTGTATGAATTTCAGCTGAAAATTGCTAACAGCTTATGAAATTTAGGATTTAGAAGGAATATTCAGTATTTTTGTGAGCTATTTTTCTTATTTTTGAATGTTATATATGTAGATGAGGAATAGAATTTGGCGGAAAGTGGGGAACGGAGTGTCTTAACACTAGGATCTCCCGGCCTACCCTGGGATGTAGATAATTATTACCTACACCTTAACAAAACTTATAATATTAATATATTATTATTTTAGTGACTTAATTACAATATTTATAATAATAATAAGGACTTTCTGAACATTTATTTACGCTTTTTTTTAAAATAAAGCCGATATAATTTACAAATAACACTTTTAATAATTTCATAGTAACTATGTATATCATTTTATTAGGCTTTTATGTAAAAACCTCTTCCCAAAGTACCTCAGAAATGTTCCTTTCGAACTCAAATGGCTACGAATATATACGGATCTAATAAAATCTTACATTTACCACAGGCCTATAGTATGCAACATCTGGTATATACAGATTTCTACTAGCATATTGTTATGGGACAAGTAAAAATAAATCTTTTAATATTCTTTGTAGAGGATATATGTTATATATTATTCAAGAAAAGCACACTATATACATTCTTCTCTTATCTGAGAAGATAAGAGTGTCTCGTAAACTTAGAAAATCCGATCAATGTAGGATGTTTTACTGTGAACTAGAAACATATTGAAAGGAAGCATCTTCAAAGTAAATGGTAGGTACTATTTTCATTTCAAATTTACTATAATTTTAGTGTACATTTACACTGTATTTATTTAAATTTTAGTCGACACGTGAGAAGATTCTAATGAAGTAAATGTTTCTATATATATATTTTTTGAATACAATAGATATTTAATATTCGAATACTCGATAGCAAATTAAAAATGTGTCAACATATCGAATTGGTTGAATTAACCTGCTATTCAGGTATATAATCTTATTATTTTCAATAACTTTTTTAGTTTTATAAATTATTAGTCAAACAAACTAGGGCTTCGCCCGCTTGATATGAATATTTATTAAACATACTTATGAAATTATTTTCAGTAGGGGGTGAATTCTAAAAAAACATGAAGTACGTGTTGAATGAAATATTCTTAGAGTCTGAATTTTAAATTTTATAAAATACTTTTACGTAATTCATTTTTATATATTTTTTTAATATATGTTTTGGTCAATTAAAAATATCACGCTGTATCCCGCACACAGTAGAGTAGGCAGATTGGTAAATTTAGTTGAAATTTTCACGAAAACTATCGTTAATCTGTACTTACTGTATTAATTAATAACAGTTTAGTAATTTCTCATAAAATCCGTAATCTATTGTTGTATTATCAGTTTTGATAATATATTGTTCTATTTATAGTTCGGTGAACTATGGTAGAGATAGTATTGGAATATCGGTATTTCTTATATAATATATAGATATAAAGGATATACCTAGTAATTAATTGATATATATACATACCTATTTATAAATTACATATATATGTTGAACAAGATGCCTTTCCTGTCCTTTTTTTAAATGAAACTATGCACGTAACAATGCCCCAATTCATTGTTTTGGATATAAGTGTACAACATTCGAAATATATTGGTAAAATATTTGATTTTCCTCTCCGTATCACCCCTTTGGGTCTTAAATTGCACAAAATTTCACTCATTTTCTAATAATGATTTAAATGTAAAAGTGTAATAGTAATGTAATAAGTATGTATAGTATTAATTGAATTATTATAGGAAATATTTTTTTAAATGTTCTTTTTAGGGTTTTATACTAAAGCTGTTTGTCTGTTTATCTGTCTATGACGAGGCTGTATCTCACGAACTGTGATAGTCAGATAGTTGAAATATTTACATTTGATGTATTTCTATTAAAACAAACATGGTTTTTTGCCGTTTTTATAGATAATGGTACGGAACCCTTATAGCGCGAGCCCGGGATTGTACGCAATTTCTCATTTATTCTCACATAAGTTTGAAACTCTTTTTCACCGCCCGAAACAGACGTAATTCATTTTTATTTTTAAGCTTTTGTCAGTTAGCAATTCAAAGTGATATTTAAGCCAGGCTTTTATGGGGTATTTTGTACCATATTTTCGATGTGCTAACGAGGATTTTAATTTAATATCTATATAAAACTTTCAAGATAAAATCAAGAATGTGACCGTGGAGCCACGTAGGTGTGGGTTCCATTTCTACACGAGGAAATAAAATATTTCATATTTCCATTTCTTCGCTCTGGCGTTCCACACGCAATGCCTAGAAAAAATCGGCAGACAGTTAAGAATGGGATCTGGCCTTGTTGCCAGAGGAAAGAAATGAAGATAATAATAAATATTAATTCATTCATTCAAGTGGGGATCGAAGCCACACCCTTCAGCCTCGTCAGTTACCAAGCCACGCCAATACGTTTTCTCTTTAAAATTGAACATAAGAAAAATAAATTTCATAAAAAATATACTCGTTAAAATGATGGAAAGTTTTGGTTTCGCAACTGGTATAAAACAAGAAAGTTCCAACTACAAATCAATCTTCGTACTAACTTGAACGACTCGGGAGTTTAAAATTACGTCTAGAATAATATCGAAGTAAAATCGGAAAATTATAAAGAAAATAAAGGTAACATTTAATGGAATATTAAACGTATTTTATGACTGACTAAACTTTTTTTAAGATTTTAATTGAAAATATCAGCAACTGGATGTTATAATGGCGATGTTTTCGTGGTACGATTTCAACTGATGTTATGTTAATAGCTTTACTTTTACTAAACTCTTATTGTTATACGGACATGTCTATTATTTCCTTTTTTTCAGCTTCACGCTGTATCCCGCATTTAGCAGGGTAGGCAGAGGGAGCGTAGTGATAAGACATTTCGCTCCCGCCTACCCTGCGGGAAAAAATCTATCTGAACCAAAAATATTTACTTGAAATATGTAAATACCTTTTTTCATTCATCCGCAAAACTTTTATTCTGATGAGAGGCATCTCAGATTTCTCCCTAGACAGCATCCTCAACGAAAATGAAAATACATTGAAACCATGAAATAGATTGCGTGAAGCTGAAATAATTCATTTTTTAAAATAATAAGTTAAGGAAGTCTTTATAGGACGCTTTTGATTTTTGTTAGTAAAATACGGGTAGTATTTTACTAAACTATGACCCGGTAACTTTTATAAATATCATATTTTTTCCTTTACAAAACCAATATCGCTTTAAAATATATTATGGCATTAATGATAGCATGTTACACTAGGTCACATATTCGATTCTCCTTTGAAGCATAATCTTATCTAAAAAAATTAATAATTATATACATAAGCCGGATGTCTTCAAAATTGCAATCGCAGGGGCAGAAGCCTGCGACTGTAAAGGCGACAGATTCCACATGCAATGCCTGTAGAATTCGGTGGAGTGAGTGAGAAGTGGGGAGCGGAGTATCTTAACACTAATCTCCCTCTGCCTACTCTGCTACATGCAGAAATAGCGTGAAACTGAAAAAAAATGTATAAAAATACAACGTAGCAACTAATTGGACTCACATAACTGAGACCCAACCAAGATACTAATATAATCTCTGTAACTGCGCGAGACGGTGTTTTTTGTAAGAACCAGAAACAATGCTCGCTACAGAATAAACAAACTTTAAAATGGGAAAACAAAGACGTAATGTATAAAAAAATCAGCTTTCATAATTGCAACGTCTTGCTTGAAAGAATCAGAGTACGATGGCACTGCTTCAGGCAACTTGAAACAATATTAAATTACAATAAGTTTCTTAGAGCTATAACATTTGTAAATATATACTAGTGTAATAGATTTTTTGTAGATATTTTGAGTGATGTTCTTTGGAGTAGCTGGTTTTGTTTTTTAAAATTTAATGGCGATATAATTATATAAAAAAAATTGGAAAAAATATTTATATTTATTACATACTACAGTAAACTTAATTCCGTTACTGTGTAAAGTTACATGGTGAAGAAGTGAATATGTTAATTTCATTCATCGATTTTCGCTCCGACATACGCCCGAGTGGGAATCGAACCCACAATCGTCGCGCTTACAGTCGCACACTTGTGCCCCTGCTGCACAAATGCCTGCCTCAATAGTTCTATTATATAATTACCAGAGAGCGTAGATTTTTATAAAATTTTACTATTTCTAAAAGTAATACTTCCTCAGCAATAATAAACATATGTGTATAGTTATATAAATTGTGATATATTACAGCAATGAACGCTACACTAGACACCCCGTCACCATTTTCTGAGAGGCCGATTAATCAATCATGATTTCATTTGCCAGACGTCCCCGCAAAAACGTCGTATTACTGGACTATGAATTCTATTTACTTTTAGATATGCTTCAGTTTTAGTTTCACAGTGTAACCCGCATGTAGCAGGGTAGCAGAGAGAGCTTAGTGTTAAGACACTTCGCTCCCCCGCTTTTCGCTGAGTTCTGGAGGCCTCAACACTAGAGCGAAGAAAAATAATTTCTCTGTGTCGAAATCGAACCTACAATAAACGTTGCCGTCCAAATGCACTCGCACTTGCACTTTGGCAATCTTCAACTATCTAAGTTAAGTTTTATTAGCTGACTCAATACAGTAAAGCTTCAGCTTCTGTCGTTTGAACATCTCATTCGTCACGTTTGCCTTTCTAGTACAACTACTAGACTAGTATGCCGACTGCATATAGCTTGTTTAGATTCTAATGTGCATTTTAGAGTTCAATTAAGTTTATTTGCTAATTTGGAATTAAAATAACTAGAAAAAGGTTCAAAAACAGTCATGGCGCCTACGCCATGTGTGCCCCTAGGCACAAACGTGAGACTGTAAGTGTGAGTGGTTGTGAGTTTGATTCTCACGAAATTCAATGTTTAATATTATCATTTCTGCGTTGAGTTGAGTTGATGAAAAAAAACAGGATGAAGTGAAAAAAAAAGAAAAAATGCTTTTTTATGTTATTTTACCATTCTCTCTGCATATTCCGCTAGGGAATGAATACTTAATAATTCATCTTCCTTCTCTTCCAATCCGATTCTTGTGAACCCCTCGAAAGTCTCAACTTAAACATTCAATTTTTTAACTCAAATAAGTAAAAAAAAAAGTAAATTACCATCATGTACATATTTACATACCTATCTACTCTAGAATTTGAATTTGAAGACTATATAACATGACATTACTAATCTCCATATAATCCAACTCCGGTCATGGTTACTACAGGCATTTCAAAAGAATGTGTCATATATACTATTAATAACTGTTGTTTAAATTTGACAATAGGAGCAAAGCCGCAGGTAAAACAATGTTCATAAATAAAGAAACAGCTCTTTTGTTGCTCCCTTAAATAAATATTATCTTAACCAAATTGCTTAAAATCTTAGATATTAACAGAAAATTAACCCTGTTAATCTATTTTTGTTAAATTCCAACAATATTAAAGTCCACATTAAAAGGTCATTTAGCTGGATTTTACGCGGCACTCGCCCGGTTTACTTCAATATATAAAAATACTCGTATATCCTATGAAACACTTTGACGCCTTGCCTTTTTTAAAACATCGTAACTTTTTTTATTGTGGCTTTTCGACTATATTTTTTTTTATTTTTAATATTTATTTCCGCTTCTATATAATATACGCAGGAGCACAATCCTGTGATTGAAAAATGAGACTGGTCGTGGGTTCAATTGCCACTTGTGGAAAATAGTATAAAGTCAAAGCGCGGCGTTGAGTTCCGCCAGTTTACAGGTAATGCCTACAGAATTCGGTGAAAAATGGGGAACGGAATCAATACTAATAGGTATCTTCAAGAAGAGAGCAGACACAAAATGTATTATTCACACGAAATATGCAGATAATAAATAGCAAAGTTCCACGGCTTAAACAAAAGTAAGAGTAAAAAAATATTCTTGATATTTAAAACATCGCACCATATATTACCCAAAGTAGCATATGGAGCCGAACTGTGCTGATTGGGAGGTTAGTCCATAAATTTTAAGATAAGATCTAAGAAAGAGATAAGATAAGCCTTGTTAAGAGAACTTTCGACTGTTTTTTGTTAAGCTTTACGCTATATCTTGCATATAGCAGGGTAGGTCTGGGGAGGGAGTCTAGTATTAAGATTTTTCTGAAGGCACTCTTCAAACCCATAACATATCGCGCTTACAGTTGAAGGCTGCTACCTGCGCCACTTACTCAAACAACTGCTTTATACAAGCAAAAAATTTCTCCTAAAAACATTTTAGGATACAATTATTTCTTGTCATGTATTTATTTATAGCCGCCCCCCCCCCCCCAAATCCCATAAAGGTATTCCTTTTATGGAAATTGGGGCTTCGCCTGTAACGATCATGATAAACAACGAGAAAGAAAATTATTCAAAGTATAGTCCCTTTTTTGTTTAACGGCACGGAATAAATCGGTGATTTTTTCACTTGTTGCCTGACGGATTACGGCCTATCCTATCCTATCCTGGCTGAAAAGCTATTTGAGGTATTTGTAACGTCTATATTGACGGCTGCCTTTTTTGTGAACCACCTAACGAGTCGAAGAGTATCACCACGACTGAGTAAACACGTCTTTTGAAGATGATAAGCTGGTAAATCTCTTATGTACAGTGTTTACGTTATCTGCTTTTCACTCATACTAAGGTACTTTATTCTTTATTTTCAAGCATTATTAAGCGTTATGGGGAAGTGCAGCATGTGACTGTAAACTCAACAAATTGTGGATTTAATTAAATTCCGAATTATTATTATAAAATTTACAGTTCTCATTTTTTATACGTTTTCTAAAAATATTTTGTCTATGCTTAGTATTGTACAGTACTTATAAAATTTTAGACTTACATTGTATTCATTTCCTCGAGTTCGTGTAGAGATTGAACTCGCAACCATTGTGGTTACAGACGCTTATACCACTGCGCCAAAATGGCCTCTGCACAACAAAAAATATAATTAAAATACAAATATTTCCTAAATTCTATTTGACCTAGCAACCAAATTATACAACGATACAAATCTCAACCAGCAACGTCCACCTAATACATTACACGTTATTTCCAACAGTACTACAGCACCAGCCACAGCTAACAAAACTTTTAATAAGTCCAACATTTTCAGCTATCCTAAGAGAGACATATTCCTTGTGAAGTACCTCCTAGATAGCACAGCCAGCCATTTTGGCTGGTCGCCAAACTTCTTACTGTCGTACGCAAGGAAATTATGCAGTATCACGTCCACCAGATGCAGGATCGTGATTTTTTTTATTTTACTCTCTCTCTTTTATGTTTATCTCTCTTTTTTATGTTTTCTTTTATTATGTTCTAGCTTTTACTTAGTAGTTTTACTTGCTGGACATGTGTTTTTTCTTTAAGTTTTTGATGTTTTTATCGTATTTTGTATGAAATATATTAAAATGCTTATTTAGTAAATGTTTAATAATTGGAACGTAGTTGGATTTGAACCCGCGCGATGTGGACAAATTCCGTTACGTTAAAATTTTAGCTATTAATTATTAAACGTGGACTGGACTTGCTGTTAATGAGAGAGAGAGAGAGTCTCTCTACTTTGTGAACACTGTAAAATTATAAAAAGAATTTTGTGTACTAAAAACAAAGGAAATTACTTCATAGAAAATTGCTCACGTAGTGAATGTCGTCACTGCCTCTAGGCTATTTCGAACATCAAAAAAATAGCAACGGTTTTCGTTCACAAAAAACGAAATAGGAATAAACTCAATAGTCTCTTTGATTTTTTGTGTTTAATTTTTGTTAAGGTTTTAGATTCTTAAAAATAAAATTCTACAAGCTATTTTTATTACTTAAATATATAGAATACACGGGTTTTCATGCTTTCTCCGTTTGTTGTTATCATTTTGGAGATCTTGCGCACATAATATGATTTTTTTCATTATAAATCTTTAATTTTTTTTTAGATTTCACCTATATGCAAGAAACAGCGTTAAAGTGAAAAAAAATTAGAATGGAAAATGCACACAGAATTTATATGTATTTTTTTAACAGATTTTATATAGATTAATATAATAACAATATATTTTCATTATTTCAGGTACAATTCAAATCAGTTAACAAGTACCTACACACGTAAAAAGGTAAATTTGGAAATAAAGACTCAAAAAATAGGCATATATGTAATTTAAAAATAGTTTTCTAAATAGTTATACTAGTTAGACTTTGAAATATATATGTAATACTGTTAAAACATTATTTCATACGGTGAGCTGCCTCGCCCTTATTTTATTCATGCGTCGGGACGTAAGAGTAGCGTATGTTCGGATCTGAACTGAACTTTGTACAATAAATCAGGCGTGCTTTTGAAAAATTACTTTGCAGACAGTTTAAGACGGTTTCTATTTTATTTTGAAACTTGTTTTTGTTATTTTTTGTAATTTTGTGCTCATTTAGAGGGCGTTGATAGTTTTTTCGGTTCATTTTTCATAAATATGAAAATTAAGACAGAATAATCCTTTCAAAAAAACAATTTTTCTTCAACAGAACATTTAAAACTAAATGGGTATACTAATGTGTATAAATTTTTCACGATCTCTTTAAAGCGATTTAAATTAATTTACGCTTAAACTCAAGTAAAAATATTTACATTTTAGTTAAGTTAGTATAATTTTGGTCTTTGCTATTTTTTTGCTGTCAAATTAAAGTAAATTTTATGTAAATGATATGACATTTTTGTAACCTTAAATCATATTTTCGTGGTAAAAATACTAAGCTCTTGATTCAGTTCATAATTAATTCTGAAAATTGTAGTTATTTTTGTAAGTAAAGCTTCAAATACTTGTAGTAAAAAATATACAAAAACAGAACAGTAAACTCAATTGTATAAACAAGAATATAAAATTTGTATGAAACTATTGCTAGCGTCGATACTGAAATGTAAGAAGAGCCATACAATTTATTCAGCATTTTCACTACTTCTGGCGATGCAAATTATTTTTTAAGGTTCCGTACCTCAAAAAGTACAAATGGGCTAACAAATACCTTTACAGGTCCGTATGTCAAGACCATTTATCTTAAGATCGCGTGGAGAGTCCGAATCGCACTTAAGCAGTTTGTTTTAAAAAAATATTTAGTTCGTATTCTTTTCTTTTAAATTAAAATTATATAAAAAACTTTTATTGGAAATTAAATTTCATTGTCTATTTTTCAAGTATTTAAAGAAACGTAGCACCTGTACTTATAGTAGTATGATAAAAGTAATATATTACGCTTTTACGCTAAGTTCTCATAGTATATTCCTCTAGGCGAGAGAAAGAGAAGAGCGTGAAGCTAAAGAAAAATTTAATTAAGATATATATTATATAAATATGATATAGATATTTATTAAGATATATATTTTCAGTTTTGATCCCAAAAGATTATTCCTTGTCTGAACAATGAAATGTTTTGTTTATCGCCCTTGTTTTCGCTTTGTGATAGGAAAAGTTATTTTTACAACCAGATGTTACTTTGCTTATTTTTGTGTTTTTCTTTTTGTTATTTCTATTTTGCAGTGCAATTTTTAACCGTTCTACGCTTGTATTTGTAGAATATGTATATTTTATTTATAACACATTTTTATTAACGTTATTCCATCTCTATATAATAACTACATATTAATTACAATTTAAGAATTAAATTCCTTCTGCTTCTAATATTTTTTTCTTTATGAGAGATTAAGAGAATATTAAGGTGTCGTTACTGGTCTGCTGATGGAGAACCCAAACGGAAGGCAAAATCCTTGGATGCCTTTTCAGGCAGGCATTCTAACTCGTTACTTACTAACGTAACGAGTTTGTTTTGTCTTGATATATTTCTATTCTTTTTTATTAATTCTTCAAATATTTAATTTTTATTTTTTACTGGAGTTTAAGGCCTGATTAGTCATCTATTGTTAAAATTTTCCGTTTCTAAGTTTCCGTAGAATTTTTTAAAGCATTGCGTGTTGTGTGGGGCACACCAACACCGCGATTCAACTTAGCAGCACAATGAATATGATAAAAATATTAATAGATAACAATTTATTCCCCTAATAATATAAATACATTTGTGATCCCGCACCATGAAGGTTTCCATATAAAAAAAAATATATATGTAAGGTTTCCATATAAAAAAAAATATATATATATATGTAAGTGATGGATATTTTCTTTCTAAAAAAATATATTTAGATTAAATGAAAAAGTGAAAAACATGTTTTATTTAATTTTATTCGCATACATGCTCTTAAATTATCCTTGAAGCCCTTAATTACTTTTCTGTCGTACATTGCAGAATTATAAGAGCGGCTTCTTATGTGTGGGAGGAAGGTGGAATAAATTTTATTTGATCCTTTAATATGGCGTACGTGTGCTTGGTATAATTCAAGTATTTAAAAAACTGTTTTATAAATAGGTACACAGAGTAATTTATTATTATTTACTTTTTATTCCTAGCGACGTGATTAGCTATGGAGAGCCAAATGGCTACGGTCTCTACATTCTTGTATAGCCTTTTTTAAAATTTTTCATCAATCATTCACTCATTCACCATACTTGCCCAAACCATCTACGCACTCTCGTCTCGTCTAAGTTCATTCTCACTATACTCTCTCACTCTGTAGCAAGGATATTAATCCTTGCTAGTATCTGCTATTCTGTATATCTTTTCATCACGACCAAAAAAACTTACTAATTTACTTACTAACCACGGATTTTCAAGGTTATAATAAGATACTTATCCACCAAGTTACTAGTGTGTGAAAATTATTATTTAATTTAAAATTATAATTTCATTCGACAGAAAGTGGGGAACGTAGTGTCTTAACACTAGGTTCCCTCTGCCTACCCTGCTGTGTGCGGGATACAGCGTGAACTTGATTTAATTTAATTTTTATTTTATAATTTCAAACTTCAATTATACACTATAATAAACAACAAACATCTTAAACACAAAGGAATATACGTAATATTTTCAATTGAAATATAACAATTCTACGTAAATTTATATGATAAATATCAGCCAACATTACTAATGGGGGGGATGGATAAATAAATCGTACGTACGATACGCCCCAATTACCATGTTTGCAGTTCTGTACCAATGTACGTGATTTTGTAAATTGAAGAGCTGGGCCTGTAAATTGCTGGAGAAAGAAGGTTTTGTGATATTTATATAGATTTTCTTTGAAACATTTATGAAAGCTATTATTTATTGCCCTGTCTAGACTTGTTCTTTAATTATTGATATTAGCAAGACGCCTCTTATTAAAATATTTATATAGCGTTAATGTGAATAAGAAATTAATTTTGGAGTGTTTTCGTAAATTGCTTTGGTTTTGGTAGTTTGAAGTAGTAGTTTCTTTACTTCTATTTTTCCATTTCATACAAGAATCCTACCTTTACTTCCTTTTTGAGTATTAACCGAAAGGTCTCTAAGAAGTATTAGTCCAGTTTAAGAAACATTTATAGCGTTCTCCCAATCAAAAAGTAATCCCCGTAACCTTCGCGTGTGTACTTTCTGAACTTACGAGCTGCTTTTGGTATTTCGTAAATAGCCACTAAATGTTAATTAAGATTAGTTTCACGCTGTATCCCGTACACAGCAGGGTAGGCAGACGGAACCTAGATTTAAGAGAATTCGTTCCCCACTTTCCCTAGAATTTTGAAGGGAATTCGCGTTGAGTAGCAGAACTTACCGATGCACTTTACCACAACCAAGAAAATAGAAATATAAATTTTAAATAAGTATTTCATTTCTTCAAGTGCGGGTCGAACCTACAAACAGTCGGTTTACAGTCACACTTTGTGCCCCTGCCACGACTGACTTCGTAAATAGCCACCCTAAAATATACGATTAAGTGGAGATTAATAAAACGGTCAACATTTTCATATAGGGTAATTTATACCAGCCTTTCATTGTATAGCTACAATAGGTTGCCAGTACTGTAAATGATACGAGTCCCGAACAAGAATAGATTTGCAAATGATTGATTGAGTGTTTTCGTATAACCAACATCACTAACCTACGCAATTAATGATATCGTTTTAAATATTTTTCAATTTTTATACATTTTGGTATAAGGTGGAGTACAGCGTTGGGTTCCGCTATTTACTATGTAGTGTTTTCACATTTAACATATGAATTGTTTTATAGATATTTTTGCTAATGCTTGTTCAACTTTTATGTTTTTATTGTTATTTGTTGTTTTATAATAGCATACAATACTGTAGAAATGTAACGCGACCGCAAAGTTAATATTATTCGGAAAATGGAAGATCATCTAGTTATTATTATTACATATATATATATATATTTGTAAATTGTGTTGTCTATACGTTTTATGCATAATAATTCAATAACAGAAATTCCATTATAAACTAAATAAATGAGAGTAAAGAAAAAAAACAAGTGTCAAAAGTTAAAGTAGTGAAAACTGTAACCTAAGGTGATGCTTTTCAGTAAATGGTTATTATGTATGAAATTTACGCCCAGAACCTCATTTATTATTTCATCAAGCTTATCCCGTGGAGTGTTTAACTTTTTCACACACGCCGGCTGGTTCACGGTCATTTTCTAATACATTTTGCTTTTTCAACTTTTCTTCTTCATTTGGAGCTGTTTATAGTTTTTAATTTGGCAAGTATATAAAACAAAGTAATATAAACAGATTCGGTGTCACGCAAGCTTAAAATTGTTATTAATTTATCTATATTGTATGTACTAATTTTAATTTTAATTTTTAAAATGGTGATGATATTTTATATAAAATTTCTCGATAAATGGAAAAATATATAAATAAAATACTCATTAAAATTCACATTTTCGTCTCAAATTAAACTTGTTTACATCCATCGGTTGCTTTGTTAAAAAGCTTCGCCGTGGAACTGAATGTAATTATAAAACGTAATGGTTGTGAGTTCAATCTTTAATTCAAGGGAATTATTATACTTCAATATTTTCATTTTACTACTCTAGAAAGATTTTTTATCGTGCTATGGGGGAGTCTGTCACTCTTTGAAAATTAGACTGGGCCTTCTGTTTTTTATAAGGGAGGATCAAAATCAAGGGAGGCCAAAAAAATACTTTATATATTCCACAATATAAGCAATAAGAAATATGCAGTGTACTATCGCTGGTTTATTTAATTTGTGGTCGCCCTCGGCGCTCGCAGAACTATGAGTATATTGATACGTAACAAATATTTGCTTCTAACAGTAAAATAGTTTTACTTTTGTTTTATTCGGCCAATATTCTCATTTTAATATCAGGTTTCATTTATTATTGAGAAAAGAGAATAATATACTATATACCTAATATATAGTTAAGAACAATTTCATCTATATGGTTAGAAAAGAAACTTGTTAAATTAAGAATAATTGGTTATTTTTTTTTATATTTCTGTTTCTTAGAAAATGATATTTTATACTTTACACATTTTCTATGAAACATAAATATTGTACTTCTTATGAGCTATACATATAACATTATTTAGTCTTTAGCTTTACGCTGCATCCCGCAAATAGCTGTGTACCCAGAGAGAACCTGGGGGGAACTCAGGTTATGTATATGACAATCCATTTCTGTTAAAACACTTCTTTTCTCTACTTTCCGCTGAATTATCGAGTATGTGCGAACATAGAGTGGCGGAACTTAACCTTATTAACATATTATAAATTTTATAAAAAATTGAATACGTACATTATCCATTGCTAGAGGTTACCTATTTATAAAACATTTATCGAAGCAAAAGTATAATGCCTCCGGCGTTTAAAGCAACATGCTCATTTCCTTGATGAATAATTTGAGATTGTCGAACAATTGAATTGTGAAAGGGAACGCTACTCAAGTACGATGAGACTAACGATTTATTGTTTTCCAATATAAGCAACTTGTATAATATAACATTATGATATTTAAAATGTTTACAATAAGACCATTAAACAAGTATGTCTGTGCATTAAATATTTTATGACAAACCGCTAATTTAATTGTGATAAAATACTCATATAGAGATACTTGAGGGTCTCGGGATGAACATACGATACTTTTTTTTTCTCATATTTGTAATATTTTCGATATATACCTATATATTAAAATACTTATTAATTTCACATGCAATTTATTCCGCGATGTTAATAACAACCGTCGCTATGCGACCGTTGCTAAGCAACGATTTGCAAAGTTTGTTGTAAGAAAACGTCACCCAAAATGAACTTGTCCAACGCATCTCTCTATTGAAAACTGAAAATAATTTCATAAATATTCGTATAGTTCAAGCAGGCGTTCGGGTCCACTAGTTATCAATAAAATAGATTGTAAGTTACATAAAAGGTAATGGAAGGGAAAGAGTAATAATTAACTCACTAACACTTCCCTCGACATCCTTAATGAATAATAAATACACAAAATAACATAATTTACAACTTAAATAATTACCTAAATATTTCAATATTAACTGTTTTGCTTTAGTATGCTTGTATTTTGTTTTCTTATTTAATTTGCGGATCCTCTCGCCATAGAGCTTTCTTGATGCAGCGCAAATATTTGCACTTCTAATAGAAATTTTACAAGGAACTACTAGGAAGCGACGACTTTTGTTTTTTATTTAGTTTTTTAGTTTCACGCAGTTTCCTGCATATAGTGATAGCAGCGTAGGCTAAGGGAATCTGGGAACCTAGTTTTAATACACTGCGTTCCCAGTAAAAACTTTCGTTGGCCACTTTCCACCAAATTCTGGAGGCATTATGCGTTAAGTAACGGAACTCAACGCTGAATTTGTTTATTTTATTTATTTAATAAGCTTTAAGCAATGTACTTGATAAAATGATTAATACAGTTCATTTCACTTAAGAGCTTTAAAAGGCTGATAATTTACATCAGAATTACTATTAGAGTGCATAATTTAAGATCTTAAAAAAAGAAAGCAGAACGGAAAATACAAGGAAAATTAAATTAGAAAGCAATGTATTTACAGTTTAATCAAGCCAAGTCCAGGGCTAGATCCAGGATATATATTATAGTAAACTGCTTCGACAATTACGTTCCTATCCACTCTCACTATATTTTAACTTCGTAACTCGAACCATTCGTGACTTTGCAAGTGCTGTTCCAACCATTAAAACCGCTGCATTTTCCGTAAATTTCCACAGCGTGTGTGGAGAGGACGGTCTTTGTATAAATTTGTATTGCAGCTTTCTGATTTTATTAATGTACTCGTAATATATTTAACGTGTTATTAAAATATTTTTATTTTAGGGTTCCGTATTTCAAAGGAAAAAAAAAAACCTTCTAGAAGATCACTTTATTTTCATCTGTTAAAACAGTTTTACATAAGATTGCGTGGAGATATCTAGTTTTAATTAAAATAACTCCAAATTTGTTTAAGTCGTTGGATTTTATGTATCATTTTAGTATTAAAAAGATAAAACTCACGTAGTTCACGGTTTTACTTGCGTATATGAACCGGGAGGAATTATGGGCTGTGCTCTGAAAGCTCCTTTTCTTCTAGTAAGACAACCCTTAATTTTTTTTTATTTAACATATTAAGAATTTGGCCATACGGTCTGTTGCCTTTATCCTCATAACATTATATTAGACGAACTAAAAAAACAGATACAAAGTCCAGCTTTTATAATTCCTTTATTGAATATTATACTAATTCTAAAAAACAGGCATTTATTATTATCAATGTTATTTTTATCATTCCAAAATTAAGATAAGTGAAGTTATCCGTGGTATAAAAGCATAAAAAAACATTCTCTGTGTGGTGTAAAACTGGAGAAACAAATAAACTTTCAATAAGTTCTTATTACGTTCTCGATTCGATCGCTAAAATAAATAATAAGTAAAAAAATGTACACATATTTATTTCATCTTTATCATACCAGTATTATAGTAAAAGAGTTTATGTAGTTTAAAACAGGAAAATGCTCCCTTAATTGCTTCTATTGGAAATATTGCTTTGGAAAATCTTCGTAAGTACCTAAATGATCCATAAACTGGTAAATTGAGAAAAAAACTTTGGTCCATTATGTTAACGGTTTCACTGAATACTTAACAAACTAGTTGAGAAATAAATAAAGGAGTTGGCATTTTTTGCCAGGAACTAGCTTGGTAAAATAGAAAATGAGAGAAAATAAATAGCGATGCAATGGCATTTACTTAGTGGAAGTATGGGTGACTGACACTTTTTGTAAACATAGTTTTCCGATAAAATGTATAGATTTTCTATTAACGGGTCGTTGCGATGCAGCGGGACAGCGTCTAATTGTAAACGCGATGGTTGAGGATTCGATCTCCATTTGGGGGACTGTTTATATTTAAATTATTTGTATTTCTCCACATAAATAGATAAAACTGGCGTAAAGAAAACGCCAAGCGAAGTGAAATGAGAATGTAAAGTGAAAAATCTTTGTTTTAAAATTGCTACTATAAAATTATAAAATTGTCAATCCAATTTGATTTGCAAAAATACTATACTATACTGTAGTGTATAATTATAATATGTCAACGCAACGGAAATTTATTAATATCATTTAATTATTCTTGAATTGAATATAATGAAATACCTAATACTTAAAAACAACAAAATAATTAAAGAAACATTTACAACAAACACGCATAGTTAAAATTACACAATTAAATAGAGAAGCACAACAAATGGGCACCCAATACCCAATTTGCGTCTCCTCCAGTTGTTTGCGAAGTAAATATTTGTAGCGGCCAAGATCCCGCAAATTGAATTCTATCGGGCTTTTCTCGCTTTGTTAGGTCAGACACGGGCTGCAGTGGCGGCTTCTATAACGAAATATTGTATCGTTTCATATAAACTTAGAGGCCATATTGGAACAGCGACTGTTTTGTTTGTTGTTTAGGAGGTATTGTCGTTGTTGTGTTTAATAATTTTGTTATTATTTAGTTTTTTTGATGTCAATTGCGTTTATCGATGAGGGTTATATCGGATTTTTTCATCGGTATGTAAGTCGGTTTTTTTTTTCAAGATTTTCTCTAGGGCATATTAGGCTACCTTAGGTTAGGTTTCATCATAGATTTTAACAGCTTCCTTATAATAATTCACAAATTTTCACATTTGCAGTATTAATACTCTGTATAAAACATGGAAAATTGTTACCATTTAATCAAGATTCGTCATATACGAAACACTAATTTAAATCAAACTTCGGAGAGGAGATTGTCAATAAATATGGAATATATGACGTCGTAGCTGGTTAACTGATTAAAATAGATGAGGAATTTCTATTAGTTATGTATGTAGGTGAAGTTAGGATATTAAATGTTATATTACATTCTTAGAATATTTTCTTGAAATAGTTATTTATGTATAAGTTGATATATTTTTTTAAATTAGTTCTGCTTGTGCCCGAATTTGAGACACTCTGTATTACCAAACTCTCTGACTACTCTCTGTATTAATAAACAAGTGAAGTGGAATACAAGATAGATGTACTAGGCAGAATTTTGATGGATTGCCTAATAAATTATATGAAGATTGTTATTGTTATTATTATACTTGATATGAAATGGAGAAATAAATGAAATGGAGAAGAATAATGAAAAAAGATGAGTATGAATAAATCATCAGTCATAAGTTTATTTTATTATTGGTAAACGCTCAGCCAAAATATTTATGAAAATAGAAATAGTACTTGATATTACAGTACATTTTAAGCAATAAATGAACATTAATTGTTACTTGTAAACGTTTTGTCGCATAAAATATGCTTTGTTAGCAATATTGAGGCCAATATGGGCGCTGGGACACAAGTGTGTACCTGTAAAGGTGACTGGTTCTTGGTTCGATCCTGACTCGGGGAAATGACATATTCATTTAATCTTATATTTTCATTTGCGACGCTAAAAACTAGCAAAAAGTAGTTATATTTGACGCAATAATATTTTTTTAATTTCTTGAAGTAACCTCTTTTTTATTGACTGGTTTCTAATCATAACAAATTCTGTTTCCAACAGTTTAAGGACGTTTACACCGATAAAGATTTTACGAGAAACTGTAAAAGCGTAATAAAAGGCAAAACGTAAAAAGTCCGGGTCATTTCTTCATTGTCACATATAAAATGAAATGAGAGGTGCTTCAGTTATTCATTGAATCTGGAAAATAGTATTAAATGGAAGCGATCTTTTTTATACACGTATATGTATTGTAAATGTATAACATTTATATATTGACAAGAAGAAATTATAACGATCCAAAATGGAAGATTGAATTCTGCCACTCAACACGACTCAAGTCTCAAGTTGAAGCGGTAAGTTAAAAGATCTGCGAATAAGAAGCATCTTATGCGCAGATTTTGAATAATACACATTTTGGATTTCATTTAAAATAAAAAACTCATAGGATTTGTAATTTCATTTAAAAGGAAAACACATGGACAGGTAAGGCAGAGGGAAACTGGAAACCTAGTGTTAAGATACTCCATTCTGCATTCAGACATTTCTGTTCCCCACTTTCCGTCGAATTCTTGAATGCGTTGCTTGCTAAGTGGCAAAACTCATCACCGCGACTTGCCTCGTGAGTAGAACAAGGAAATAAAAATATGAAATATAGTTTCCTTGACTAGGAATCGAACCAACAATCGTCTCGTGTACACTCACCAAACTTGCGCCCTTATGGTACGACAGTCTCAGCCTCATAAATAATATTAAAATGCTTACTAGAATTATTAAGATTTCCATAGAAAGTAAAGTATTTCCATAGAAAGTAGAGTACAATTCCCTTTAAGCATTTCATATTAAATTTCAATATATTGAACAAATATCCAACTATTTATATAGATATACATGTAAAAAAATGTTCAGAAAATATGAACCAGATTTATGATGCATGTTATTGTCTCCGCCTGTACATAATTCTCAAATAACATGACATAAGGGCCTTTATCTATGACGATGGAAATTGAAAATAGCAAGATATTAATATGAACACTATGTTTGCTTAGAGCTTATAATGTATACATTGTGAGCTTCGAGAATATTTACTTTATTGAGGATGTAGAGTACTCTTTTGCATTTGTACAAACTAGTAACTTACTTGCGGCTTCGCTCGCTTATACTTATTGTTATATAATATCCAAATTATACAAAATTTTGACTTAAACTATGATATAAATTTATAATTCGAGGGCGTCGTGGTGCTTGGGTGACGATTGAGAATTCGATTCCCACTCGCTGGATTGAATTATTATTTATTTATATTTTCATTTCTTCACTCTAGTAGTAGTGGTACTAAGGTAAATATTGCGGTTTTGAGTAGGCGTACTCAACACTAGATGCCTCGAAAATTCGGCCGAAAATGGGGAACGGAGTGCCTTAACACTAGGCTTCCTTTTTCTACCCTGCTCTAAGCGGTATACAGCATGAAATTGAAAAAAAAATACTAAGATCTAATAAAAAACTCCTCAAATCTAAAACAAAATTTCCATTCTCAAAGACACTTATCACTGTAATTCATCAATCAATGTTAAACAAACATTTCAATATTACATTTACAATTAAAATAAGCATTATAATACATAATTCCGAACTAATCTACCAGAAGCTTAGTAATATCGACTGACTTTCGCAATTTGCAACCAAATGGATTCAGAATTCGTGAGACATTTGCGCCTCCTCCAGCTCGCTTGATCGATTTTGCCCGCTTATAGCTAACTACGTTTCGAGAACAAAACAAACTTTATGGCACAAATCAATCATGTTTGTGTATTTAACTTGTACAATTTCATGTTTATTAACTATTTATTATATATATATTATAAATCAAATCAAACCAGTTTCACACAGGTTAGGTAGAGGCAACATAGTATTAAGACGCTCCGTTCCCTACTTTCCGCAATTTCCGAATTTTTCGGGGCATTGCGTGTTGAGTGTGGAACTCAACGCTGGGCTTTTTACTTTGACGGTAGAGCGGAGAAATTAATGAATAATAATTCGTAAAGCCTTGTGAGAATAGCAGCCATCCATCACAGACCACCATTGGTTAGGTTCATCTTTTAATAATTGGTAGTTGATAATAAATATCTATAGCCTTTATATATTATATAATATATAAAGGTAATAAGACAATCAAAATAAATGTAGTGTGCTTCTATAGTTTTCTACTACATTAGAAAATAAACTGTTTTAGACACCGTCTCAAATAGAAGGATCATTAATAACCCAAAATTCTCACGCTCCTCACACCTTCCTGAAAACGGTGAAATCACATTAATATTGTATAAGCCATGAATAAAGAAGTTATTCGAAACAAAGTTGCAATATCTTTTTCGAAACAGAAACGCTGTAAACGATACATTTCAACAAATTTATTTATCTAAATTTATTACCTAAAAAAATAAGTATTTTTTAAAAAGCTTTTTTTGTTTTCACAACTTTTATTTTAGAGCGGGAAATTAAATTAATCCATCCCCTTAAGTGGGAATAGAACCCAGAACCACGTTTACAATCAACCAAACAGAATTGATAAAGAGTATCAATTCAATACATTATTTCTGTTCTATATATCTATAAGAAACAAATAAATCTTACATTTTCAGAATATATCGAAGTAATTCAATTGAACGTGGGTGTTCTATTGCATATGCATTAACCTACAGCGAGGGCTCAGCTAATCGCACGGAATAGCTACAATATCCGTATGAAGACGACGTCTCGCTATTTACAGTCTGGCTCTGGAAGCTTTTACACAGAAGTGTTGGAAAAAATTATATTATAAAAATAATCAGTCGTCTAAAAGATTTTTTAAAATAACTTATACAATATCTCGTTTAAAAAATTGTGATTTTTCTTTCTCCGCTTGTTTTTAATTTTCTGTCGGAATGTGGCCGAACTCCAGCCACTCTATTTTTGATCATTATTTCATAAAATAATGTAAATTTATAAATTAATGAAATCCTAAATAAAGCTAATCATTTCTACAAAATTATACAGAACTCGTAAAATAAGATTTGTGAGTCTAATGTATACTCGTATGTTAAGACAGCGACAGTGAAAGTAATCGCTTGGAAGGGGTACAATATCCGTGCGTAGGTTCCCTTCCCTTCTCTTTCGCAATTTGTTTTTCGTTCAGGGTGGTTGGGTGCATTGATTTTGAATAAGGACCGATTTGATGGAAGATAAATTAACTGTATAATGTAAAGGAATGGAATAAATATGTTGTTCTTTACGCGTTTCCTGTATTCTTTTAGATAAGTAATGTAGATTATGCTAAGTGAGTAGCTTTAATCATTGCATTTTATAACAAATTAAATATTAAATAAAAAACAAAAAACACCCAAAGCCCAGTCGTTGCGCAGGGGTCCAATGCGACTGTTAACGCAATAGGATGTAAGTACGATTTTCATGTGAATTTTGAAATTAATCTTGAAATATTTCATAATTTCATTGTGGTGAAGCGCAGAGATAAGTTTCTCCACTCAACAAGCATTGCCTATAGAACTTGGCGGATAGGTGGGAACGGAATTGCCTTAATGGGAACGGAGCATTTTAACATTATATATTACATTTCCTGGAGTGGGAATTGAAACCAGAATCTGTCGCGTTTACAGTCACGCGCTTGTGCCCCTACTCCATGACGAGCCTTATATTTATAATATAGATAAAATAATAGGAGTATATATATGTAAATAAAGTGGAACTGGACATAATAAACAAGCAATAATTACTAACTGAAGCATTAGTAAAGTTCCCATGTAATATAAGAAAGAAAGAAAATAGTATAATAGACCTATCATGAACAGTTCTTTTGATAAATATTATAAAAACACATTGAGGTAAAGAATGAAATATTCATATATTCTTACTCGAGCTTAAAAACAAAATGAGGTTAAAAAAACTGGCTCTAGTGCAAATGCCGTACAATAAATAGGTCGCACTAATGAACCGTACCTACAGACCTTTTGGAAAATCTATGCTATATCTGGAAGGTTGCTATATTTGTTTGTAATGTTAAAACACTCCGTTTTTCACTTTCACTTTAAATCCGTTGAAAAGGAAAATAAATATATACTACAAAATAACTAGAAAATAGTAACTTTTTAACATTCACATAATTTTTTTCTAAGAAAAATCTTAGTCCAAAAATAAAGCTTCTGCATCGCTGTCTGCCTGCACACAGCAGTGTAGGCAGAAGGAACCTAGTGTTGAAATACTCCGTCCTCATTTTCCCCCAAATTATATAGACATTGCGTGTTGAGTGACTGAAAGCCACATTTCGTCTCGTCACCACAACAAAGAAATGAAAATATTTCACTTTCTCTTTGAAAGGAAATGACATAGAATATAATACATGTATAATGTATATTATCATTTTTCTTACAAGATTATTTTTTCACCCAAGCTTACTAAACGGCTCTGCTAACTTTAACTAAGACCTTTCCGGTGTACTCCGGAATATATTACTTCGTCCTTAAGCCATTTTTGAGAAAAACTTTTTTATGTCATTTCAAATATTGGCGTCAATAGCTTTTATGATATTTAGACTATTTGTTGTCATGAATATAAATAAAGTCGTATTAGCTTTTCTTAGTATTGAGTTTCTGCGTGTTTAGTGGCGGAACTCAACGCCGCGCTTTGTCTCGAAACCAGAGCCAAGAAATCGAAATATACCATTTCCTCGAAATAAATATATTATTTCCTCGAGTGATATATATATATAACTTTGTAATAAACAAACTTATTTGTAGCTTTAAACTCTAACATAAATCTTATTGTTGAATTAATTACCTCGCTTAGTGGAGAGCTTTAAATTAACTAGACTTCGTAAATATGATACATTTCCCAAGTTTCTTAAACTTGATTTTCGTTTCTGTCAAAAACAATTGTGAAACTAATTAAATTATTTGTATAAAAGGTACATTTCATTTGGATCTTTCTTCTATAAACGTATTTCTAAAGTATTATTGACCATTTATTGTATTATTAATATTTGTTAATATTTGCAAATCAGCTTCACACTGTTACTTGTATTAAACAACTAAAGGGATACTTAGTGTTCTATTCTAATTTAGTCTAGTCTACTCCTCTGAGTGAGGATTGAATCCACAATTCAACACGTAATACCTCTAGAGTTGGGCGGAAAATCGGGAATGGAGTGTTTTAACACTAGGTTCGCTCTGCCTACCCCGCTGTAGGGGACGATAAAAAAAATCAACATAGAAAAATAAACGACTACCTATAAGCACGTATACAATATTTGTTATAAAGGCCCTAACATCGTCTAACAAGCAATTGAGGCTAGTTTAAAAACCCGAAACGACATGAACCTAGAAATAAATCATCCAATAATAGCCTCATTCCGGAAACGCCGGAGCGATAGAAATTTCGAAACGATTTTTAGAGAAAATGGGACGTGAAGCATGTGAAAGATTTAATATAAGGCCGTTATATAAATATTAACGATATGATAACTTCACGTATACTAAATTGACGTTTATTTTGATCGAACAAGTAGAGACGGGTTTATATGAAATATAATGAAGCACTGGGTCTCACGTGGGTGAGACTGTAAACGCGACTGATTGTGGGTTCGATCCACATTTGAGGAAAAGAAATATTTATTTAGATTTTTGTGTTGATTTCTTCGTTCTGGTGTCAAGACAACAGGGCAGCGTTGAGTTCCGCCACTCGCACGCAATGTCTCCAAAATTCAGGAGAGTGTCTTAACAATAGGATTATAATTATACTAGTAGTAATGTCGACAGAAAAATATATTAAAACAAATGCATACAATAAATACATACAGACCGGTAGTGTAAGAAAGAATAAACCATAAAAAATTAGGCTCTCTCTGCCTACCCTGATACAAGCGGAATACAGCGTCAAAATGAACGAAGAATACATATTACCATGATCTTCAAAAGCAAAGTTTCGATGATACTAGAGAACGGTTACGTAGAAAGCATGAAGACTCTCCAGAGGACATATATGAAGAAGTTGATGGCAGTGTACGAGGCGTTAGAGGTATGCAGATACTGGAACTTTTGCCGCTCCTTTCCCTTTGTCTACTTAGCTAGAGATATTAATTGGAGAAGTGTTCAAACTTGGAACTATTTCATGTAAAATAATATTCTTCAAATTGGCGGCACGATATCTTCAATTTTAGTATTTAATATCCCTACTGTCAATCTATTTTTGTTTCTATTCTATTTGCCACTAAATTTTGGTTCATAGGGTTTTATTATTCTGTTATGTAAAAATATTTATTAGATGTTTTTGCGTGTTACTTTTTATATGGTTTTTTTCACCTCTACATTTAGTATGAAAGTTTTGTATAGTATATTCAATGTAATGTGTTTTTTTTATATAAGTGATTAAATATTTTTCCATTATAACATTGCTTTTCTTTACATTTCCAATACTAAAATATTTATGGAATATTATGTTTTATAATATATATTTCATAAATCTATTTTTATAAATTTTTTCTCCCACTTAGAGAAAATTTCTCGAATATTCCATGGAAGAAACTGAATTTTACATTCCACCCCCTTCGCTTGACAAGTTACAAGCTTCTGAGTGAAGCGTTTCGTAAACACGATTCATTTTAAGCCAAAACAAGAAAGGAAAGCTTAAAACCACTAAGCATGATGTTATAAGTTTCTTAATAGAGTTTTGTAGATAAACCATGTATTTTTTTCCTTTTTTATCTTACTTTTATATTAAATTTGTGTATATACTAATTAAATTAATACTTATATACACAGTTAATAATAAAAATATGATTTTAATCTTTACACTATTTATATACTAATAAAAAATAACATGTAATATATTAGATTTTTTAATCTTATTAATGTCTTTGAGGTCAGTCGTGGTACAGGAGTACCAGCGTGTGACTATAAGCGCGACGAGTTCGACCAACTCGATTTCCATTTGGGGAAGTAAAATATTTAATATTTTAAATTGGGGAACGGAAATGTCTTAATACTACGTTACCAAGTTCCCTTCACCTGCTATTATTATTTTCATTTTAAGGTAACGTGTAAATTTAATGTAAAAATACTATACTCGTATATGAAATAGAATGAAATACTTCCTAAGTGTGTACTCTGCATTTTTGTTAAGTGTATATAAATTCAAAGGAAGAGCAATTTTTCTGCAGCTTATACTGTAGCGTGTCAGCTTTAGCTTCATAGTGCAATAACACGCGTAAAAATATTATATTAAATTTAGGTTAGAATATTGAAATCTTTTTATAAAATAACAAGCGTTATGTGATTAATTAAGAAAATAATAATTAAATCAGCTTCACACTGTATATACGTATGTAACTTAGTGAACACTCCCTATAAAAACAAATGCGGAGCCATTTTGATTTTTATTCGACTTAAAATAAACAATATGTTTTATCAGGTACGTCCTTCGAAGGGTTTTTATCATAGCGAACAGAAGATGGCAAAAGAAGTGAACAGAGGACGAAATCTTCTACTATTTGTATTTTTTTTTAAGTAATAAAAATAAGATTTTTTAATTTTTAATCTATTTTGAAAGACTAAACAAGAGAAAGACTTAAAACAATCACTCATTTCTCTACAATTATACTTCATTATCAAAACATCGCTTGGCTAGAGAGAACATGCCATAACAAACCATTAGCACTAAAAGCTTTAACAGAGAGTCTTACGTAATCTCGTAGTCCGCTCCATCGACTTAGTCACCAAAACTCATGCAAGATGGTCCAGAACTTCATCTGTATTAAGTAACTACTGACTGAGAAGTCCAAACTAAAGTCTTAAGTCTCTTTAATGTAGATATTTGATATATATACTCGTATATATATGTGATAAATTGTACATTACTAAACTAAGACTTCTATTCAAGTTATGCAAATTAACTTAAAAGAACAAAAACAGGTATGAAAAGAAAATTTTACATTAGTTAATCGTATATAAATTTACGAAAAAATATATTATATTTTGTATATAAATTAATATTTTTTGCATCCCTTAAATATTATTTCTGTGTTAACTCCGAAGATTAACGACATACCCCCCCACAATGTATCTCTGAATGAGAAGAATAATTATCCTATTATAAAAATGATGTCCATATTTTTATGAAAGCTTATATATTACTGTTTTAAAATATATTTTTCAATATTAAAATCTTATAATACTCGCTCTGGTGTCGAGGTAAAGCGCGGCGTTGAGTTCCGCAACTCAACACGCTATGCCTCCGGATTTCGGTGGAAATTAATCAGCAATCTAGGTATACTACACTAGACTCCCTCTGCTTACACTGCTAAATGCGGGAAATAGCGTGAAGCTGGAAAAAATTCTTAAACTATTTATAGTAATTTGTAGTTTTTTGTATCGATGGATCAGAAATGGAGAAAAAAATAATTTTGATTTCTCTGCCTAACATGTTATATGAAGATAATTAGTAAAGCTAGAAAGAATATTAATCATAGCTTAATCCATATTCTCTTCTCTGAAGATGATTTCTTTCTTTGTAAGCTGAATTTCCAATGAGGACAGATGCATTATAAATTCCGCCTGCACTCAAATCCCCTTGTGTTGTACGTACATTGTGTTCAGAAGGAATACGCTATCAATTTTTATATAAAGTTATACTATATGTAATATATTTCCTTTATATATGTTTAAATAAGGTTCTAGCTATCGCTTTTACAATTATTTTACGAATCTACCCTAAAAATGAAAATTACATTTAAAGTGATTCTCCTTATTATAATTTATTAATTAATATAAGAACCAAACGTCAAAATTAACAAAATTTTAAGCCTCCGTTTCATTTTAAGCATATCTCATTAAATAGTAAATTTCAAATAGGAACGACGTACAAGTATTAACGTTTCACAATTTCAACCTGACGTGTTAACGCGTGAAAATCCAACGAGCTTTAGCGTGCAATCGCAAACATTATTCAAAGTGAGCGTGTATAATGTGAAATTTAAAATTCTTTATTTTCTACTTAGGTGGCGCGGCGGGCGGCTCGGGCGTGTCGGTTTCCACACAGGTAAGAATAACAAATCTTTTTTAAAACGTTGATTGAAGGCTCTATTCAAATTCGGTTTACTTTCGCTCTTTATTAGACTTTTGATGATTTTGTTGGAATCGCAGCTCAAATAGACTTCATGGTGATTTTTAACTTGAAATTGTAAGGCTGGGAATTTATTGTATTATTATAAAGGTTAAACAGTTTTGTAGAAGTTTTCAATTGTGCTTAGATTTGTAGACTTAAATGTGATTTTGAATTTTAGTATTCATTAATTATGAACGATTCAAAAGTAAATCTAAGAGTAAAACAAAAAATACTAGATATAAGTGCAAAAAGTAAACTAACTATATGCTTATAATTTTATATATATGCTTACAAATGTTACATACATACAAATGTATGTAAGTAACATTTGGACTGACTGACTAAGATTTTCCCACTCAGGAAGTTCAGTTACTTAAGTCTAATTAATTTCGTCGTCGGAAACTAAGGGAAAAGTGATGTTCTAGTTCTCTGGAGAACTAGAGTAGATGGGCCTCTAAAAGGGACAGGCTTAAAGTTTGGCTGCACTTTGAGCAACTTTGTATAACGTATAGGAGGCACGTTTTGGTAATTTCACTTAATTTTGGGGAAACTTATGAATTAAGAGCCTATGGAAATAATATTGTTTTTATTTAAAAAAAATAATAACTTCAGTTTATATTTTGTAATAAACTGAAGTAAACCTAGTGTAAAAATACTCCATTCCATTTAAGATAACTCCGCTTCCCACTTTCCGTCGAATTCGGGAGGCATTACGTGTAGAGTCCAATAAAATATAATAAAAAATATTAAAAACTGTTGCTAATATTAATAAGTAGATTAGTAGAATTGGTTCTAAACTAATTTATAATCTCCGAGCAGGAAATTGGTTTCATTGTTGTGAACTGAAAACGATATGCAAATAAAGGCTTTGTGGTGATTTCAAATTGTAATAAATTTGTATACAATTCACTGCAGGAACAGCTTAGACAAAATTGAGCATTTCTGAATAAGAGCCATCTTTTTTATTTAATTTAGCAGATTTAAATATTTGATATTTATTAGGTACTGATATATATTTATACGCTTTTTTTTTATTAGGTACTGATATTAGGTACTGATATTTTTTTTTATTAGGTACTGATATATATTTATACGCGACGGTTGTTAGTTCGATTTTTTTCCCTCGCTCTGGTAACGAGAATAAGCACAGCGTTAGGTTTAACAGCGCAATTTTCAGCTTCATGCTGTATCCCACATGTAGCAGGGTAGGCGAAGTGTTAAGACATTTCATAGCCCACTTTCCGTCAGAACGAAGAAATTAAAATATTAATTACATTTCTGCGAGTAGAAATCGAATTCTCAACCTATCGCATTTACAATCACAAGCTCTTGCCTCAAGTTTTCAAATATTATTTTAAAATAATTTATTTATTCCTGTGGGGAAACTATACCACAAAATCTTCTATACAGTCCCCCAATTGTTAATTGACCATAAGCTCAAAAATTAGAGTCCGCTTTAAGTTCGCGAAAATTAACAGGAATCTTATTAATTTGACTTCAAATGAAAGAAAGATTATCCTATTACAAGTCACCGTGGACTCGTTTATATTTTCATTTGAACTTGAACAATTTATTTCGTTATCCTAAAGGGAGGTCCCGTTTATAGCTGAGGAAATGAAATGAGAGCACGACTCGTTTGAAATTACTCGAAACAAAAACAACAAATGTCACGATATATAATAGAAGTTTTTTTGACATTTTATTAGGAAACGGAAATAGGGGAATAAAAGATAAGTAATTCTCATTTTCTTTTCTTTTAGGAACTTTATATATTATGGGCTTATGTATTTTATAAATTTCTTCACTATAGGTAAATATTTAGTTTATAAATATATATATATTTTTTCCTTTTTGTTCTTTTTTTAAAGAGAAATGTTAATGTTAAGAAATAGCAATAGAATAATATTATCAAGATAATAACCAATAGGCCAGTAATTACAAAAATGAACGTATACAAACAGACCCATAGACAAACAGACAAAAGTTTAAAGATTTGTGTCTTATTATAATTTTTGCATTATCCAAAATAATTAGTTAGATTTTATTATTATTTTATTTATCTTTTATAATTTTATAAGTATATAGCAAAATATACTCTAACCACATATTATATGTAGAATGAAAACAAAGTCATTTAAAAAGTTTACAAATTACCATTTAAATTAATAAAATATTGGGTCACACTAAAGTGTTTGACTTAGCTTATTAACGAAAGTTCAGCAAACTTTGTTTATAGTCCATAGCTTCGGGGGAACGACTTAGTTCTATTGTATTACTTTATTATCTAATTTGATTCATTTACTATACTATGAATAATTTACTTTATTTGTACTATATTTATTGTAATAAATGCTATTAATTCTATTAAGTATTCTAAACTATATATTCTAAACTCTTGCAATGCCAATGTTTTTTGATAATAGAAATATAGACAGCGATTTGAATAAATTCAATAAATATTTGAATATTCGTTATCAGGCGGACATAGCACATTCAGCGAAGGGCTACGAATCAGAGGATGAGAACGCGGGCAGAAAGCGGCAGAGGCCCACCGACGAGCGGCCAACCAGCAAAACAACGATGTACTCCAAACAGGTAATATTACAGAGTGTTTTTATTTATTTTTCAGGTTCACGGTGTATCCTGCGATCGGCTGAAGAGTCCTGATGATAAGATCTACTTTGGCCTTGGTACCTTTGCATTTGTGCCAAAACGAAGAAATGAAAATGTCAATAAATAATAATTCATTCCCCCAAGTGAAAATCGAATCCACAATCAGCCACGTTGGCCTCAATTAATAATATTCCAAATATGATAGATTATGTTTTAGAAAATTGAATTATATATAAGAAAACAGTCTCAATCACGCCAACAAAGAGTAATTTATATATATCAGGCTATACCAACTGGGTTGATGGATGATGCTCGCAAACAGTGCAGAAAGCCAAAAAAGGATCCTACGATATATCATAAGATGATAATGTCGAGATCATATAGCTTTATATGAATGGGAATGAAAAATAATAGGTGGGGAAAGTTGAGGAGCTGCAGTAGTGTCTTTAGAGATATATTCATACATATAATAAAATTGCAACTGATCGCTGTTTGTCCATAGAAGATATAAGGGAAAATCTATTTTTGGGATTGGGCATGAATGTACGAAAATCCAAACTTTTTCTTCTGTTTGTCAGTTTGCATGTTTATCACGCTAATCTCAGAATCGGGTAATTTAAGTGTAGGTTTTAATTAAATTTAAGTGTATCTCTGTTTCTTCTACAATTTCCACTACCATTTACCACCACTACAACTAATATAGTGAAAGTAAGAATAGAGAACAAAGTTTATATTGATACTTCATATTGCAGTGTTTTTTTTTTAAATAAACCATATTTTTGTCTGATCACAGGAGTTCCGAGAGCAATATTGTATCAACAACAAACAATTGGACTTGCTGGAACTGGAAAAGTCCAAGAAGGACAGATTCCTCGGATGTCTGTCACAGTACCACATCGAGAGCCCATGTTCGAGAGCCAATAGGTAACGATTTCACATAATTTCATGAAGATTTATGTTCTTATATTATTCATTTACTATGTCATAATTTAAAAAAAATATATAAAATCTTTATATAATTATAGCATTTAATTTAAGTCTGGTACCCTGCCGAACAAAATATGGAAGGGTAATAGTTAGGTAACGTTAAATCGTTCTAAAGTATAACATTTAAAACATTAAAATAATAAAGATCACATTACCCAAAATAACGAAGCAATCTCTTCAACTTATTACCTTGATAGCCCTCCTTTGAAAACAACGATTCTAAAGTTAAATTGCCTAGATAATAGATAAAACAAGATAGAATACAACAGAGAAGCGAGTTGAAAACCATTTAATTCGACCCCCTCCGCTATCTCGCACTGGAAGGTCCAATCCATCAGTGCTTGACAAATAAAACAAGTACAGAAACGATTTATTACAAACTAGAGACTAATAATTTAGCTGTACCGTCTGAAACTGGCAAGAGAAGGCTTTGAATATTTTATGGATAAATGGATGGTTCATACTTCTCATGAGGATAAAGAAATTGAAAGAAAAAGGCCCCAAATAACATTGTATCAGTAACTTTTTTATTATGTAGCCTTCATCACTTATAGGTATTTTGTTGGAATCCTCAGAAGCCGATACATTATAAAAGTACTTTGTAAGATACAAGTAAAATATTTTCGTTTGGGGAATTGGGAAAGACTTTGTAATGCTAATTTATGTAATTTACAGTTCGAATTTGATATATAAAATACGAGTATGTATTACATTTTACACCATTTCTCTATACTTTTATTCTATTTTTTTTTGCTTCACGCTGTATGCCGCAAATAGAAGGGTAGGGAGAGCGCGCCTATATATGACAATCCGTTCTCACACAACCATTTTCCGTCGCTCGAGGCATTACGTGTTGATGGCGGAACTTAACGCCGCACTTAGTATTGTCACGTGAACGAAGAAAAGAAAATATTAGTCATTATTAATAGATTGTCAATGACATCCTATAGAAAAGATTTTTTTTAATATTCATAAATCCTCCAAGTAACTGTCTATAATCTATACTTATAATAAATCTGTACAAAAGTCGTTTCTGTACATTGAAAATATTTTTAAAAAAATTAGCCAGGATGTTAAAGGATAACTAACAGAATCCATTTCCAGCATTTTTGGAATTTTTGTCTGTTGGTCTGTTTGTCGGTTTGTCTGTTTGTCTGTTTGTCTGTTTGTCTGTTTGTCTGTTTGTCTGTTTGTCTGTTTGTCTGTTTGTCTGTTCGTCTGTTCGTCTGTTCGTCTGTTCGTCTGTTCGTCTGTTCGTCTGTTCGTCTGTTCGTCTGTTCGTCTGTTCGTCTGTTCGTCTGTTCGTCTGTTCGTCCGTTCGTCCGTTTGTCCGTTTGTCCGTTTGTCCGTTTGTCTGTTTGTCTGTTTGTCTGTTCGTCTGTTCGTCTGTTCGTCTGTTCGTCTGTTTGTCTGTTTGTTACCCATTGTACATTGTCACCCATTGTACATTGTCATTGTACATTGTACATTGTCATTTGTATATTGCAGAACACCCGCAACTCGTTGCGTCTGGCATTACAAGTCAGCAGATTGAGATGGGATGCGTACATTTTACTCATCTTATCCCTGGGGACCGGTTTGCTTCTCTGCTGATGATTCTAGTACTTGTGCCGCTGCTGTTGCCGACGTGGTTCTGCAGGGCATGGAACTTTATATTCCTAGCACTGTAATACCAATTGGTGGCAAGTCACAGCCTTGGTTTGATACGTCTTGCAAATTTGCTGCCCTTTGCAAACGTGAAGCATATCAAATCTGGGCCGAGGCACTATTTACTAATCCGATGGTGAAAACCACAAAAAGAGAGTATAACAGGGCCTCTAGGTTCTTTAAGCGGCAAATGGCCAAGGCAAGGTCCGACCATATCACCAAAATCGGCGAGAAGCTTGAGACCTACCTGTCCGGAACTCACCAGTTTTGGGCGCTCTCAAAGGCGGCACTCGGCAACTTCGGCCAGCCTTCGCTTCCGCCTTTACGCAAGGGTAATGACATCTTGGTCCATACGGCGAAAGAGAAAGCCGATCTCCTGGGCGCTCTCTTTACGTCGAACTCGACTTTGGATGACCAAGGATCAACGCCGCCGATCATTCCGCGGTGCCAGAGCTCAATGCTTGAGGTTAAGTTCAACCATAAAGCTGTAGGGCGAGCTCTGTCCTCTTTGGACATCCACAAGTCGAGTGGGCCAGATGGCATCTCTCCCTTAGTGCTCCGTTCATGTGCTCCTGAGCTTACACCGGTGTTAACGCGTTTGTTTCGGCACTTTTACTCAGTCGGCGTAGTCCCAGATTCATGGAAGAGCGCTCTTATCCACCCGATCCCGAAGAAGGGCTTGGGCTTGGAAGGGTTCCGATCCATCTTACTACAGGCCTATTGCCATCACCTCTCTACTCTCAAAAGTCATTGAGAGCATCATCAATAGCCAGCTCTTGGTTTTTCTAGAGGATCACCGATTGATTAATGACCGTCAATATGGCTTCCGCCATGGTCGCTCAACCGGTGATCTTCTGGTTTACCTAACCCACCATTGGGCTATCGAAAGCAAAGGAGAGGGCCTGGCAGCTAGTTTGGCGAAGGCCTTTGATCGAGTGTGGCATGGGGCGCTCCTTGCTAAACTTCCATCCTATGGGCATTCTGAGAATTTATGCAGGTTGATCGCCAGCTTTCTCACTGGGCGCAGCATCAAGGTCGCTGTTGACGGATTTTGCTCCACTCATATGCCCGTGAACGCAGGCGTTCCCCAAGGCTGCGTGCTGTCCCCCACGCTGTTTCTTCTGCATATCAATGACATGCTAGAGGATTCTAACATTCATTGCTATGCAGATGATAGCACAGTGGACGCTGTTTACTTCGGCCGCGCAAGTCTCTCTCGGGAAAATGCTGAACAGTGCCGAAAAAAACTTGTGTCTTCTGTTGAGGCATCGAGAATATCTCATCATGGGGTGAAAAGAACCTGGTCCAATTTAATCCCCTGAAGACACAAGTTTGCGCGTTAACCACAAAAAAACCCCATTTATTGTATCGCCAGTCTTTTAGAACACTCCCCTTTCAGCCGCGCCCAGTATCAGCATATTGGGCCTTAATGTTTCAAATGACTGCCAGTATCGCGATCATCTGGAAAGCAAGGCCAAGTTGGTCTCGAAGAAACTGGGGGTCATCAATAGAGCGAGACGGTACTTCACGCCAAAACACCGATTGGCCCTTTATATGGCCCAGGTTCGGCCACACATGTAGTTCGGTTCTCATCTCTGGGCTGGTACACCCTAGTATCAGCTTGACCCATTTGATCGCACGTAGAGTACAAGTACAGTACAGTACAACGTAGAGCTGTTCGGATCATTAAGGACCCACTTGACACTTTGGCTCTGCGTAGATACGTCTCCTCGCTGTGCGTTCTCTATCGCATTTATCATGGTGAGTGTTCTGAAGAACTGTTTGACCTGTTACCTGCCGCCGGATTTTCTAACCGCACAGCACGTCACAAACTTAAATATCATCCACACCATCTGGATACGTGGCACTCCACTACTGTGCGGTTTCTTAGAAATTTCCTTCCACGCGCCACCGAACTGTGGAACGGTCTACCCGTGGCAGTGTTTCCAGGTTGGTACGATATGGATACCTTCAAAAAGCGTCTATCTCCACCTCAAAGACCAGCAACGCACCTATAGCTCCTCTGGTGTTGCACGGGGTCGTGGGCGGCGGTGATCACCATCAGGTGACCCGAAATCTCGTTTGTCTTGTCCTTTTACCATAAAAAAAAAACATAAAAATTATAATAACTCAGAGAAGGTTTAAGTTTTTATTTCATTGTAACCGCAACACTCTATCAAAAGATGTAAGTATTTAAGTTTTTAATAAGTTCATATTTGAGATAGTAAAAATAGACGCATGTAACACTATCTATTGTCAACTAAAAAATGCTAGATACTAAAGTATCTTGATAACGCACAAAACATACTGTTGAATTAAATATTAATTTCGTCAGGAGGACTTTTAAACATTCTAATACTTTAGTACAACATAAATCCTCAGGCGAAGCCGCGGGCAGGCCGCTTGTCCTTTATATTGGAAGTTGTAGCTTTCATAGCTTATTTAAGTTATAAATTCAAATATAGAACCAAAATCAAATTTGTTTACGAAGAATATTATGGATAGCAATTTAGTTTAGGATTAATACGCTTAATTTACTTCTGTCAACTCATAATACAGACGCTGAGGGAATCCATCATGTTATTCAATTGAACGTTCAGTGGATTAGACGTTTAAGTTATTTAATAATATTTATATGAGAAAACTTGAATAGAGAGGTTATAGTAGCGCAAGGGCACAAGGGTGTGGCTGTAACGCGAGGGTTGTGGGTTCTGTTTTTACTCGAAGGAATTATTTACTATTTATTAAAAAGAACGGCGTTGAGTTCCGACACTCAACACGCAATGCCCCTGAATGAATTCGACGCAAAGTCGGGGGCGCAAGTGTCTTAATGGTAAAGAAGTAACTTAAAACTTCGAAGTCTATCTAATTTTATTATACGCGAAATAGGTTTAAAAAAATATGAAAAAAGAAGAAATAATAAAAAATCTCTTAATTGATATTTCAACTTACATCGTTCTTGATTTTAACATGACGACAATTTTTTTAATTTCCAATTACATTTTTTCATGCTAGAATATAAAAAAAAGCCTTTTACGTTCTAAAGAAAACAATTTCGTATATTATAGAGCATCCATTTAATCCATACCTATATTATAAATTCGAAAGTAACTCTGTCTGTCTGTCTGTCTTTTACGCAATCAGGGCCAAACCGCTAATTTAATTGTGATAAAATACTCATATAGAGATACTTGAGGGTCTCGGGATGAACATAGGATACTTTTTTTTCTCATATTTGTAATATTTTCGATATATACCAATATATTAAAATACTTATTAATTTGACATGCAATTTATTCCGCCATGTTTATAACAACCGCCGTTGCTAAGCAACGATTTGCAAAGTTTGTTGTTAGAAAACGTCACCCAAAATAAGTTTGCTTAACGCATACATGGCGCGCGCCGACTCAACCTTATGAGACACAAAAACAATATTCTCCAAAAATATTGTCCCTTAAATATTGTTTAAAAAAGTCCGCGTTGATATATACTATAGATATAGATTTGTATACATTAACAAAAATTATATGATTTCTATAATTTGATATTCATCCTTATGAACATAAATATAATAGTCACTTTTAGCATTTCATCTAGATGGAAATTATACGTAAGATGGTTTACTGTATAATAATTTAATAAATAATTAAGGAGATGTCAGTGATTCGGAATGACCTAGCCTACGAGTGGTAGGTATAGTATGACTTTGATGGTTTTGTAATTTTTTATATATTTTCGAATTACTGTTAATTTTTATTTAATTATTTTCTGCTTATTTCTACTACTACTTATTATCCCAGTTCGGTTATCTATATCGATGTTATACATTTAAAATATCGTAATTTTAATCATTTAAGATTTTATTTAATATTGTCCCCAAAAATTATTAATTATTTAATATAGTAAAATGTTTAGTACGCACGCACGGCAAACTTTAGGTACTTTTTCTAATATTAAGAATTTCCTTTAGTTACTTTTACTTCTTTTGTTTGTTCATTTTGGTTACTCAGATATTTTATCTCAAAATAAATCTCCACTTATTATTCTTTTTTAACTTATTTTAATTATTTAGGCTTATATTTTCTTACAAATTCTGTTAAAAATCGAAAATAATTTCATAAAAATATTTAATAAATAATCGTATAGTTCAAGCGGGCGTAGCCGCGTTCGGGCCCACTATTATCATTATATATGTAGGTCCCTTAACTTAATCAAAGTAATAATAGTAGAAGCTGTCCCTATAACATAATTTATTGGATAACATACTCGTACATTTCATTTATGTATCTATATATATAAAATCGAAAGGTCACTCACGAAACCTCAGAACCTACCAGCTAGAGCTAGGATTTTCAAATTTTGCACGTAGGCTGTTTATAGGACCTAGGTGCTCGCTAAGACTATTTTTATTGGAAATTTGCAATATTCGACTCCTAAGGGGTTGTTTTCGGGGTTTGTATGAAATTTCGTTATTACAAGTGCTAGAAGTCTCAAATTTTGCACAGGGGTACTTTTTAGGACGTAGGTACTCATGGAGACAGAAATTAATAATAACGTAGTTCACGCAGGCGAAGCCGCGGGCGGGCCGCTAGTAGATAAACCGATAACGTTAAAAGATGAATACTCTTAAAGATAAATAAAGGCCGTCGTTGCGCAGGAGCACAAGAGTGTAACTGTAACGTGGCAGTAGTGGATTCGATCCCTATATTTATTAATATTTTTATTTCTCTCTGCCACCAAAGCTCGGCGTTGAGTTCCGCGCGCTTTTTGTACTGCGAGATTTGAACCCACTTCACATTTTAGCGAATAACAGACTAAATATTACCTGCGTGATATCGCATCGACCTAATATTATAATACTATTAATATTAAACTTAATTAAGTTTTCTCGACGTACGGGGTTGTTATTTCAATATTGATAAAATTACCACCGTTAGTTATAAAATTTGACCCGGTTCTAGTATAGACGACAAAATACGAAATAAAAATTTAAGAATATTTGGCCGGCATGCGATTGTTACTAGTTCGATCCTCACTTAAGGGATGTAATTAACAATTTAAAAAATAATGCCTTGATTTAATTTTTATTTTTAATTTGCCTAGAAGACGAAATAGAAGTGGATGAACGGAAGGTGCATGTGTAAAAAAATGTATGGGCTGAAGAAATGACTAAGTATATTTTCTAGACATTATACACCTCCCAGTCCTGCACAAAAAAAATAAATATCTTCAATATTATACTCATTTGTAAAAGAAAATTAGATATATACCGAAACATTTAGTAAAATATATAGTTTCTTTAATTAAATAAGAAAAATGAAACCCGTAAAGCATTGTATATCTGACCTTTAAGTAGATTTTCTCAATGAGCGGTCTCGGGGAGGTCTTAAGGTAACAAATTGTATGTCTTATTATTCTGTCCCCCATAATGGAATTAGACTTCGAGGGTGCGAGTGATAGTCAAATTTATTAAGTCGTTTCACTTCCTAAGTATCTCAGTTGATTAAAATGTGTGAAATACTGCTTTGGACTTAAATTTTTGCTTATCAAATTTTTTTTATCTATATTAGCGGTTCTATATTTAACTTACAGCGTTGAGTTTCGTTAGTCAATACATAGTTCCTTCAGATTTGGCGGAAAATGGAAAATGGAGTGTCTGAACACTAGGCTACCTCTACTTATCCTGCTAAGTGCGAGATAAAGCGTGGAGTTAAAGAAGAAAGAAATATATATTTAACATAGAGTAATACAGGAACGTACTTTAGATTTATCTATTTTATTGTAAATATAATATCTGATATTCGATATTAGTACAGAAAATACAATTTGTCTCTGTTTTTGTAACGGTGTTCAATGTACCTACAATCCTACATACTATGTTTTGAAGTATTTAATATTTTATTCGTATTTTTAAAGAAATGAAAAAGTTTTTAACGCATATAAAGGCAGAGACCATCTCCCTAAATAAAATTTTAAGGTGAACAAAGAGATTGCACATTGAAAGCCTTCATAAAAAAATATTTTAAAAATTATATATATATATATACCAATACATACTAAAAATACCAAAAAATAAGCTTTAACTAAGAACATTAGCTGTGGTAACCAATAATTATAAGAAAAACATACGATTACATGCCGATTCCATGCAAGAAGCTTATCTTTTTATAGCTTCGCGTTTTACGATTCATAACGTCATATTATTCAAATTGATACGCTCCCATAAAGACAAAAACGAAGTAGTTTAACAGAAAAGTGATATAATTCATTTTATATGAATATAAAGAGAAATGTAGAGAACAATGTACCTAAATTTCACCTGGAGTTGAAAATAAATTGCAGGTTAAAGTTCAGTAATATTAGAGCTCTAGTATATATCGTACCATTTGTACATTTTATATGAAATCTGTTGGGAATAATAATCGATATTGTAGCCACGAATACTGAAAGTTTGAAATATTAAATTTTAGTTAGTTGTTCGACTTAAATAACTTTGGTGGTTCAAGAGTTTATGTTTATTTTCGAATATAGTATCAGGAATTTATATATTTACACACACATTTAATTGTTATTCTTTTATCTTTATCTTTTTTCGAGGCCAACGTGGTGTGTGGGCACATGTGGTGACTTTAACGTGACGGTTGTGCCTTGGACCCCCACTCGTGGGAATTATTAAAAATCCCATTCACAGCAGGATAGGCAGAGGGCACCTTGTGTTAAGACACTCCGTTCCCCCACACTTTGTGCCGAATGAATGGATGATTATTTATTAATATTTTTATTTTCGCTCTAGTGCCAAGGCAAAAGCCCGGAGTCGAGTTCTGTTAGGAAACACGCAATACTTTGAAAAAATTCGGCACAAAGAAGATAATGTGTTAACATTAGGTTCCCTCCACCTACTCTGTTATGTGCGGGATACAGCGTGAAGTTATTTTAAAGCCAACACTCCCTAAATGCATGGAACTCACAACCATTGGTCCAACAAAGTTATTTACGTATATTCTGTATTACATTCTGCTATTTACTTGCCATCCGCTTGCATCAGAGCTATCGTAGAACAAACAATATTCACATAACTCACTGTAAATTCCTTTGTGGATTTCGTGTTGAGTGGCGTAATCCAACGCCGCACTCCACAACCATTCCTATCAACGCATAAATTTTAAACTCGAATACTCCATGCCACGACGATGACGCATTTGGAAAATTTCAGAGATAGTACTACTGCTCGAATGTAGCTAGAATAATGTTTGTTTTGTAAGACTAGTTATTGCCGGTTGTTTACTTGGAATTTATCCATATTATTTTACTTGCGTTACTAGTATCAGTATTTGCTGCTAACCAGGAATTAACAAAGAAGTGCTTTATATTCAATTTTTTAATATTATTAAAGTGTTGGTATATACTTTCCATGTTCAAATCTCGCTACATTAAAATTTTATATGTTTTCTAAATAAGTACTTAACAAATATACTCGTACATGTTATGGCACAAGGGTGTGACTATAACGCGATGGCTGTGGGTTCGATCCCCACTCGAGAAAATGAAATATTTATTTATTATTAATCTTTCTATTTCTTTGCTCGATTGTCGATGCAAAGCGCGGCGTTGAGTTCTGCCACTCAACACGCAATGCCTACAGAATTTAGCCGAAAGTGTGGAACGGAGTGTCTTAACACTAGGTTCCCTCTGCGTGACGTTAAATAAAAAAGAAAAAAATATAATATTAATAGTAACATTTATTTACAGAACATCATTTCTATCCGTATGTGTCCGTCGTCGAGTGCCCTCAGATGAGAATCTCAACACCGATTATGCTCCCATACAGCGGTATCCCAGGTAAATTTAATTTTAATAATTAAAACTAAAGTTCACTTAATATTGTGAATTAATTAAAAATCGATTACTATTATTTTATTAATAAGTACTACTTGTGGTCATTGGAGGTGCAGGGGCGTAAGCATGCACTGTAGACGAGACAAGCTGTAGATTCAATTCCTACTCGATAAATATTTTTCATCCTTGCTTTGGTAACGAGGCAAAGCGCGTCGTTGAGTTCCGCCACTCAATACACATTGAAACGGAGTGTCTTGACACTAGGTTCCCAGGGTCCCTCTGCAAGCCCTCCTATGTGCGAGATATAGCATGAAACTAAAAAAAACTACTATAGGTACTTAAAAGAATAAATAATAAAAATAAATATTGAAAATATATTTCACATATTCAATATTAATTTAAAACAAATTCAGTTAATTGTATTAATTAATGTTAGTGCAATTGATAAAATTTAATGCAATTATTAGTTTTAAATAATATATTGTCAGTTTATAATTATGTTAATTTATCATAAAATGATAATTATGTTTAATATTATGTAGTTAGCCAAATCGAGGGAGAAATAATGAAAACATTTTTCCCACATCACATGGTAGACAAAGGGAACCTAGTGTTAAGACACTCCGTTCCCCACTCTCCACGCAAATTTCGAGACATTGCGTGCTGAGTGACATTGCGGACATAGAGTCCCGCAAACCCACCAGCATCGAGTTTACATCGGACGTCATCCCACTGTGCAAGAACGGCGTGAAAAGTTAAAAATTATGTTTTTACTAATGTAGATAATATATCTCCGTAAAGGTTAGATTTTGGGTTAGATTACCACTCGAGGAAATGAAATATTTAATATTTATCAAAGCGCAGCGTTGAGTTACGTCACTCAATATGCAATGCTTCCAGAATTCAGGAGAAAGTGGGAAAAGAGAGCGTCTTAATGGAATTGAATTATCTTAATACTAGATTTCCAGGGTCTGTCTACTTACACTGCTATATGGGGGATAATGCGTGAAGCTAAAAAAACATAAATAAATATAGATATAGCAAACGACATCGACTTAAACATTTAAATTATATTTTTTTATTTGTATGTAACGTATGGTTAAAACATTTTGCTTCGAAAATCCATCGATCAATCCAAATTTCCCAATATTAATATGTATCTAGACAGCTGATAGCTTTATGATACGTCAAGTTTAAGTATGAAAAGCTCATAACATGAATTTGGTCGTAGACTTTGTATAACATTAAGACATTATTAGTTAATATATAAAAAAATAGACATGAGGCTAGCCGTGGCGCAGAGCGTATGGCCTGTAAACGGGACAGACTGTGGGTTCGATTACCGTTCTAGGAAAAAAATCTTTGAAATTAATATGAAATATTTAATACACAATAGAATTGGCTGAGGGAACCTCGTGTTAGTCAAGTCAAAGTCAAAATATCTTTATTCCATAAAAATGCTTAACATTCACTTGGACGTGTCAAAAAAGTAAAAAACAATGAAAAACAAAATAACCAAAAAATGTGCAATGTTGATTTGAAAAAAGCCCGTTCAAATAGTTGAGCTCATGAGAAGATCCAGGCAAAGAAACTCATGGCCACTCTTTTTAACAGCCAATATTTGTTACAAATTAGACATTCTCTTCCCCACTTTCCGTTGAATTCTAGAGGTATTGCGTGTGGCGGAGTTTAATACCACGCTTGGCCTCCACACCAAAAGCGAAGAAATGAAATATAAATGTAAATAAATATTTAATTTCCTCGAGTGGGGATTGAACCCACAACCAGTCACGCTTACAGGCATATATTGTGCTATTGGCATACTATACAAGCCTATTTTATATATATTAAAAAAACATATATAAGAAGAAACTTATAATAAATCAAATTATATATGTACCCTTATAAAAAACACATCAAGATATCCCAGTGGAACCCTCGTTAAGTGACGATGTGATCAATAGGGATTCACGCGTGGGTTGACAAGTGACGTCCCTCGCACGGAGCGTTCCCTTTACAGTCACGTTCTTAACAAACGCTAGATAATTGCGGTGTATACTTGCCTTTTGTTGGAAGATTTTATGGGGATATGTTTGTTTTTAACTGTTTATAGGGTAACTAATTATTTAATTGATAGTATATCAATGTTTACTATTGTGTCTTAAACAATACAATAAACTACAAATCTTAATAGATACTTTTATTAACTTAAATTACATTGACACTGTTATCCCGCACACAGCAGTGTAAGCAGAGGGAAACTAGAGTTAATTCACTGCGTTCCCCGTTTCATGCTGAATTCTGCGGGCGTCGCGTGTTGAGTGGCGGGCACTATTATAATTAAATATGCTCGTATATCTTTAAGCAAATTTGGTTATTCCCAAGGTTCGGTCAGCCAGCACCAGCTCCGGCAGAGGTGTGCGCATACGATGCAGAGCTGGAGTGCTCGTACTTCCGCAGGCGTCCACGGTCCGTGTGCAGCCAGCCTGACCCCAAACGCTACACCTGGATGCCAGAGGATGAAGACTTCACTCGGATGGAATGGCCACAGTATGCGATTGTATTTTTTTGTGGTGGATTTGAAAATAATTCATTTCCCCGAATGGGAATTCAACTCAATGGCACAAAGTGTGCTGCAAAATCGACCGATTGAAGTTTCGATCCCCACTCGAGGAATTGAAATATTTATTTAAATTTATATTTCCATTTCTTCGCCCTAGTGTTAATATAAAAATTCCCAAAAATTCGCCGGAAGTATTTCGTTCGATTATTGACAGTGTCGCTTATCAATTTTGTACTTAAGTGTTTGTATTACGAGTACCCTAGAAATTTACATAGTATTACTACTGAAGGCCTTTAAAACATTTCTTCCACTTCTAATTAATTCACTAAAGCCTACTATTGTAATAAACTGGTGCTAAAATATACAAAATATTTATATAAATTCTAGTATATGTGTTATTCTGATATACGTAGAGGCACAATGGAGTGACTGTCACGCGACGGTTGTACGTTCGATCCCCACTCGAGGGAACGAATTATTATCTCCTAATATTTTCACTTGACGAAATGTAAATATTGAAGTTGAATAAAATATATAATCTTATTTTATTAAATTAATTCAAGCGATAATATAAAAAAAATTACCAAATCCGTCTGTATTCATTTTTGCGTCAACCACGAACCACTCAACATCACTATTATTATATTTATATTGACTGAGTGCTTTTAAATTGTAATTAAAACGATTCTCGTCGGCCGTGATTTCCCATGCGTAGATCCAAAAGGGATATTAAACTTGCTGGCTGAAATAAAAAATTGATATTTCTACAGATATTTCAATTTTACGCTTCCCTTTGTAATTTTCAGGTGCCTTCTCTCTCAAGTATCATCCTATGTTAGCTTGCTTTTGTTACTTTACTCTTGTTACCAGAGCAAGGAAATCAAAAAAAAATTCGCCGAGTGGAAATTGAACCCACAACCTTTTTAACCTTAACAACTATTTTTTGTAGGAGATAACTTACTTTTCTCTCCATTTTCCTCTCATTTAAATAAAACTCAGCTTTACTCCGTGCAAGTCTGTTCTAAGCAGAGAAACAAAAATGTTTTCTATATAAACATTCCTTAGTTTTGATTGACCCTATAACCCTCATTATGACCACCTCCGTCTAATATAACGTTGAAAATAGAAAATTGTTTTCTTTTCTTTGATATTTTTAGTAAATGTTAGTTATAATTTAATTCTTATTTTCCAGATCGGTAATAGAAGATAACGCGGGTTGGCCCCAAAACTATAATGTGGACCAAATCGCGTCAGTCAGCCGAGGAGGCTCCTTACCTAGGCCCCCATCAATAATACCGTGAGTAAAAAGAAATATATATATATATATATATATATTTATATATATAAATATATATATATTTTTATATATATATATATATATATATATATATATATATATATGTCATCATCATCATCATCATCAGCCTGACGTCGTCCACTGCTGGACATAGACCCCTCCAATATATATGTATGTAACATGATATTATAGCACTAAACATGTTTGTCACTCTGTACTGAATATATATATATATATATGTAATATTTTAATACATCAATATATTATATAGAAGCACTTACCACACAATACCTTCAGAATTAATTTTCTGAAAAAAATTATATATTAATATTATATATTAATATTTTCGCTCTGCTAACAAGTAAAAACGCGGCGTTGAGCTCCACCACTCAGTGCCCAATGCTTTGTGTCTTAACACTAGGTTCCCTATTCTTACTTTGCTTTATGTGGGATACAGCGAGAAGTTGGAAAAAAAAAGAAACAGTAAAGATAATTTATTTTTATCTTGAAAGGTCATAGGTTTTATTATGACATAAATACTCCATAAAGTAAATGTCACTTAATATCGCGTTATATTTAATGAAGGCGTAAAATTACACGTGGTGTCTTTATATAGACGAAGTTTTAAAAGAATATTAATTACTTCGAAATTATAAGATTGGTATAATCAAAATTTAAGAAAGAATATTTTGAAAAAAATTTTGATAAAGTATCCCGTACATACCAGGGAACCTAGTGTTAAGTCACTATGTTCTCATTAAGACACTTTCGTTCCCCACTTTCCGTCGAATACTGAAGGCTGATTGCTTGCGTTTGTATTGCATTGTTGAGTGCGTTGGGCGTGTGCATTGCCTATATTAATTTATCTATAAATTACTTAATATTTAATTAATTATTTATCTAGATTATTTATCTAGATTTAAAAAGAGCATAAGGGATTGGATTTAGAAATACAAAAAACACATATAGAGCACACAAAAAAAAGAGGAGAAAACAGTCACTAATCTACTATATATTAAAATTAAATATTTCACTAATGTTGTACTGTAATATCTAAGCTTAACAAATGGGGTCAAAGGTCAGGGCAATTACAAGCTTGCCGGCTGCTTTCAATTAGGACCCACCCGTCAGTTAGTGGGGCCAAGCGTTACTTATTTCATTCTCTTTATTGTCTGTTGTGATGGCAAGTACACTTGCTATGTATAATATGGATAAGTACTCGTATAATTATATAATATGATGCGTTGAAGCCCTCTTGGCGCAGGCGCACAAAGCTGTGACTGTAACGCGGCGGCTGTGGGTTCGGTTTCACTCTTTGCTCTCGAGGGAATTAATATTTCAACCAACCAACACTCAATACGCAATGCTTCGAAAAAGGAGGGAACCTATGGTTAGTCTTAAAATTCGAAATTTAAGACTAACATTAGGTTCCCTCTGCCTACCTTGCTGTATGCTGGATACAACGTGAAACTAATATTTATTAAATAAAAATATTTTAAAATGGAAATTACATATCTAATGAGGTATAGATAGAAAATGTAATAATAGTTTGGGAATTATCATATTTTATAAATATATCATTAAACTTTATGCATTTACATAGTAAATATATTTTTTAATAATTAATTCTAATTCGCCATAAAATATATGTGTAAAGCGTAATGCTTTCCTAATTATGGGGCCTTAACGACGTAAGATTTCACTTGTGCCTACTTTGAAAGCCATGTCTAATTACGAACTCAGTTGTAATGTAATAACATTTTCTTATACAAATGCTTTATTAATTGGTGGCTTCGTAGCTCAGTAGAGCAGAGTCTGATCATAAAAGTGATGATTGGATTCATTAAATAAAATAAACAGTAAATGTAAGGGAATTTCGTTAAAATACAATGGTGAAAACTGCATATAAAACGGGTAAGCTATTTCTGAGACAAGCATGCAGAAACACACTGAAAAATGTTTTTTTTTAAATATGAATCATGAAAATTGGCCAAAAAGTAGATTATAAAGTATTTCACACTGGGTTCTCTCTGTCTGCCCTCATATATCCAGGAGTAAATATAAAGTTGAAAGAAAAAAAAATGTTTCTAATATGTCGAGCAAAAGTTAAAGGATTTTCTTTGCTATTAGAAATGTGCTAGGAAAGAAAGATTTTTTTACGTTAATTAAAATGAACTGAGACACAAAAGAAATAATTATCCCTTCTATTGTGGATAAGCTGAGAACTAGGACACTGCAACGTCAGTACTTACTGCTACTGTTATATAGAAGACTGCATATTCTAAACGTTTGCCCCAAAAACGTAAGATTTATTGTGAGATGTGTTTCTGAAATAACTATACACTGTAGAGGTATTGTATTTGGTTAAAATGTACTATTATTTTATGATATTTTAAAGTGTTATTTTGCATATAAATTTAGATATTGCAGGATTTTTTTAGGTAGGCAGAGGGAGCTTGGGAACTTAGTGTTAAGACTCTCCGTTCTCACTTCCCTTCCTCACTTTCATATTGCCATCAGACCTCTTACACTTAGAATCAACATCATTTCATTCATTTTCGGACCATCCTTTCATTTCTTCATCCTAACATTACGTTTAAAACCGTATTGTATAAAATATTTTTATATATTAAACTAGCTTTTAATTTTATACATTTCAATGAAATCCGTAAAGATATTTCAAGCCTTTTAAGTATAAAGAGGCAAACGAGCAAAATTCGAAGAATCACTTAATCTATCACGTAAATGCCATTTCGTTACATAAATTTGTTATGAAGGAACCGAAAACGTATCTACTTAATATAATACCCAACGATTTTCCTTTATATCTCCATTATGTCGTAATTGACTCTCAAAATATCTAACGAAAATATCTTTTTTTTTTCGAGGCGAGTCGTGGTGTAAATATATAAGTGTCTGTAAATGTGACTGGTTGTGAGTTCAACCCCCACTCGGGGAAATTATTTTTTTATTTTATTATAATTTTCTAGTGTCGAGGCAAAGCGTGTCGTGGAGTTCTGTTCCTCTACCCAGTAATGCCTGCAGAAATCAGCGGAACATAGGAAACGGAGAGTCTTAACACAAACCTAGTGTCTCTGCCTACCTTGCTGTGTGCGGATTACAGCGTGAAATTGAAAAATAAAACTACTAGACTAATATCTAACTAGATAACTAGACTAAGATCTAGTTAGATAAATAGAAGACTAATCTCTGAGCTCAAATAGCATATACTCTATAAATCTACGCCAATAAAGCCTGGACAATAGCCTAAAACTCCAGTCTCGACCTCGATGAAATTGGAATAAAATGAAAATAAAAGATTCACGCCGTTATAACGAAGGCTGCAACTGTGCCTGCGATGATTATGAGTTTGTTTACCAGTAGGGGTTGTTTACATTAAAAATATGTTGGGTTTTCTTGGTCTGGTTGGACAAATTTTGGCCCTATTGATATACGAGTACAATGTCTCTATCGTAGATGCAGTTCAAGTGGTTAGAATACCTTAATACTAACTATTTTACCTTTTTAAAGGAGAAAATAAAATTTGTCTTTTAAATTATAACTATCAACTTATAACCTCATTGTACACAATTTATATGATCATAAAAGCTTGTCGCGCGATTTACTTGTGTAACCAGACTAGTACTAATGTAAATGTAATGCTATTATGTAAAATCTGCTAAGTTGTATTTTATTGTCAATTTATTATCAATTTTTAAAGTTTTAATTTAATGAAATATTGTGTATTATTCAATTTAATTCTATATAGTATAGTATAGTTTTAATTTAATTAAATATTATATAAAGTGGTATTTATTATCAATTTTTAAAGTTTCAATTTAATTAAATATTGATTAACGCGACAAGTTTTTATGATCATATAAACTGTGTAGAATGAGTTGATATTGTAGAGAATCTATATTGTAGAAGTAGACTAAAAGTCTACGGCTAAATATACTAAAAACGGCTATCATAAATGGTCCGCCACATTGGATTTAGAATGACGTTACACTATTTTTCCAGTTACTCTCAACAAGCCTTTTATTTGAAACCCATATTATAGAAGTTCATGAAATATAACTATTCCGCCATCTTGGCTGGTTGGCTACATTGCAAGTTAAATAAAAGCTTTTAAAAAAAAGGCCAGTTATGGCGTATGGGTATGGTGTACGCTCAACGTGTATTCAGAATTTGGCGGAAAACGAGAACGGAGTGTCTTAACACTAGACTCTGACTACCCTGCTGTGTGCGGGATACAGCTGAAAAAAACAAATACATGTATCTGATAAAAACAAGCCTATATATTGAGAATAATAAAAGGTCCGTTAATAATACTGAAAGTAAGGAAGGAAAAGTCATTTAACATAACCTTTCTTCTTAATAAATCATTAATTAAATGACTATCAGAATACAATGATTATATACTAATTACATCACGTACTAAGCTGATGTTCCAATTAGTATTGTTCTATTTGGCTTTTGGTTCGAATTAGATACGTTAGGAATAATTTAAGTTGTTTATATAATAGCTATCTAATCCTGGGATACTGACACCAGTCGTGCGACTATCAGTGCGACGGGTTGTGGTGTGATTACCGATTGAGGAAATGGAATATTTATTATTTTCATTTTCTGGTAACGAAGAAAAAGTACGGCATTGAGCACTCAACACACAACGCTTCCAGAACTCGGAAAGTAATCTAGTTCAAGATAAAAGCAATATTCTATGGAATTTAACTTCTACAGAACAATACCTATTGGGAGCTGTTCAGAAAATATTTTTATTCAATAAAAAATGTGAACATTCATAGAAATAATAAAATCCGTATTATTAACTTAAATTAATAATACACATTTAATATAAATAAGCCCTTTTTAAATTACATTAATAATGTAAATAATCTAAATATTCTATGAATAGGTGAAATAATTTCAATGTTTAACCCTCAATTGAGACGATATTTATAATTAACAACAATTTTTTTTATTCTAAATTAAAATTATAATTTAAAACGTTATCAGTTATCACCAGTCACCGTTATCACTAATCCTTATTAATGATATGTGTGTTTGATAGCTGCCCCGCCCACACTCCGATACCTCCGCCACCTCCACCACCGCCTCTCACCATACCACCGCACAGGTAATAGACTATTAGGCTTAGCTTAGAAATAAACGGTCACTATTTGTATGGAAATAAATTATATATTGAATTTGGTTAAATTTTGGACCTCTCAGACCTACCTGGAAGTGGAAGTTTAAAGGTTATGTGTATGTCTGTATGTTGCATCGTAAATTACAAACGGAGAAATCCATTTTGATTTAGGTTTTTGTATCGAAGGTTTTGTTTTTTTTTTTTTTCAATTTATTTTAGTCTAATCCTCTTTGTATTTGCATGCGAAATTTAAATAATTTAAAAATGTCTTGCCAATAATATTACAGTAGATGACTATGTAATATATGTGCGTTTTGATAATTATGTATTAAAAACGCGTATTAAAAACACATTTTTAATTAATTTTGCCAATTATTCCAAAGTAATCCCTCACTTTCAGGACAAAACACGTATCTTTCGCTCGTTCCCACACATTGACCACATTCGATGACTCCGTAATGCCGGCGGCCGTGAGCGGCGGCCGGTTTAGGAGGGACTGCGAAAGGCTTATCGATGGACGAGTAGTTAAGGTTAGTTTGAATTATTGGACTTGTTTGACAAGTATTTGAATTTAGTAGGAGAATTACAGTTTCATTATGTTGCTTTTGATTTGAATGATTGTTGATTGTTCCTATGGTTCTTTCTTGTAAAGTAATATTTGTTTAAATTTAATAAAAAGACTAGAGAGTAATTGATTATAGTTTTTAACAATTAGCAAAGGCAAATGAAATAAGAATGAAAATAAATTTATTTGTGAACACATTAAATATTTTGTTTGAAGTGAAGTAGTTCAATGATTTTAAAGAAGCAAATTTACATAAAAATACAAATATTCACATAATTTAAGAATGAATTGTTTTTTTCGTTTCTCTATAATGTTAAATTTTATTTAAACAATTTTTGAATATACAAAAGTATATTTTAACTATTTTTTATATGTTACATTGTATGTCGTTATAGTTAGAATATATTATTAATATAGATTAATTTATCAACAGCCAGAAAACAAGCCATACGCAACACTACCAGTAATGTTCCAGCCATTCCCGCCCTATCCTCAATACATAGCGCAGGCGCCCGCGCCCATACACTACCCGCCTATAGCGCCGATACCGGCGCACGCTATGCCAGTGCGACCACAAGTGGATGGACCGAAAGTCGTTGTATTAGGTCTGTTAGATGTATAGAATACAATGAAAAATATTGCTTATAATATCTAACTCTAAGATAATATACAGAATAATAGAAGATATCTCTTAGATATTTTTTTTTAAAAGAGAGGTCTTTCCACTCTACTTGTAAGTAAGTGGAGAATAGAGGATAAAGCGAAACATTGCGGTAAAAAACGATTAAAATAATAAAAAATAAATAGTCTTTTATTCAGCTTCATGCTTTATCTAGAAGAATAGGTAAAGAGAGTTTAAAAAATACAAACTTTTCTTTTCTATGCGAACTAAAAATCAAATTGTATAGTTTTCTCGGATTAATTACTAAACTTCTTTTCAGATTCTATAAAAAAAGGAGTAATGAGAACTCAAGCAACGCAAACTGAAGTTTGTTTGGGAAGAAAACCGCATCCACCCAACTATCTGTCGTTGAGTCCGCGGACTATCAAAAGGGTAAAAAACTTTTATGTGATAATGTTTTATTTAAATTATTTCAGTTAATTTAATTATTTAAGTTAAATTATTAACTGCCGTGAATTATTTTATAATAAATAATTTTATCCTCGAAGTATTAATTTAGATACAAAAATGTTTAGCTACACATATAAAGAAAAAAAAATTCAATCTCCAGCTTACATATTAAAAAAAATAAAAAATATCAGCTTCACGCACACAGCAGGGTAGGCAGTGAACCTAGTTTAAACACTCCGTTCCCCACTTTCCCCCGAATTCTGGAGGCATTGCGTGTTGAGTGGCGGAACTCAACTCCGCTCTTTGCCTCGACACCAGAGCGAGTAAATGAAAATATATAGCTTATATATAAATATTTCTTATAGGTAAAAATGGTAGCAGCAGGAGTTCAAACAAACGGATATACTGTAGGACCAAGAAGATTAACTAAGTCCTTCTCAGAAGTAGGTGGAGATCGCTTAGCGGGGGGACAACAAAATGAAGTCGCTGTTGCTATTGAAAGGTAATATTTATATAAAAAACTAATAATGACAGTAATTTAAGAATCACGCTCTATTCCGAATATAGCAGGGTTAGCAGAGAGAACTTATCAAGACATTCCATTATCCGACTTTCACCTTCATTCGGAACATTGTTTATTGAGTGGCGGAACTCAACACCGCAATTTTTTGTATTACAGTAAGAAAATGAAATAATTAATTCCACGAATGAAATCTATAGACCGACGGTAATTTGATATGCTACCTACTAAAGTAATACAATATTTATTTTTGCAGTATAATTGGAACAGAACATGAAAAACTTCATCGAACACAATCAGAAGAACCTCCTAGATCACCGCGATCACCAACGTCAATGAGGCCACCTTCACCGCTAATGAGAGGCGATTCAGACGATGTCACTTCATCATCAGTAAAATCTGTAGCATCATCACAAATAGACAAATCAGAACTTAGTATGTACCAGAAGCAAGCACAAGAATATTTTCAACAAAATTTTCAGTTCATACACGAGAGCGACAGAGACGACACAATGGATGATGATATAGAAACATTAGAAAAGAGCATGGCTTTAAATAGAAGAAATCTAGAGTATTTACAACAGGAAATAGCTAAACAAGCAAAAGGAGATAGATCTTTACGATCGATCCTATCGAAAAGTACGAGTGATGCGTCGCAAAAGACAATAAATTCTCATAACTTGTCAAAAACATCAACATTTCAATCGGAACCGTCAACTGAAACGTCCGCTACTACAACGGATGACAGTGAAAAGAATGAAAAGGAAATTATCATCGACTTTGAACCGAGGCCTGATGATGAGGCGATACCATTTACTACTTTACGAAGAAAAAATAAGAGAATTTTGCAAAAAACTATGTCCGAAGGTGAAATTCTGTTGGATGCGTAAGTATTTCGATAACCTATACAGATTTGTATTATAATTATATTGTGGCGTGTTAAGACTACATCTGATTGTAAGTGCGATGGTTGTGAGTTCATTTTCCCGGAGTAATGGATTACTTTTATCAATGGGAGAATTTTATTTTTCTTTTTTCTTAAAAGGTATTAAGTTTCACCATTCATATACATAATATTCCGACGGAAAATGTAAAACTGAGGGTCCTAACATTAAATTCCCTTTTGTCGACTATGACTATCAATCAAATTATTATATACTTAAAAACAAGTATATAATTATTTTATTTTATGGTAATATAATTTACAAGAATTAAAATATTTACAATACATAGAAGAAAAACCGAGCTGTCAACTGGTGAAGGAGTAAAAGACGCTCCCATTATTATGTCAACGAGTCAAGAAAATATGACTAAAGAAGATCGTGAAAGGGAAGCGATGTATCGACAATATATCACTCAAAATTACAGTCAAACGCCAATCAAAGATGAAGGGATATTTGGATTTGAACCAGATGGCTCTTTCAGGTAAATATTTATTTATCATATTATATGTGAGTAAGTTGAATATTGCCTAAAATAGTTCCAATTTACACATAAAAATTATTTGAAGTATTATTTTATTTCTTTTTCAAAATGTACATATGTGTTGGAATATTTTGATTGTAATAAATCAACATATTTAATTGTCTTATTTTTTGCTGTAAGATAATCAACATGCTTATCTTAAAAAAATGTAAAATACAGTAAAATAAATTATAAAGTGTATGAATATTTACACTTTTCTCGCTATTTGATACTTAATAGTCGGATACGAAGTAATTTTATCAACTTACTCACTTTTATTGGTAGATCATTTAATAAAACAATTAGTCTAGAGGCACTCTCATAAAAATCATCGCCCACCGACCGGAACTGAGCTTCTGCTAATAAAATATTTCTTTCTTATGTTATAAATACACTTACAAAAAAATGTATGCTTATAAAATATTACTAATTTTTAAATTAGCAACTTTGTAATTTAGTGATGAAAAAAATTACTTTTCTTCTGTACAATAACTTTAAAAAATTGCTTACGCTTTCACTCATCCATAAATTCTCTTCGTAGTTCTTCAGATGGTAATGCTCCATACGAAGATTTTCATGAAAAGTACATTAGTTACAAGCATGAACCTTTTAGAATTCGGAGTGTTAGCTTTGAGGAAAAAACTGAACGAGTTGATGGAGTTCCACTAGATGGGTGGGTATTTGCAATAAGCTTTAAACTATTGTAGCAATGATTTTCTACTGTTAATGGTAGTATATTGCCTGCATATTTTGGAAATCGCTTTAGAAGTAATATTGAAAAAAAATGCGTATATTATTAAAAATGTTTATGTCTTTTAAATATACAATTAATAAATTGTAATGTCATACATTTTGTCGTGTATTTAAAACCAAATACAAACTCATAAGTCTATATTGAATTGAGATTATGCTTAATTTGCCAGAATATCCAAATCCTTAAGATCAATTGATGAAAGATAATAATTATAACCATTTAACTAAAATCTTAAGATTCATAAACTTTCAGTACTGCTAAATCAAGTCCAGCGTCACCGGATCCAGTCAGTTGTGATATAGATGTGGAACAAAAAATTAAAAGAGCAATAATTTCAAACAACGTTACGACAATACTTGCCCCATTGGAAAAGATCTCGCCTTGCGCTTCAAATGAATCCCTTACTGTAGATCATAGCAGGTTATCTTTTATTATATTTATCTTTTCATTATTATAAACTTAAAATTGTAAGAGTGACATTTGTATTGAAATTTAATATTTTTTTAATAGAGATCATTCGGATGGAATGTGGAATGAATCGCAAACAACGGTGTTACAAGTAGATTCTGGAACAGATAATGGAACTGTTATAAGGTCATTTGAATTGTTTTTACTTTAAAAAATGCTTGTTTTTTATATAAATTGAAAAATACAACAATATAACTGCATTAATTTTTAAATTAAACTTACTTTTTACAGTTCTTCAGATTTAAGTTCATTAGCAACGTCTCCTGGTGCACTAGCATTGTTAACTCCAACATCGCGAAGAAAACAATTATTATTATTGCAACATCAGCAAAGATCATCTTTAGATACAGATGCTTTAGATGAGGAATTTGATGCTTCTCAAGTATGGCAGCTTTATTTTAATAAAATATAATCAGTAACAATTTTAAACTTGTAACTACTATAAAGAATTGACTTAAGCTTTGAAATTTTGGATAATTTTATATGTTCTTTATTGCACAAAACAAAACACGCAGAAATCTAAAAAGATAAATTTAGTTGACAAGGGTGGGCTTATTTCTAAAAGAAATCCCTTTCAGCTAACCGGGGCCACTTTTATTTATATAAATAAAGTATATACACTGTAAAATATTTAATAATCAATTTGTTATTTTTCAGAGTCAATCACCTACTTCACCACGTAATAAGCTGGATACATCAAGTTCAAGTTCACAACAAACACGACAATCTCTGTCACCGCCGGCCGTTGTTCCCAACATATCCTTACCAATAACAAAGCAGCCAACTATATCTAAATCCCTATCTCCATCACAAATGAAACCAAAACACACACCCGCCATTGCAATAACCCATCCTAGCCTAGACTTATCAGACATTCCCTTTAAAAGAACGCCCAGTTTTATTAATAAGAAACGTGAGAGAGCATTGAGTCCATCTAGACGACAAGAGTTACAAAGAAAAGCGCAACAAAAGGAACCGAATGGTACAATTCCAAATCAAGCAGTTACAACTCCATCTGAACTTCCCAAAGCGGCGAGTAGTGAAACAAGTCTAGCTCGCACAGATTCAGGGAAAATTAATACGACAGATGTGTCAGAAAGTACTACAACAACAGAAGATTATGTTACAGCTAATTCGGATAGTTCAAAGAAGAGTAATAGTAGAAATCAAAATCACAGTAAGTTTAATTAATATACATACATATTATATTATAATTTTATATGTCAGCATCTAAGAAGCAAATGGTATATATAGAGGCCTAGTTACAATGGCTAAGAAATCTTGTATATTATTAGGTGTTTAAAATACTGGCATCATTTAAAAAAACATTTTTACGTTTTAGTAGTATTATTGTTCGAAGATATCCCAAAACCACAGGTTCAAGTCTTAGTCTTGAATATTACTATTTTTCGGTTTTTAATGTTGTTATATTTATATATTCTATTTATTTTTGCAGACTCAGAAAGTAACAATAAGCCACAAGACGGCTCATCATTTGAGAGTGCGTCTAGTTTATATTCTTCTACTAAAACTGATAATGTAGCTGAAGACTTAATAGTGCCAAGTTTTTCACCACCATTAGAAATAAGAGAAGATTTTATTGTTCCTGACTTATCATCTCCGCCTTTGCCATTATCCGAAAGAATACAGAAACCATCAGTAGAACGATTCGAAGTTAAGGCAGATATAACACCTGTGGATAGTAGAAAAGTTAAGACTGAAATAGTAAAAATTAGAAATGAAGTGCCTACTAAAACAGTAAGTTGATTGGTTTTTAATATACTAGTATGCCGAAGCGAAAATTTGCAAATAAAAATGGAATTTTATATTTAATTATATATGACATTTTTTTTACAGAGTACTGGTTCGCGAGAAGGTATAAGCGGTAAAAGCAGTTCGAGTGGTAGCTATAGTATTGGTGGTTCAAATCCTAATGTAACTGAATCTACTGATAAATGTATAATTGATAAAATAAAAGAATTACCAGAAAAAATTGAAAATAAAGGAATTAAACAAAAAGAAGATAAAAAAGTTTCTGAAAAGAAAGAACAATTAGTGCCTAAGATGGTGGTAAGTATTTTTTAAAATTAATTTCGAATAAAGGAAACGCACGTTGATTTTTATATATTTTTTTTCTGCAAATGCAGAGAGCATTTGCCAAGTATTTTGTAAACCAAGCAATTCATTTTAATTTATATATAATAAGATTTTATTTCTAACTTAAAACAAACTGTTCATATAATATTTATACGTTATTCAAAACAGGGTTCCTTGTCTGATGATGAGAGAAGCGTTCACTATTCTTCATCAGGTTATTATGAAAGCCCTATCGACGATGACGACGATGGAGGTCTAAGTAAGATAATATAATAGTTTATTTTTCCTATGTATAATCTATGACTCTAATTCTTATGAAATCTTTACAGCGTACAAGCATAGTCAAAAATATAGATCGACGAATAGATCAAAGGCGTGGGCATCGGAAGAAAAGAGGCGAAAAAAGAAAGCTTTCACTCTTGAATTTTCAAAATCGTATGACGAATCCATATCTACTTCGCAAGATGATTGGGGTAAAAAACCTAAAGATCTTGATAACATTTACCGTTCTGAGAGAAATGCAACAAAAACAAAATCACCCTTAGAGGAAAAAGTGCCTGAAGTACGAAAAAAGAAAACACATTTTATTGAAAAATCAAAAAGCATACAATCGTCCCCAAGAGAGCCAATGGATGTTGAAAAAATTGTGAAAGAAAAAACTGTTAAGGATAAGGATAACGATATTAAAAGACCGATGGAGAGAGAAAGACATGTTAAAAGAACTAAACTAAAAGCTAAAAGTCCCACACAAAGTAAGACTATTGATGGCAGTTATAGATCTAATGTCAAATTGCATTTAAACATCCCGACATCAGATGATTCTAGTGAGCAATATAGGAAAGAAAAAGAAGGTAGAATTATTTAATTTTAGAGAACTGATTGAGATATTGTAAATGTTATTTATTTATTAAAAAAATATTTTATAATAAATATTTCAGGTGTCGGTAACGGAAATGTATCTCCTAGAAAACACAGGCGATTGCGAGATAGTCCGCGAAGAAAGACTGCAAATAATATAAACTCAACCAAATCTCCCACTTCTAACAATCATTCTGGATATAGGTTTGAGGATTTTTAATATTTATATTATTTTTAGGGCGCATTCAAATTTTATGCGCTTTTTTCAATACACTCTACAGAACGGAAAAAAACCCTTTCTGTAGTGTGTGAATTCACGGTTTCCAAGAGAGGCAGGATCTAGTTCCGTTATGTTATTTTTTTTTATACATATTCAAATATAATCCAAATATCTTAATATTAAAATATTATTTTTTTCACTTCATAGCGATATTATTTATTTTTAGTTGTAGGCCGAGACGGAAAAGTGGTTCAAATGAAAGCATATCACTACCGGGAAGCTTACCTCGGCGAAAACAATCAATCCCGACCGTCCCTTGTGTAAGTTCATTGGAAGCAGAAGATATTGAAACTGCTAGAACATTAACTTGTGCTGGATCAAGATTAACTCCACTAAGATATGTAAAGAGCCCTACAACATCACCACGACATCATAAAAAGCCGGAGAAAGGTAGTTATATGGATATTTTTGTGGCATATAGCAGATTAGGCTGTGGGAACTTAGTGTTGAGATATTCCGCTCCCTACCTTCCGCCCAATCTTCAAGATATTGACATTCATTTATAAATACAGAGACAACATTTTTAAGAACTTATTTGTTGATACACGACTTCAATATATTGTTTCACTATCATAAAGACATTTGATAACCTCTTTTTTTTGCTATAAAAACAAACACACACGTTTTTAGAACTTTATAATTATTTGTTTCTTTCTACAAGACTTATGTATTTCTTTTTACATATATGAGGAGATTTAGTAACCTGTTTTTGGTGTTAAAGTAACTGAAAGGGTAATGGGAGTTCGTAAAAAGCTCAGCTTCATTAGCCAAACTGTTCACAACAGATGGTAAATTCGCAGCGGCATCAGCAGAATCCTTACGCTCCGTGTCTCCAGGTTCCGATTCAGTGTTCTACTCAGAGCACACAGAGCACTTGGCGGGAGAGTGTGAGGCAAAGGCACATTGCCTACATTGTGGGAAAGAGGTCCATATTGTGACTGCCCAGAATGATGGTACAGATCGTGCGTCCAGAACGTCTACTCATACCGAGGTAAGTATTTTTTATTTTTCGTTTGCATTTTGCGAGATAGGTAAGGGCTTACCTAACCTAGCCTAGTGACATGTCACTGAGTTTTCGTTTTGCGCTTGTTTTAAAAACATTTAGTTCTATTAATAACCGATCCTACAATCATCACATACGAGTATACTCGTAGAACGACATGTACAATCGATAAATAACAGCAACTTTTCAAATAGGCGATGAAAATGGATAATTAACATAAATCTAAATATAATTAGATTTTCAAATAATGTGCAAAATAATATTAACTTTAAGGACTCCTACGTAGACGCAACGCCGGACATAGTACCCGCACCAGCGGGGTTCGCTGATTCACCATCTTGTAGTGTCACAAAGAAACATACAAGTGGTGTAAGATTATATAAGAAATTAGACAAAAGGTACCGTTCTGAAGATAAATCTAGACACTATCGACACCGTCAGGATGTTCGAGCTAAGGTAATAATAAAAAAACTGTTGATTAATCTATATAATTCATAAAATCAAAAGGTCACTCACTCATCACGAAATCTCAGAAACTACATGAGCTAGGAATCTCAAATTTTGCATAGGAGTTATTTATAGGAAGTAGGTGCTCGCTAAGAAGGAAATTTGCAATATTCGACACCTAAGGGGTTGTTTTTGGGGCGGAAATTTTGCATGAACTAATATAATAATAACTTCGCTACTATAAATGCTATGAGTCTCAAATTTTGCACAATGGTACTTTTTAGGACGTAGGTACTCATGGAGACAGAAATTAATAATAACGTAGTTCACGCAGACGAAGCCGCGGGCGGGCCGCTAGTTATGCATATTTGTTAATATTCTATTAAAGTACTCCACTTATAAGTGCGTATAAAATATTTTATTGTTTATAATATACTAAAGTGGCGCTCTAGTGACTTTTAAAATGGAATCAGTCTCGAAGTTTTCAAGAGTGATGAGTATGAGCATTGAAAAAATATATTTTTTAAATCATAATTAATTGCAATCATATTTTATTTCTAAAGTCAGAAGAAAGGGGTAAAGAAGATTATGCTGGTATCGAGAAACCCCAAGACACCCGTATTGCGCGGTCAGCCGGCAACTCCATTGACAATCTTGATACAGCCGACGATGCTGATCCAGATGGTGACCAATCATTGTTTTATTTTTTATTTTTTAGCTTCACGTAGTAACTCAATTGTAGAGTACATAGAAAGGTACAAATAGAGTAGAGAGAGAGAGGTACTGTGTTAGTAAACTAAAGAATCTAGTACTCAGTAGCGAGACTGTTCTCCGCCCTCAGCAAATATTCGAGACACTGCCTAATATTTAAAATAAACGCCGTACTTTTTCTTATCAGAATAGGAAATTGCAAACCTATCATTGCCTCAAATGAGAAAACCATAACGACTACATTTACAGGCGGACGCGACTTCGCTGAGTCAAGATGGCTTCACTATTTAGTTAATTGAAAATACTATCGATATATTGGTATTTTATTAATATTTTTAATATATTCTTATATTTATCTTGAAAATAAAATGTTAGTTTAAGTAGTCTTAAGGAGAGAGAAATAAGAGATATTATGGCAATTATTTTGTAAGATGAAAACTAAACGTTGCTATGTTAATGTGACTAGGCGTAATTTATTTATTTTCGATTATATCGTCATTATTAAAATATTCTTAACGAAGTTTAATTATTGTTAACAGAACGTGAAGTAAATTCATGTGGGTCAGATGGAGAAGATGAAAAAGGAGTTTACGCGACGCCGTGGTGGTGCGGGAACTGGATATTACTATCTGAAAACGACGATAACTGGACAAGAATACCACCTGGTTAGATTTCATTTCAATTTAATTTTTAATTGACATACATTAATTGTAAGGATTTATCAACATACTGAGGAAAATATTTAGAAATCCGCCGATTTCCCGAGATTCGCGGTTTCGAGACCCGTTCTAAATGTAGCTAAATTTGTTTCTTATTTTTAAAAGGAGGGTAAAAAATTGATATGAAAAACGCATTATATAAACCCATATAAATAAAATATGAAGGATACTATAAATAAAAATTTAGAACATGGTCATGAAATTCATCTAGATCAGAAAAAAAAAAGATATATTAAACATCCATAAAGTAAAGAAGGCAAAGGGAATATAATGACAATATTTTTACAAAATATTTTTAATATAATTATACTATATACTAAAATTGGAACTAAATAAGTGATTTTACAGATATCATGGATAGACTACAAGACGAGGATCCCACTGAATCTGAAACGGAATTCAACAAACGTTACGTGGCGCTCACACACCGTCTAGTGCATCGCCGCGCTTGCATCGAACTGAATAAGCGACAGGCTGATGATAGTTTTGGTAAGTCCATATTTCCACCCATCCATCCATCAGCTTTTACAGTCCACTGCGGAACAAGATATATGCATAATTTTTTGAACGTCAAATAATTTACCACCAGTTCAGTAAAGTTACTGCCTCAGACCTAAGAAGAACGGTGCTATAAATTTAGCGAGATTCTTTAGTCCTATCGTCTGTTGGTCCACCTGGATGGAAAGCGAATTGTGCTCGTTTTGCCTATAGTCTATGTTTATTTCCTGTATCTCATCGCACGCGCCTCTAGGTGCACGCGAAGTTTGTTTGCATCTGGCATTCCTCGTATTGGATATAATAGGTTTAATTTCAGCCAATTTGATGGGTCGACACACCCATTAATTGAATGTAATATATAATTTTGTGGGATTGAATATAATTGATGACTTATGATCGATTATATTTGTAAATTGTGATCGCTTTATGTAAATAGGTTACTTCTTCAGTTTTTTTTTTCTTACATTTGTTATATTTTTAATATATCTAATTACAATATAAATTACAAATTTTATATAATTTAGTCCTGGATTAGTTTTTTTTTATAATATAATATATTTATTAGTAATAACCTATACTCATCTGTTTATTAATCATAAAATAAATAAAACTAATAGGGTAAGAGTACCCTCTAAAAAACTGAAGGATATACAAACTATACAAAACTTTTATGTAATTACAATTTAAAATTAATGAGACCATTGACAGTTGCGTCACAAATGCTAACGCCGCGTGCGTTAACCGATCCACTTCTAACCGTGACGTGAGCTCTATTTCTGACTCTTATTTTTTAAATAACTCTCACACCTTATATTTTGAGAGTAACCCTCGAAATTTCGTATCTTTTGTATTGCCAACATAATTATTGTTCTATTACGTAAACCTAACTTCGCCATTGACATTTTTTACTGAATTATAAAAAGCGTTAGCTTCGTCATCGACGACAGAGCTATCGTCGATTCTATTCTAGTGTAAATAAAAAATGCAAAGTGAATCACTTTTTCTAAAATTGTTTTATTAAAAATGTACCGATACAACCAACTGTTACTGACCGATCCGAGAACTAAATTTAATTTTATATAAGCGCCGTACGTCATTCCTTAGTCGTTGCAGACACGCGACTACGGCCAGACGGTACTGTCCTTTCCTTTATTATATATAACTGATTCTATCGATTTGACGTTGAGCTTATACTATAGTGTTTACGAAACAATTTTTTTTAAAGTGCAAGTGTGAAAAAGGTTAATAGAATCTTTACTAAGTTCAAAGTGTGTATTTGGAAAAATGCGGCAAAGTTGTAAGTACTCGTATGTTTCTTTACTAAATGAGATTACTATTTAAACATCTTGTAGATTATTATGCAAGGAATTTTTGAATGTTTTCTTTTAGTCAATGTCAGTGCGAACAATCCCGCTGGGAATTTAAGGCAGAAATTGGAAGAAATTTTTAAACTGATGCTGGTGCTCTGGTGTCGGCAGACGCAAGCAAATAAACTTGTAGCTTTGGAACCTTGTGGTATAACAGTTTCGTTTATTAATTTCTTAGATCACAAAATAATAAAAAAGTTTTAACAGCTTCATCGCATAGTTATTATAATAATTTTCACTTGACCAATAGACATTTTCATTTATTTTTACTAATTTCCTAATTGTCAACTATATAGAATTTCCTAATAACTCTTGGTCTATCAATACAATCTATACAAATAAACATTATTAAACGCTAACGTCTATTTTCATCTTAGCTATTTAAAGACGACTGTAGATCACTGCACCAAATTCATATATTGCAGATCGTTGCAAGAGAAAGTATTTCACCATTTTCTGAATGGAAAGATGTAATGTCGATAATGTTTGGAATTACGCCAAAATATTCAGGGAAAGTCATATGGTGAACAGAACCTCGTGTATCCTCCACACATCGGCTGTTTGTATTTGTGTCACGGTCGTCGTTCTCGGCTTATAGACGAGCTTTTACGTTGTACTACTTAGATAAGCAAATATTGGGTCAGGGATAGTATGGCGATACATTTACATTCCTGAAAGCGTTATTGGTGTTATTGCGTTTGAGCTGTATTGGTTTGTTGATGAGTTATTGTTTTTATTATGTATATGAATTCGGGAAAGTATATAGAGTTGGAGTCTTCTCTTCATCTCTCCGTCCTTAACTGTTATATCCTGAAATTAGAAATCATCGACAATTTGCCAAATTTGTATAATCATGTTCACTTTTCTTCATAATTGTTGATTTGTGTTAGTTATGATTTGTCATTTGTATTGGAAGAAATCACGATGCTGATATGTCACTTAGTGATTATCCGAAGAAACAAAAAAATGTACTTTTTGTTAATAAATATTTTTTATATTTTTTGCCAGTCGTGGCGACAGGGACACAAGTCTGCGACTATAAACGCGACCGTTGTGGTTTTTATGGGAATAAGTGGGAATTTGGAGAGTGAAATATTTTATAAATTTTGGGTTCATTGAGAGAGGCAAAGGAAAGTAAATTGGGGATCGGAGCGTCTTAGCACCCGATTCCCAGGTTCCCTCTGCCTATCAATCGGATACAGCGCCAAGCTAAGAATATAAATAAATTAAAATTGAAAAAAAAAATGTGTAAACATATATGTATATTTTTATTATAACTATTACTTAATATTTTATAATTTATTAACGCTTATTAACGGCAATCTCAAATATTTTTACTTGTTTATAAACTATCAGATTCTTTAATATATATTTTTTATTTAAAATTATTAATAGATTTTTGATATTAACAGTACATGTCAAGTAATAACTAATTTTAATTTCCAGAAAGCGATAAAACAGTGGTAGTGCGACGTGGAAATGAAGAGTTCGGATTCAGAATACACGGGAGCAAGCCAGTCGTAGTGTCAGCGATCGAACCCGACACTCCGGCCGAGACCTCCGGGCTCGAAGTTGGGGATATTATTATTGCTGTAAATGGTAAATATTACTATATTTTTCATTAAAAACTCCTAAAACATCCTTGAGAAGTCTTGTGGGTCCTCACACAGACTTTCAGTACCAACGAGGACCCATAGTATAAAATGTATAAATACCATAATCAAAATATAATACAATATCAAAATTATATATAAAATTGGTATTATAGATTTAATAGTATTTTTAAAACTCTTCTTTTTCTTTTATTTTGAAGCAAGAACTTAGTTAATTGTTTCATTTCCATTTCAAATTTTAATAAAACATTGACTGTAGATGCCAGTTTCATTTTTCAATTTCATTTCTTTATATACTGTGATTAGAACAGTATATAAAGCAACTATAGTAATAAAAGCATCAAATGTAATTGATTTTTTTTCACTATTCAAGATGAAAATATGACAAATTTCCTCAGTTTAATATAAAATAAAACAATTTAAAATTTATTGACAAATATATGCAATGCAAATAAAAACCAATTTTACGCAGAGTAATTGTTAGTTTTCCATGATTCATATTAGGACGAATGCCTAATTCCACTGTAGAGGAAGCTAGTACAGTTGTAATGTTTATTACTGTTACTACAAATATTATACTATAAGCTTAAAGAGCTTAAAATTCACTACAGTACTTATACCTAATTTATGTTTATAGTGGTGATATAGTAAAATATTAGTGGACTCTATCTAAACTTAAACATTTTTTTTTATTTTCTCGAATCGACATCACCATTGAAAGTCGAACTCAGGTTAACAGGAAATATACTAAAATTTTCTGATGATGGACCACCTGATGCTCTCTCTAGAGACCATCATTTCTTCAGGATCTTGAAATAAAATCGAATCTAATGAAAGTCTGTTCATTAAATTTATAATACTGACATGATTTGTATTTTGTTTTCAGGTATCAACGTCCTTGACAAAACCCATTCAGAAGTCGTGAAAATAGCTCACTCTGGTTCTGAGGTTCTGGAATTAGATGTAAGTTATTAACTTAATTAATACTTATTTATTATCTATTATTTCATCTTTTAATACCAATTATTATCTATTTTTTCAACTGTATATAATCTTGTAGTAGCAAAAAGCTATATTTCTTAAATCGGTCAATAATATTTAATTTAATAGGATTATTTATTATAAGCACATTTTTATATCTCCACTATCCACCACCTTGAATTTTTTTTCCATAATACGGTTATCAAGTTATATATATATCAAGTTACAAAAATGATAGTACTCTATTTTTTTCCGCTGTATTCTCCTTAAAGGTAGCAAGAACATGTGAAGTAGTGGCCTCCCTAGCACACGAAGGTGGACCTGCGGCGCTCTACTCCGGTTACTTATGGCGGGCGGCGTTAACCCGCACACATACTTTGCATTGGACGCGACGTTGGTTCGTACTGAAGAAGGATAACTGTCTTTACTACTATAAGACAGATTCGGTTAGTATAGCGCTATTTCTATAACTATTAGTTATTCGCTTTCTCCCCCCAGGAAAGGTAGACAGGTAGAACCTAATGCATCCAAAACATTTCTTCTTTTTTTCGCTTACTCTACCAGAGCAAGAAAATAACTTTAAATATGATCATCCGTTCAAGCGGCTCTCGAATTTATTTATAATTGAAGCAATCCTACTTCGCCATGATAATATTCTATAATTGACATTAAATGTACATTTGTTAAGTAAGACTCTATATTATAATTGAGTTTGATTTCCGGTAAAGTGAAAATGATAATAAAATCAAATTAGAAATAAATCAGCTTCACGCTGTATCGCACACAGCAGGATAGCCAGAGGGAACCTAGTGGACCTAGGAGCATTACCTCGACACCAGGGCGAAGAAATGGACATAAAAATTTAAATAAATATTTCATCTCTTCAAGTGGGGATTGAATCTAGAACCAGTCGGTTTTACAGTAACACTTTGTGACCCTGCACCACGGCTGGTCCCAGAAAATAAAGTTATTTTTCTTTTTATTGATAAAATACAGCATTATATTGCGTTATCCAAGACGAATCCAAGATTAGTACTAAAATGGACATAAAGCGAGGTCTGAAATTGTATACGACTAGATTGTCATTGCTAACCACAAAACATACGAGAGATACATGACTATGTAAAATATACATCATTTTATATTTTTCTTTTATATTTTCTCTGTATCTCACACAAAGTAAAATAGGCAGAGGAATTCTGGGAACCTAGTGTTAAGTCACCCCGTTTCTATGAAGACTTTTCATATTGAGTGCAGGAAATACTCTCCGCACTTTGCTTCAATACCAGAGTGAGGAATTGATATTAAATATTTTAATTCCTCAAAAGGGAGTCGAATCGAACTCACAACGTTTAGAGGCACGCTTGTACGCTCTATATATTACGTTTTTAATTATGCCAGTTTTATAATGACTTTTAATATTATATTTACATGTATGAAGATAACGTAGCGTACCTAATCTAGTTTAGAATGTAGTACCATAAATTGTACCTGACGAAGTATTTGCAAAGCTTAAAAATATTAAATTTATTATATAGACACTATGATAAATTACGTACCGTGGCGGTAGTAAATATTATTGTAATATATTTTTTACTATCGAAAAAGAGCTAATATTTTAAAAGCTTAAATCAGGGGCCTTGGTTTTTTTTTATTATATTTCTTTTATTTTATTTATAATTGTTTTATATTCAAATCTTATCTTCTGTATGTCATATTAGCATTCTTTAGCTTAAAAAACCAGCTTCACAGTTTCTTTCTACAAGTGTGTTCATGGGAACATAGTGTCAAAACCGGGTCCCCAGGTCCCCAGGTTCCCCAGGTAATGTAGCCTAAAGATATTATTTCGTCTAGTAACGATCGTACTAGTGTTGCCCAAATGCAAGAACAAGACGAGACTTAGCCAGTCTTGGTCTTGGTCTTGCGCCAATACACCTGGTCTTGGNTAGGTCCAGTTTTTCATATTCTTTGCTACAGTTTTTTGCGTCTCATAGAATTCCTAAGCGTACCTACCTATACACCGAACTGTTACACCTAACTACTCAGTGCAATAGCGCTAAGTCCTAGCTGCAAGACGCAAGAGTCTTGCAGGCTATGTCTTGTTCTTGCTCAAATCTTGCACGGTCAGTCTTGGTCTTGGTCTTGCTAAAAATACGCGGTCTTGTTCTTGGTCTTGGTCTTGCAAAAACGCAAGAACAAGACCAAGACTGCAAGACCAAGACTGAATTTGGGCAACACTAGATCGTACCTACAAAACTACCCATAATAAATATACGAGTATCTTGTGGAAAAATTGACCATAGTGGACGGTGTGAATAAATAATAATACAACTCTTCGTTCCGAAGACAAAGTGCGGTACTGAGTTTCGCCGCTCAACACACATAAGGCTCTATAACTAAGTAACAACGTAAATATAAAATAATAAACTTCATTTATATTCCACAGAGCATCCACCCAGTAGGTGCGCTCATGCTGATCAACTACCAGCTGACGGAGGAAGAACGGTGTGGTCGTCCACATGCTTTCCGCCTCCAGCGTGGCGGCGGCGCGAGGTTACAACTTGCCGCCGATACAGCTGAAGCCGCAGCAAGATGGCGTGCTGTATTGGCACACGCTATTGACGCTAGTAATCAGGTAAAAGATTATTTTTCACATGAAAAATCTATATGTTAAACGAATCTGATTATATATTATAGACATCTCTGTTGTATTATAAAATAAAAACTTATTTCTCTCACTTACTTCACTCTCGATTTATTTACGTCAAAATTATTTACCATTTAAACTTTAAGCTTGTCCTATTGCAAGAACACAAGTGTGCGACTGTAAAAGCGATAGATTGTAAGTTCAATTCACATTCGGGTCACTTGAATTCATACTCAGTGCCTTGGGACTTCGGCATAAACTAGGGAACGGAAGTGTCTTGATGGGATAGAGTCTTATATTTTATTATTATTAAACTTGAATTCATTAAAAAAATCCACGTTTAATTACGGCGAATTATATTTATATATAGTTAAGATAAATATATATGTAATAACATTAAGTTTTACCACGCAAGCTACATATTACGCATTACGTACCCCTGTATATGACGATTTTACTGCAATTGTCGCTAATTAGCTTGAATAAATAGAGTTATCTTAGCTCCGTAGATTTTATTATACTGTTTGCGCTGTGAAATTATAAATTTATTATCATGTATATTAAAGTATAAAAATAGAGATTAGATAGTTTTCCGTTTTTCTACATGGGAAAAATATTATAAAATTAAACGAAAATAAATTGTTTTCCATCACTATGCTGCATTTTTTGTAATCATTGTTACAATAGAGTATTTAAAAAAATACCTGTGGCTTAATTTTAATACGAAACTTATGTATAAGACTCTATGACAATAAAATATATGAAACATAAATCAACTTTCAACACTTTGTCTCTACATAGAGTTTCATATCAAAGGCACTGTGAAGTATTAAATAATATTACTAGATGGCGCTTTCATAAAATTGTTAAGTTTTCTATTAAAAATTTCCGTCTTATTTTGCAGATTAACAGAATATTTATATAAGAAAAAGAATACTTATGATTTTTTTTTTTACTTTGTTATCATGTTATTACTTTTTTAACTATTTACAAATAATTCAACGCGTAATATATAGATGGCGTCTATACTTAAAATAGAAACGGAAATACTTTGGTTAATAGAGCCTTAAGAAAGAAGTGTATTATTAGTTTATTTATATTTCATTTTTTGAATTCAATATTGAAACCAATTTATATTAAATATAATATATTTTTTTTGTATTACATTTTTCTAGTGTTAAAATTTCCTTTGAATTTTCGAGGCAATGCTTCTTGAGTTGTGAAACTCTACCGCCCTGTTTCTTGTTCCCATAGGGAGGAAATAAAAAATTTAATAAATAATAATTCTTTCCCCCGAGTCTAAATGGAATCCACAAATGGAATCCACAAATTATAAAAAAATATAATATCACGAAAACCTACTATTTATTTAAACTTACAGAGAGACGGCTGGTTAGAAGTTACCATGAGACATATGAAGCTTCCACCGTCATCGATACCAAGACCAGATTGCTTTGGATACTTAATGAAATTAGGCTCAAAATGGAAATCCTGGGCGAAACGATACTGTGTACTAAAGGACGCTTGTTTATACTTTTATAATGATGGCAACAGTAAAAATGCATTTGGTATGTATATTTTTTTATTAATTTCAAATATTATTTATTTTATATTTATAGCTAAAGATTGTATGGAATGCCCCACTGTGCACTAGAGACGTTCATACGTGATTATGTTAATTTTAAATTCTTTCAGCCTCCCCGCAAGTAAAGTAAGAGATAAGAAAGATAAGAAAACAATTTTTCTTAGCTTTTATTAACACACAATAAAAAAATAAATTTAATATGTTTTTGTTAAAATACATAGATTTTCAATGTCAAAATGCAATAGGTGTATAAAAATATTGTTATCAGTTCAAAGACTATTCAGTCAAATTATGTGTAATAGAGTTTGTATTCAGTTCCTTTCAAATATCAAAATGAATAACAATTTGAAACAAATTTCATTCAACAATAATATCCATAATTGCAGGTATGGCCTGTCTCCACGGCTATAGGATACAGGCGTGCTCGCCGGGCGGTAAGAAGTACGCGTTCGAAGTCATGCCCACAGAGCCCAAGCAGAGACACTTCTATTTCCATACTGAATCTGAAATGGATAGGAAAAGGTAATTTAGTCCATTTTTTTTGGAAAACTTATGAAAATGAACACTATAAATAATGTAAAAATATTTTAATTCATTTCTATCAATATTGTTGATTGTTATTGGAATGTAAAGTTTATTTTATGAAATGTTGGTTTTATAAGTAAAATAGATTCATTGATAAGGGATTCGTTTATTATATTATGCGAATATTAATAATTATTTTTGTAAAGATGATTTCAAATATTTCAGATGGATGGCAGCTTTAGAATATTCCATAGACCGCTGGATGAAGGCCGGTTGACGAAAATATTTCACCTCGGATTCATTCGAATTTGTATAATCTACATTAAATTATTCCTTTTTTATTTTTTTATTTTTTTCCTTATTTCTTTTGTAAAGAATAAATGAGATTATAAAATTTATTTATATATATATATTGGATAGAACAGATTATTTACAAAATATTTATAAAATTAGATGTTACAACAAAATATATCAAATTATTGCGACAGCGTTAAGACCCGTCCCGGAAAATCCATTCAAATATCAAAGAAAATGTACCTTAAAAATATTCAACCAGAAAGATTAATATTTATCTATTATTATTTTTAGAACATTTTATTTAATATAATTCTTTCCATAAATAAACATCGAAATTGTTTTATTAAACGTAGCTTTAATCCAAATTATTCTAAAATAGATATTTAATAAAATATTAATATCAAAAGTCGAGGTACGATATACCTATAATACTTGACTGAACAAAAAGAGACTAAAATAAATGAAAAAAAAATATTGAGTTTTTGAGATAAAAGTATTAAAGTGACACATTAAAATAAAAGAAACTATCAGTAGACTAAATATTAAATGTATTTGGAAATAGACATATTGTAGTAGAAATAGCGATGTAGGGAAAAAATCCTATAAATTATAATGGCGTTAGGTAAATAAATAATATAACTTATATGAAGATTCATGATTTGTGAATATTGTTAAAAGATTAAATGTTTTAAACTAAGATTTTAGAAATATTGTACGATATATGAGAGCCATTTTTAAATGAAATTAGAGGAATAATGTATTAGATACATATTTAATATATGAACATGCCAAATCAAATTATATCGTATATATATATATATATATATATATTGATTTGATAAACTAGTGTTAAAAATAGAAAAAAAATCTTTTATTTACAAGAAAAATTAATAAGTATTTATTTATAGAACAAAAAATAATATTTAGTAAGTACATATTTTGAATTGAAGTGGTCAAAATCTCTCATCTCCTGAGTACTTGGATAGTTATCAAACATAATAAAAGTAAAGCCAGATCATATAGTACTAGTAGATTTTGTATTGGTTGTCGAATTTTAATATGTCAACCAATACAAAATCCAGACACTGCAGTTCAGTAAAATACAGTACCAAAATTAGTAAGTTCGAAAAAATCTTGTTATTTCATCATATTAATTAGATGTCGAAAAAAATTTCCTATTTTTAAGTAAATTTGTAAATAATGTTCTATCGCGCTTACTCATTGTCATTAAAAGTAAAAATGTTTAGAGATTAAAAGAAAAAAAAACTAATGATATTTGTGAGAAATAAAAAAAAATCTCAAAGTAGAATGTGGTCCAGTATAGTGACTTAAATCGTGCATTAAATTGTTAAATAAGAGAATATAATCCATAATATTGTTTGTATGTAAATAGATAATGTAAACGCTCAAATATATTTAAATAAAAAAAATAAAAAATAAAGACTTGATAAACTGATTTTGTTGAAAGCTTATAGAAGTAGCCTTGTGGTAGACTAATGTGTGAAGAAAAATCTAATATAATAAGATACAGACAGAATACAAAAAATATAAGTGCACGTTGATATTTAGATTTTAATTATATAGTATATAAGAAAAATATAATGTAATGTGTTCATTGTAATTATTCCAGATAAAAAATATTGTTTCGATTTAAAAAAAATACCTATACATTAAAATTATCGTCGTAATCTACATATTTATTCGTATATATCTATATCACACTTGTTTAAATAATGATTTTTATCGTAGATTTAAATTTTTTAGTATATTAAATTGTATGTTTTTTGTTGGACATCGTTTATTAATTATTATAGATAATAGATTGATACTTACTTCTACGTCATGTTAGCTTTTTGAGTAAATTTCATATTTTTCATGAATATCGCTGTTTGTATGTATTTTAAATATAAATTTACTATGGACAAGTGTTTTAGTTAAGTGTAATAAAATTCTTATTCGATGATTTTTAAAGATATTATATGTGACTGCATGTATAGAATTCGTTGTAATAAAGTATTAAAATAATAAAATATTTTCTATTTTCTACCCCAAAATACCAAAAAAAAAAACGACAAAAATCCCCAAAAGTTCCTTTATTTTGCTAGTTTATATTATCAATTAGCAAGTACGAACGAAATTCATACACACCAAACGTACGAGGGCGTTAATTTACACGACTTATAAGCTACTAACATGAAAAATAAACAATCGATATCCCTTTTTTATCGCTTCCAAAGTAAAAACTGTGTGGAGGCTTCGCCGGGCGGGGGGAGTGGGGACCGCTACGGGAGCGCTACTGCCTCTGTCGAGTCGACTACAGTAGTACGTGCCCAACTCCCACATAGTGCGCCGTCTGCGCACGCGCAGCCTTTGAAAGATAACCTGATTGATATACTTTGTGATACTACAACGGATTACAGTGTGAACTAAAACTGTTATAACTAAGTGTTTTTAGTTAATTAAACGTGAAATAACTATATATAATTAAATAAGTGCTAATAAACATTTCTGTGCTGCTCTATTGTGTGTGCTCACAATATCCACCTGTCGTAAGATGTGGCTAGACTGTGAAATGTGACAAAAAATAGCAATGATCTATCATTGTCCGATGCGGTCCATCCGTTTGTAAACTTTGGCAACTACCTGACTTTAGAGGGTTGGGGGCGTCGAGCCACACGTCGGACGACCGATCGGACGACCCGTCGACTTGTGAGTTCGATTTTTTTATAGAATATGTAATTCAATACGGCGGATGTGGAATAAATTGGGTAAGCAGGGTGGGCTTTACGCTACCTGTTTTTTTTAATCAGGTTGAAAGTTTGATTTTGAAGCTTATATTGTTGACAAGACGATACAAAGATTTAGATGTAACGGTCTGGGGTTAAATCCATTGTTAAGGTTTACAACGGTGCCACTGTTTTGAGTAATTACGATTATCAGTAGCTTTGTTTTGTGGAAAGTAAAACAATGTAAGTTATTTATATAAATTACAAGATTAGCTGTTTATATTTATTAGCATGTGGGTTTTAGTATTATAAATATAGGCTTGATATATGTTTATATGTCGGGGGATAAGAATATAAGGTACCTATAGGTACCTATACTAAATTTTAAACAACATCCAGATACACTTTAAATGTATATATAGTAGATATATATAGTAAAATTAATATAATTTTATTTGAATTATATTCAGGAACTGATTAATATAGGAAAGGTATAGATTTCTATTTCATTCTCTATTCCAAACCTTTCACAAACTTATTAAATATTTCATGATGGATTATAAAATAAATAGCTATACTTAGCATAACTGGAGATCAAAGAGGTGTGATTTTTTTAAACATAAACACTCCTTGCGTACAAATTCAACCCCCCTTCATAAGTTTCATTATATGTAAAATCAAATACTACCACGATAGCGTCGACTGATACCTATATCTAAAAATAAGTATAATATTTAAGAAAATGTATGAAAAATACATTGTCATAATTAGTTACAGTCAAGAAAAAAAAACTATTCAAGTAGCTATCTATATAATAAAAGAATATTTTGTATGACCCATTCATATACCAACACAGTACACTTGCTTAAAGAGCTCCATTGTACGGTCCAACACATGGAGTAAAATCCCAAGACTGCTCAGTTTGTGGTTAGCAGACAATAGCAATAGCGTATTCTATTGTTAATTTCATAAGAGGATTAATATAACTACTTTTGGTGGTCAGCTTCTTTGTCTAAAATCCAGAGTCGAAACACCCGTTTAAGTACAAATCTTCTTAAGTTACTGTTATAATATATTTAAAAATGTCTACTCCTGACGAAATGTTAGTAATTTACATTTGGTGGAGTTAGAAGGTCCATATTCATATTTTAAACATAATTTATTAATACCTTATGTATATCAAGCAAGAAAGATTACTATAAGGAACTCTAATGGTGAAAAGACAACCGGTGAGATGCTTTCTGGATTTGCACACGGAAGGTTCCGTACCAATTTCAGGATTATAGGTCAAGGGGTAGTACAACTTAAGAAAGTTGACAAACTTACATACATTTTGCTTGAAATGAAGTACCAACATAAATTTGTAATGTTTTATTCTCTATGAAATACTTTTTAGTTTTTATTTCTTTATTTGTGCCAAATTTTATAACTATAGATCTACGGGAAGTATCATGTAGGATTTAATTATGCGGCGAACAAAATAAAATAGAGCAAAAATAAAGCAATTTGTGCTTCGTTGTTGCTGCATTTTCGTGCTAACTTATTTTTTACTACTTAGAAACTTATTTTTTTTTCTGCTCTCCAAAAGTCTAAAAATCTTAATACTTAATATTAATTTCAGTCTCATACCACCACGCGATGTCGAGATAAATAGTCTCGACAGACGGAATCCGCCAATGCGATCCTATACCGGTTACGTTTTTACTTTTTGATGTACGCACGGAACCCTAAATGTAAAATATACTTACATTAGGTTATTTCTAAAGCTAATGATTGCTACTGACAGTATTCATTTAAGTACTTATAATAATATACCTGCTCGGCTTTATAACATTTTAAATGAATGCCGTTTTCGGTTTTGCGGTTTCGATTGCATTACAAATATCTATGTTCGCGACACTAATGACTGTATTCGATCATAATCTTATAAAATTAATGAAAATTTACTTGATTGACTTCTAGATTTGGGTGTTGAGATAATAAATGACATGACAGCCGCTTTACTAATTAACATCTCATATCTATAATATTATACTGGATTTATACAGTAGTATCTGTAATATATTTTTTAAATTTATTTCTCATATATTGCTGGCACCAATTTTCTATGACTATTTTTTTACTTAAGCGTTGGTTGATTCGTTTTGTTTTTGGGAAGAAAAAGGTTGTTAACTTCTTTTTTGTATTAATATTTAGTCTACATACAATACAATAAATACAATTGTTTTATAATAAGCTTATATATATTAATCGTTTAATATAAAAACTCTTTTTAGGGTTCCGTACGTCAAAAGCTAAAAACGATTCCGTTTTAACTTCAAATATTATTTTACTGTGCATCTGTTAACACCTTTGCCTCAAAGGCAGAAAGCAGTAAAATCAGCAGTAAAAGATATCTATAGATAACTTACATGATATACCCACATATTGATTATTAGATTTAATGAGAAATCATATAAAGATAGATTGAACAAAAATATGTTTCTTTTATAAAGGCTTTACAAAAAAAGATAAAAAATAAAAACAACTTTTCATTAAGTCACGTCACTCCCCATACATTCAACACAGTTGAGTTACACGGTTCTGCATAAGGTAGTTAATATGTACCATCCACTGATAACACTATCTAATCCTTATCACCGCTTATCATTAACAATAGAAACCTTGCGGCACCGAAAAAGAGTGCCTCCTACAATAACAATAAACTTAATTGTAACCAATATATTAATTTAATATTTGTATATCACAGATTGTTATATATGATAAGAAAATTAACGATTCGGCCCTTTAATAGCTGATTTGCTTCCAAGAAAATTATTTATAATTCCTTTTGATATTATCCGCGTTTTTTAATGGAATGTTGTTTGTTTGACACCGTACAGTTGTTATTACATTTAATGATTGAGTAATGTAGGTGAATTATTGGAAAAAATACATAAAAATAGATAGATATCTATAGAGATTTGAATTACATAAGTAATTAATAGATTTCTATCTTTTGTTACCGATTATTCAGCAAAAAAGTTAGGCATATGCTAGACATTTTGTCTTCTATCAAAAGTAAACCTTACTAAACAAAATTTGAAGACAATGTGGTTTATGTTAATAAATATATTAAATGTTACAATTAAAAAACTTTAATAGAAGTATATAATGCTATTTTTAAAGGAAAGTATATAAGTTTATTTTACCCAATATTAGAAATTTATTAATTAAAACTTAAGCATAGACCACTTACCTATATCACCTTTGGCATTCAGTAAAAATAATATTTAAAACTATATTTTTAAAGTAAAAATGGCCTTAATAGAACAAAAATTCTTTTAATATGCCTCCAGATTTCGTCAAAAAAGGGGGCGGAGTGTCTTAACACTAGACTCCTACATGCTGGATATTAAAAATCTCGTAAGAGTCGTTTTTAAATAAAAGCTGTTATACCACAGATAATTGCCTTTCGTAGTTTCATATCTTATTTAAACAATCAGCGTATGGTTTATTTTTTTGATGAATTATATACTTACTTATCAAGAGACTTAATCAGCCTTGCTTAAAATGATAGCTTCATTAATTCAATCTCTTTGTTTACGTTTTTGCAATAACAAAGGTCATATTATTTATTTAAAATATCAAAATAAAAGAGTTTGTTAAAAATGTTAAATAAAGTTATATAATTAAAATTGCTTCTATGGTCGTATCTATTTTAGTATTATTTTTATTGCGATTTTCTTAATACTTACAGACAGACAGACAGATTCAAGAGGAACGTTTATACTATATATACAAACCAAAACAATAAAGCCAAAGATATCATAGATTTGTGTTGTTATGTTGTAAAAACTATGCGCATACGCATTTTCTTTCGTTCAAATCTATATAGGTTTTATAACAACGTTAGCGAGACATTTAAAAAACAACGTTGATACAGAATTATCAGTTTTAATTAAAAAACCATGTGACAGACCCTGGAGTCATCCACCCCAACCTCAAAGGATTAACGAACCAAATCCTAAGACAGGTTCGTGTAGCGTTGATTTAGTGCCTCCAGATCGAACTGGCCCAGATCTCTGATAGTGCTGGAATGAAAAACAAACTATACACTGTTTGTTCTTGTTGATTCTATCTCAAATGCACGTATAGAGATGCTGTAGATGGAAAAATCTAAAAACTTCTTACTGGACTTATAAAAAAGATATATTTTCTAAGTTATAATTTGTATTAATATGACTGTACATTATTATTTTACATACAAATTCGAATAATAATTTAATATAAAATATAGTTACATAAGATACAGATTATTTAACTACGTGAGAACATAATCGATTTTAAATTAACATCACTCGATTCTATTTAAAACTAACGTGTGATCGAAAGCTCGATGTTACACATATCGATATATCGCTATCGATTCAAACTTTCACAAGAATAAACAGTATGTGCATATTAAATGCATGTTATATTCCCATACAAATTTAAGCGGGCTTCCAAAGGAGTTCTTCGGCCATATAATTTATTAGGCGATAATACTATACTCATCTGCTTACATAATATCAAGATCGCAATGAAATATTCAGTGAGAATTTATTTCGACTGTACTCTATTTGTGGATCTCGATCCATTTATTTAAATAAATTTACATTTAAATGTAATTTATTTAATACGAGAGTAGGGATTTATTTATTGAATGCATTAGACGTTAATTAGGTAACCTTTTTTTTGTTTTGTTATGGTTTTAGATAAATGGTAATATATATAATGTTGTGCTAGCTATATTGTAGGTAATATTGTAGTAGCAGATTTGAATTTTAGACTTTAAACAGAAATTAATTGTATACAATTTATTAATACTGAAAGTACGCGGCGTCTCGAATTCGAGCAGTCACTTCACTATATTCTGTCCTAATACAGAAAGCTAAATAAATCTCAAAAATACTTCTTACATTTCACTTCATTTATATTAACACAAAGTTTAATAAGACTACACTAAAAATACGAGTAAATACACGTACAGACTCACCTCTTCCCACAAACCTCTTGTAATATATACATTTTAAATATCCTTTACAATTTTATGCTATTGTAATGAAAAGTATTACAACCGAAGGCATTACTTACTGCAGTACTTCCATACATATTCATATCTAAATTCTCAAACTAAAAGAGATAAAAGTCGTTTTACAGCTTCGGAGCAAGTAAGATGGTAGAAACTCGATCAGGCTTTACCTTAGTGGGAGTGAAACAAAAAACAAAAAGCGTATGAGAGAAAGGGAAGACGATTCAGAAGGCTTTTACGGTAGAACGGGCAACATGCAGTGAAATGTGGGCCTTGCGTTTGCCTTCTTTTCGATCTTGCTTGAATAAATTGATTCTAAAAGTTATATATATATATTTTTCGTTTCAAATAATTTATAGCCGATACAGTCTTGTTAAAATTGGTTTTTGCTGTTACTATTAAATTGTTATAATAAAAAGTATTTAGATTATATTTTGGGGCAGTCATGGCGTAAGGGTAAAAATAATGACTGTAAATGCGATGGATTGTGGGTTCGATCTCACTCGAGGAAATGAAATATTAACTTAAATTTGTATTTTCATTCCTTCGCTCTGGTGTCAAGGCAAAACTCGTCGTTGAGTTCCTCCAGTTAACACGTAACCCTTCCGGAATTCGGGCGAAAGTGAAGAACAGAGTGTTTCAACTCTACGTTCCCTCTGCCTACCTTGCTGTGTGCGGTATCGAATTGAAGCTGATTTTTTAACGTAAATTATGTTGTTATAATTGTTGCGTTATTTTTTTTTAAATAAACTTAAAATCGAGTTAGTATATAACATCTTCATAGAACAGGATGTAGAAATAAAATATCTTATGGGCAGTAAACAGAGAATGAATGTTTTATTGTCCTCTGCATCGCTCATTTCAGTTGGTAGTCGTCACAATCGTCGTAAATCTCAGAATAGCAATCTTGAAAATGTTATTAGTGTTACATAAACAAACGGAGAATATTGCTATCTTTTCGATAGACTAAAATATCGAGAAATATATTTTATTTAGAGGTCAGTCGTAGCTCAAAAGTACAAGAGCGATAAGTTGTAAGTTCGATTCCCATTCGAGGCTATTTCATTAATTGCTCTAGTGTCGCAGGAGTTTCGACACTTAACGCTTTCTGAATTCAGCGGAAAATGGGGAATGGAGTGTCTTAATGTTAGGTTGCCTCTACATACAATGCCGTGTACAGGATACAGCGCCGAGCTAAAAAATATAAATATTATTTTAAAAACATATTTTAAAAATAACAACCTCTATTTAAGTATTATAGGATAATTTATTATACTTCTAATTATTATTTATCTGTGAATCAGATTCCTTAAAAAATAACAGGTATTTCGGCCAATCGATAGCAACATATCAACTATAGACATTTATATCGGCATCGGTCCAAACCCGGCTGTCATTAACATTTTGTGATATCACCAGAAGCTAAAAAGTTTATACTATTCGGAATAAATTGTTGAATGATGCATGAAGTAAACATTTAATTTACATAATGATGGAAATATATAAATAAAACAAAATAGTCGATTTGTATTGAAATAATTAAATTGAGAAGAGACAGGCATATTAAAATTAAACTTCAGATTAATTATACAAGAATTTATTATAAGGGTAGTTAAAATGAAAACAGGTTGAAATATTTAAAAAAAATCTTGATAAGCCCTGGTTCCATGATAAGAAATCAGTTTTTTAGTAATCATTAAAGAGAAACACTGTGGAGTTGTTTAATTAAGCATTTCATCTCGATCCATAAATCTCTGTATTCAACACTTATGTACCTACCGGCCAGTGAAGCGCGCTGGCTGTACAGTGCAGGCATCCATAAGTGAAAGCTATAAAGATAAGAATCAACTTTGGAGCTGCGCTTTTCGTTTTAAAAGCCTCACTAAATGACAGACTGTAACTAAGAAATCGCACTCTTTTATTTCTAAGAACGTCTTATGAAGAATAAGAATTTCAATATCATAAACATCACCATACTGTGTTTGTATATTTCACTATTTGTAAATTAACATCTTTTATAGGAATGGTTAAGGTACACTAATTGTAGAGAAAAGAGAGATAAATCACTATGTCTTGCCAGTGAATATTGTTATATTGAAGAAAATGTTAAAAAATAAAAATAAATATTTTAATAAAGCTACAAAAATATAGCTTTACATGATCTTTTGAAAATATAGTATCAACACCGTTAATCGAAATTGAAACCAATGAAAAAAACCTTTTCGTGTTACTTAGGTAACGGGGACCTTTTAGCGTAAATCAGGTTTTAAGTTGAAGAAATGTATTGATATTATTTGGCAGATAACCTTTAACACTTTATTTTGCTCTTTTCAGGTTTTTCTCGTTATGTCTGATAACGGAGCAACTGCTGTATCGAGGGCCACTACACCTCGCCCAGTTACAGACAGTCCTGTGAACGCACCTCCACGTTCAAGACATGACCAATTCCTTGCGAATTCCGCCGAAAGAACTCAGCGGCCTGCCTCTAATGGACGGAATCCTAACGGAAATTTTGAATCACCACCTTTACCGTACCATCGCCAAATGACTACAGGATCTCTCTTAGCACCCAATCACAGAGAAACCTCAGCATTTGTACCTGTAGTTCCAACAAGAGCTATGCATCCTGTTATGTATCCTAATGACATGCACCCTCCACTAATACCATCCGAAATTATGGAAAGAGAGCGAATGTTAGAAAGAGATAGAAGTGATTCAGCTAAAGGGTCACCAGATAGAGCGTCGGGGAATTTTTCGAAAAGAAACTCTTTTGATTTAATGGCTATGATGGTTGAAAAGAGAAAAGAAGTCGCATTACGGGAAGCAGCGGCAGCAATGTTGCTTCCTCATCACAGAACACCATCGATTGAAGGCATGATGTCGGATGGGTCTTCTCAACCTCCAATTTATGGACCACCTGGAGCTTTTCTCGGTGCACCAGGCCCTTCACCAACAACTGCTAATAGTTTTACATTTCCCGGTGCTGGCTTATTTCCTTCAGGGGCTGGTCCCCATCAAATGCACCCTCATCTTGACAGACGTTTATTACGAGCTCCAGGGAGAGCTTCGAGGCCCAAAAAGCAATTTATTTGCAAATTCTGTAATCGCCAATTCACAAAATCCTATAATTTGTTAATCCACGAAAGAACCCACACAGACGAGCGCCCATATTCTTGTGATATTTGCGGGAAAGCGTTCCGAAGACAGGATCACTTGCGTGACCATAGGTGAGTCATACATATTTATATATACTTATAATTTGCTGTACTATAATTACCGTACGCGGACAGCACGTAATTATATGTTTTGGAAGCTGGTACCATTTTCATATTCGTATTTAATTTTCTACAAGGCTGGTCATAGTAAATATAAAGGCCCATTTTATATGCACGTAACTGACAGCCGGTGTAACTCAAGTTGCAGATGTTAAGCCGACTGTGGCCGCATCCGCTCGACTACTTGGAATTGAAATATTTATAAGTTTCTCAATCGTAGTACAGGTTCTGGGAAATTTATCTATCTTGATTGAAGAGGTATAAATAAATACTAATGCTCTTAAATTAATGACAGTACCAGTAATCATGGTTTAGGCTTTCAAACAGTCAAATTCTTAAGATTTATCTCATAACCAACTTTAAAGTGGATGTTTTTAAAACTTCAAACTTTATCAAAATCTTGGTGCTAAAGCCGGATAACTTTGAATTTTAATAGATTGCAGCTACATAAAGGATTTTTAATTACTTCAATCGGGTTTTAAATATAAATTGTACATTATTTGTTGCGTTCCCACAGATCTATTGAGTTGGTCATCTATAAAATATAGATTTATAGTTTCTATAAAAAAAGTTGGTTCGTTCGCTCTTTGGTATATCGAAAAAGATTTAATTGGACTTTTTATTACAAGCTATTATTTAAATAGGATAGCGTTTTGTGCTGCTTCGACAAGATACTTTTAATTTGATTCGTGCATTAGTCGGTAACGAGGAAGAAAATAAATCTAATAAGTAATTTATGTAAAACGCTTTGACTACTTTTGATATAAATATGAAAATAGCCACTTGTTTAGAGATAATTTATTACATTTTTTTAGATTTACGCTATATCCCGCAGATATCAGGTTAGGTAGAGGGAACCTAATGTTGTTCTCCGTTCCCTACTTTTCACTTAATTCTGGAGGTTGGCGAGTGGCCGAACTCAAGGCTGCGCTTCGCTTCATTACAAGAGAGTAAACTAATTTTTAATTTTTAATTTTCTCAATTGGGAATATAGCCCATAACCTGTCGTGTTTACATTTCGTCTCCTCTCTGCATCTTGACTGGCCTCAAACACTTACACGTATATAATCTATTGTATAATCATCTAAGTTTTTTACAAATAACATAAGAAATCTGCTAACACTATATTTCAAAAAAATAATATAAATCCATGATTTTAAAGCCATTTTATGTATATTTTCACAATTTTTAACAACACATCACCTTGATACAACTAAATTATTCAAATGCTTTACGTAATTTCCCCTACATCATACCACATACTGTAAGAAGAATAATTCTAATCCGATTATAAGAAATATAAGATATGAGAATAAATCCTACAAAATACAATTTTTTTAAACGTTTTCTTAGGATCGGGTCGACGGCTTTTGGAGCTCAAATGATTTTATTGTATCATAAAAACCGGCCGGAGTCTCGTATCAATTTTCAGTTTTAATCCTTCCGAATGGTATTACTTTTCTTTAGTATGCTACACACATGTGCTCCCCAAATAGCTTTTATAATTAGATATAAAATTATTGTTATGTATATTTTAAGCGCGCGAGTTCGATTTCTATCCGAGAGAAATCGCTCTGGTAAGCGAAAAGCGCGGCGTTGAGTTCCGCTAGTCAATATGCAATTCTTTCAAAATTTCTTAGAAAGTGGGGAACAACGAAGATATTAAGAAAAATACTTTAGAGAGTGTCGTAATAGCGGTTTTAACATAAAAGTATTCTAATCCACTATACAATAAATCTCCAATCTGAAGATAAAAATTAGAAACCCTGAATTAGAAAAAAGTCTACACAAGAAACATGGACTTGGTGATTTTTGATGAATCTTAATGCCCGTCTTGAGATATTCGTCTCGCATTGAGTAACGTGTTTTTTACTCTCGATATGTAATTAGTTTAAAATTCGATGACTCATCCGTTTCTATTGGTACTTTGGTAATGGAAGTTGAGATTGGTACGGTCTACATGAAAATTTGTTTGTATTATTTTTTAAATTCATCCAATTTATTTTTATTTTACGTAATATTGATCATGTGTTTATAAATACGTTGAATAACATATATATTTATTTTTACATGTTGATAATTATAGTACTATATGAAATAAAATATAGCTTTACGATGTTAAATAATCAATATCAGTACATCAAATTACATACAAAACTTAACTTATTTATTTACGAAAAAAATCTGCTTATTTTTTGTTTCTCCGACAGTACCACACAGCACACCCATTAAATCGCCGAGCTATTTATTTTTTTCATTTCTCGGCCAGTTCAATAGGCAATGACAAAAAGTCAATTTTATTATAATCACATAATAACTTTAAAAAAAGCTTTTTGAGTCTAGCATTAGCTTGTACCCCGCATATAACAGAGCAGACAAAGAGAACCTAGAGTTAAGAAACTCAGATTCCGTTGTGATATCGAAGTCGGAGTGTCTACTTTGCACCGAATTAATCTAATACTGAACATAATATTTAATTTAAATTTCCAAAATAGTCTAAGAGCCCACGCTGTCGATCATATTATTGCAATATTTTTTATTACAAGTTATATTATTATTCGAGATGCATCGAGGACCAACGTAATATCAGGTTATCATACTACAAGCTGTAATTAATATCCCACGAAGAAAAAAATACATACATATATACATCCATACAAGCCGCCTTTGACCCACCAAGGACGACGTTGCAAGCTAATTTCATGTTTCTGCGAAAAATATTCCGTCACGACTCAAATATATATGAGGCCTTATGGTGCCGGGGTACAAGGGTGTGAATGTAACGCAACGGTTGATGGTTCGATGCCCGCTCGAGGGTAAGAATTATTATTCATTCATATTTCCATTTCTTCTCTGTACAGAAGCCAAAGCCCGACGTTGAGTTCCCCCACTCAATATGGCTCGAAAACTTAAGTGGAAAGTGGGGAACAGAGTAACTTAACATGAAGTTCCCTCTGCGTACCCTGCTGTATACGGTATACAGCTGATTATTAAAAAAAATTGTTCTGAAAGAGTCAAACGCATTTTGAATACAAAATGTGAACTAACTGGCTTTACGTAGCCCACATAAATAAATAAGACGAAAACAGCATTTTTATCTTATATCGATCAGAGGGAGACGTATTATCGGAATATTCGACCAGCAATTTTCGTTATTCATTTTAAAAGTAATGAACGCCAGTCTTAACCTACAATTTATTTTGTAAAATAGATTATTATAATAAGTTTATTACATTATATAAGTTTTGAATCGTGGCGCAGGGGCAAAAGGGAGTGACTGTAATCGCGACTGATCGTGGGTTCGATCCCTGTCCGTGGAAATGAAATATTTATTTAAATTTATAATTTCATTTCTATGCTCTATACACTTTGCTTAGGCAAAGCGCGGCGTTGAGTTCCACCACTATAGAACTTGGCGGAAAATCGCGAACGAATTGTCTTAACACCAGGTTCCCTCAGCTATGTGCGGGATATAGCTTGAAACTGATTTATATTATACTAGTGGACCCGAACGCGGCTACGCCCGCTTGAACAATACGAACATTTATGAAATTATATTCAGTTTTCAACAGAGAGATGCGTTAAGCAAGCTCATTTTGGGTGACGTTTTCTAATACCAAATTTGCAAATCGGTGCTTAGCAACGGTCGCATAGCGGCGGTTGTTATTAACATGGCGGAATAAATTGCATGTCAAATTAATAAGTATTTTAATATATTGGTATATATCGAAAATATTTCAAATATGAGTAAAAAAGTATCCTATGTTTATCCTGAGACCCTCAAGTATCTCTATATGAGTATTTTATCACAATTAAATTAGCGGTTTGGCCCTGATTGCGTAAAAGACAGACAGACAGACAGAGTTACTTTCGAATTTATAATATAGGTATGGATAAGATATATAAGAATAATAAAGGGACAAATCAAAGGTTAAGATTTAACTAAAAAATTAAATAATCTTTTGATTATAATTTACAAAATAGTATCCATTAAGCATAGTTAGAATCTCAATAAGATTGTATCTACTACGACGAACAAAAATCCAACATTAATAAGGTTCCCACCAGATGAGAATGTAAACACTTATCGATACAAAAGTATTCACTCCAAACCTGTATCGACAGCACGAATACAAAAATGCACGTACTCCGAGCTATAGCAATTGCCTGTCTATTTGATAGGGGCTGATGCGATCGATGCTTGCCAATAGAAATATTAAAGCATACTAGTATTTTATGCAACTTTTCTATATTATCATCTACTATAATAATTGGCACTATAGTATAATTTCTTTTTTTTCTATCTTCACGCTGTATCCAATTCAATTCTCCACTTTCCGTCGAATCTTAGAGGCATTGCATGTTGAGAGGTGGAACTGAACGCCGCGAATTTTGCCTTGCTACTAGAGCGAAGAAAGAAACATATTAGGTACTAAATATTTCATTTCCCTGAGTCGGAATTGAACCTTGAATTATGTGTTTATATAGGGTTTGTAGGTTCTAATTTCAAAATTGATGTCTATATTTTATTGAAATAGTTATTAAACTAATTTCAATAAGTATAAATATTTTTTTTATTATAAATATTAGATAGTATATATTTAAACAACATTATTTCAATTAAACATCTAAAGAGCAAAACAGAGCAAATCTTTGAATAAATTTCAACAAACAGTTAATTAACCAAAACCTTCAATATATTCTAATCCACAGATAAAAATATCGAATCTACACTACATATAGAACAAGTGTTTTTTTAATTTATTTAGTTTTACGGGACGCATACAATTATGATATTCCAAGACCACATATAATGGACGGACTGGCCTCGCTCGACCACCGCTCAAGGGGCTTGGGCAAAGGGATATCAAATTAATACTGAATCCATAATAAATCAAGGCAGGTGGACTCGGTCCCAAGCGTTTCGCCTACGGATATATCTTTAGAAATTATCATCTTATTCCAATGGTATAATAACCTGCTTATTTCCTTACAAGACCTAAATTGGTGGCAGGAATCTATAATATTCGATACAGCTGGTGATTTCGATTTGGATATTAGCATTTCCACGCGAGGTTTTATATTATTGTTGTTTCTTGTATTCTTTGTTGCTAGTCAGGCGCCTGCGCCGTTTTATTTTAGTACTATTCTTAATATTTTTCATTTATAATTGTTTAAGATATGATGCGGGTGATGGTAAACGCGACGGTTTTGGGTTCGAAACCCACTCGGGTAATTAATTATCATTTATTAATATTTTCACCCCACTCAAAAATAGGGTGCTAAATGGGCAACGGAGTTTCTTAACACTAGGTTCCCTTTGCCTACCTTTCTATATGCGGAATATAGAGTACAGCTAAAAGAAAACAACTATACTTCCTTCCTCCTGGCATTAATCCCGGCTATTGCCAGGGTCTGCCCTCCTACTCAACCTACTCCACTTTGCACGGTCTTTTGCTAAAAAGAAAACAACTATACTATCTAAGTAATATTCTTATAAACCACATAATAAATTTCCGGGTCTAAAAATAAATATCACCAGGATTCGCGGTTCATATATATATTAAACAAAATATTTAAACGATGTTTTGTAGTACACGAATAAACGTGATCAATTAATACTAACGTAACATAACCCTTCTTCCTAATTCCTATACAATTAAGTAACTTATTAATATCGTAAAATAAATATTGTATGTACATATTAATTATACAATATTTATTTATAGATGTTCATTATGGAAAAGAGTTGATAGGATTTCTGCCGTAGATGGGTATAGATGGGTTTTGGTAATAATCGTGACTGAGATCGTAGAATAATTAGTTTCGTATGTTTGTATGTATGTATGGCTATTTAAAATATTATTGCCTTACGAAAGTTTTTTGAAACGTTCTCTCGTTGCTTAATTCAGATGTGGTAGTAATATTTAAATTTAGTTAGAAATGTTTTGATAATATTTAGCTTGAAAACAGTATCCTCTTGTCTAATCTTGCCTATCAATATTTTACAACAAAATAGTACATACTATAAAAAGCGAGTTCAAATTAACCTTTATAGTATTTAACCATATGAAAAACATCCAGTACAACGAAAAATATTTTACTCGATTTCTTAAAAGTCTTTTCTTTCTGGCATTAATCCCGGCTCTTGCAAGGGTCTGCAAGAGAAGACGCGGCGTTGACTTCCGCCACTCAACACAAAATGTCTCTCTACCACTACCCTCAGTATTTACAGGAATGTAAATAAAGCATAAAGCAAAAAAAAAACAAAGAATGTTTTAATCCATATGGAAGCTATGCATTTCCAACTAATATTTTCAAATTTATTCCACACCATTATTACTATATCAGTAAGGACAGGTAGACAAATTATTCAAATTACATATATTGGTACGAGTAGATTGCGTGATTGCCAAACGCTTTTTTGTCTTTGAATTCGAACCAATTAAATTTAACTCGCGTGATATTTGATTCGAGATGTATTAGTGATGTATTTTATATATGTATATATATATATATATATAAAAACGTGCGTTTCGTCTGTCGAAAATTTACGTACTTTAAATATTCTTCGTTGCATTCCTTTGTCTGTCTGAATACTTAAGTTTGAAACATTACACGATTACATATATAGTATATTAACTTATATAGAGATTTGAAAAAGAGAACATTGACATGGCTAAGATAATAAATAAAAAAAATAATTATCTTATATATTTTTTCACAGTATCATAGACAAAGTGTTTAATAGAATAATATAACATTTGGAGTCATGTTGCTGAATGACTTAAAGTCTGGCGGACTTTTGTATTGTCAAAAATCTAGAAGTAGAGATGAAGAAAATCTTATTTATTTGTAGAAAAAAACATAGAGACACTTTCGTTTTCTACTTTCCGCAGAGTTCTGGAGGCTTTGCGTGTTATGAAAATGTATACAGTCCCACTGTCGCGTATACAGTCCCTTTCAAAAAAAATGAAACTTTACGCCAACTTTACTTGTTTATCATATATATCGTTTTACATTTTGTACATATATACATATTAATATTTAAATAAACATATATTTATTGTAAGCCAATCATTTAAAATTTACATATTTTTAATGAGATACAACGTTTTAAATGCTGTTAGTGTAATCAATATTCTTCATTTAATAAATATTAATTGCGGTCCGTATATTGTTAAATATATAATTTTACATTTTTTTGCACCAGATCAGAAATATAAAATCAAGCATTTGTTTTTTACTAAAAAAAAATAATTTCTTCGAATCAAAATAGAACCTGCAAATATACTCGTAAGGGCCTAACAATTCCCATCTGTACCACAAGTAATTCTGGTTTACATAGATAATAAATTTAACTAAAATCCGAGTAATAAAAATAATTAATAGGTGTAAGACGTTGCTTTTTACAATATTTCTTAGCAGAACGTCGCCTTATCCTATCTAAATTTTTTTAAGCAGGTCAGCTGAGAACCAAATGTGTTAAGACACTCCTTTCCCATTTAGACACTTCCGTCCCTCATTTATTTATTATAATTTCCCCAAATGGGAATCGAACCCACAATACAGTCTCACACTTCAACCCCTGTACCACGACTGGCCGCTCTCAACTATATCGTAATTATTTTCAATTAAAACAAGAGATAGCGAGCTCGATACGATCACTTTCATTACTCATACTTCAATAACCACGAATAAACCTGTCCTCAGGGTGGAAACAAACTTTTTAATTTCGCTTTAAGTATCACAGTATTTTTTTTAATGTCACCTTTAAATGAGCCGTTTTAATTTGCGGCGTTAAGTTCCGCTACTAACCACCCAATGTTTTCAGAATTCGGTGGAAAATGGATAACGGAGTGTCTTAACACTAAGTTTCCAGGTTTCCTTTGCCTACCTTACTATATACAGTGTGAATCTAAAAAAAATTTTCTAATAAGCTTATTGTAATATTAGCGAGGAAAATTCTCGTTTTGGTAAAGCAAAATAGGTCGTTAGGTTCCGCTACTCAACACGGAATGTGACGAATGCTGGTAAAAACTGGAGAACATGATATATGACTCTTCACACTAGTTTCTCATATAATTTATAATAATATATGAGGCCATCATGGCCTCGGCCTCGTTCCATCTTGACTTCGGGGTTTGAATTGATATTTATTAATATTTTACCAAGGCAGAGACCAGCGTTGAGTTCCGCTACTTAACACACTATGTGTCTTAGGACTAGGTGCCGTCTGCCTACTCTGCTATGTGAATACAGTGTGAAACTGAAAAATATATGTATAATATATTGATTTTACTTATACCTACATAAAATAGGTGCGTTGTGTAAAAAGGTCAAGGAATGTATACAATTCAACATTGAATGTCGTCTTAATCTTAATGTATGATAAAACTTTATGTTCTTTTAATATTTTCACATGTTGTAAATAATATGTGTTTTTAATATTTATAGATGTAGTTTATTTCGTTAAGTTGGTCATTTGTATTTCGTTGTCTATAGAAGACCGGTAAAAATATTTCGTATTTGTGGCCTTAACGAACGACATACTTTCAACAACTAAAATATTAATAGAAATATTAAAATAATAGAAAATTTATTATATTTATATTATGCAAAATAAACAAAAATTTAATGTAAGAATCAAAATCCCTTGTAATTTTTACTTTAAAAATATAGGTGGACTTGCATCACCTTTGGTCATGAACATAAATCCCCAACAGACCATATACGTTTATACAATTGAAATCTTAACTGATGCTTATTCTCAACGAGTTTGTAGGACAATATCAGTCTTGTACTAACGACAATTAAGTTTAATTTTGCATTCTGCACCTCGTCCTCAACAGCGTGGGCAGACATGATATATGCTTATCGAGGATTTAGCAGCTCAGCTACTTAATCCAGTTTTTATAACCATTTGGTGGTAAGTAGCAATACCTATTTAGTTTATACATTATTTAGAAACTTCGTGGTCTGTGGTCAAACTGGTGGGTATCGCGTGTCTGCTTCGAGCGGTTTTATATTAACCTCTACCTACTATATTATAAGTATATATTACTTTAGTTTTTTTAGTTTTTGATGTTATTATGAAATGTGATACGTTTTTTTTCACTTAATGAACGTTAAAAGTATCAATTTGACTATATTTTCACGTAATATTCCCGTTCAACGTTGACGTGTTAGAAATCTCACATATTATAGTATGTTTTATAGGCATTTACATAAGCGCTGTTATGACTCTATATTATGATATTTGAATGTATAATTTAGTAAGACATGATGAATATACGGTTATAATTAATATATTTGAAAATAAATCCTTTCTCTGATTTAAAATCGAACCCCCAATTGTCATGTTTACACACGATGTGCCGAAGCGCTACGATGGTCTCAATAATCAGGAATTTACAAGTTACTTTAATAAATACTTAGATTATTTTAAATGTTATCAACTGTTCTAATAATAAAGTATTTTAAAAATATTTAAATAAAACATAGCAACTATAATAGCTAGTAATATATATATTCCTATTCCTATGTCTAAAAAAAACCAGTATAGTTAACTTTCAGTATATCAATTATAAAAATACAGTCGAATCGAGAACCTCCTGCTTTTTGAATCGGTTAATTATTAAAAGAAATCTCATACTGTTCTCACAAAAACCCAACGACATTTCTAAATCACTAACTCAAGTCTCGAGTTCAAAATATTCTGAGTAGTTTCGAGGAGGCAAAGCAAACAGACGGACGGTTGTACAAACAAGCGACGAGTACCGACCGGCCTTAGCCCACACTGGCGAATATTGACATAGCGTCTGTTTGTCTATGTTATTACTATATTAGATACCATTGATTATTATTATTTTTCATATTTATATATATATATATATATATATGTATTAATAATATTATTGTTAGAAGTCAGTTGTGGCACTAAGTGTGACTGTAATAATGACATGAAATATGTAATATTTCCAGTTCGGGATAAACTTATTTAGTAAAATGGAGAAAAGAGAGCCCTAACACTAGTTCCCTCTGCCGATATTGATGTGTAAGGAATAACAGCGTGACGCTAAAAAATCTTATTTCACTTTAAAAATCAACTGAGTCATCATATCTTTATAGAAAGGCCTTAAGACGATGCCTAATTCTACTTAACCGTTTCGAACTATTTTAGAATAACTGAAACTACACCTAGAGACTAAATTGTGAATCTATAATCTTTTAATGCATACATACATACATACGAGTACATTTAAAATATAATTAGTTTTTATTAAGCTTTTAACTTAAACGTAAAAAAGAAAATTGTATAATTATTTTAAAACAGACTCCGTCATATAATAACTGTACTGTAGGCAGTATTTTTAAGTGTCATTCACAATCAAAAACAAGTTTTGTAAGTATGTATTTCGAGGTCCATTGTTATTATATATAGAAGAAAGGTATTCCAGGCGACGTTCTGAAGACCATTAATCATTTGACGATGCTGAGATAATGTCAGCTCGGAGCTCTCACAAATACCTACCTATGCTATAATCAGGTAGAAATTCTCTATATTTACATATTATTTTCGATTCTCAAAACGATTTCTTATCAGATTAAGTAAATATTAATTTATTTAATGTATTATAATGTGTACATAATTATAAATGTTTGTAATAAATAAAGCTGATATATGCTAGATAAGCAATTAATGAGAAAAAGATATCCAATAGGTATATAAAATCTAATTAAGCAACTTTTAAAATAATTATTCGTGCTTAAAATATATTTTTTTTAATATTATTGTGCTGTTATATAGAAAAGAAAACCCTTTACTACCCCACCAAGGTGTCTGTAGACCTTTAAAATATTATCTCTATTCAATCCTATAAGATATTATAATAAATATGGCTATAATAATGAAACATTAAATCTTTTGATCGTAGTACAGAAATATGGGCACTTTCAGAAGCACGAAGTTGTATATTACAACAATTCTACAGATTAATAACGAAATATATCATATATACGTGATCTCGAGGGAAGGTATGATATTATCTGTAGTAGAGTGGACGATGGTCTTAGGGGTTTAATCGCCATCGACTAACCGGTTGTCCTTGGCAGGTATAGCCCTCCCCCGTATAATATTCTTGGATAGTAAATTTTGTTGGTAAATATTTTATATTTGTATCAATTTTAAACTGTTACGTTTTTGTTTAATTTGTTACATTATTTTATATTATAACAATTATAATATTATAAAGCATATTATCTATACTCAAGGTAAACTGATAAGGATAGGTTCTGATAGGTTCCCTCTGCCTGCGGGATGCAGAGTGATAATGAGCTTCACGCTGTATCCCGCACAGAGCAGTGTAGGCAGGAACCTAGTGTTAAGATACTCAGTTCCCCACTGACTGAAACTGACTAGAATCACTTATGAATTCAATAATTTTGTCGTTTAATTCAATAGAACGCTAGGACAGTAACTGAGAGACTGAGGTTAATTTTTTCTTATATAACATTTTATACGCAATTTAAATACCTATATACTTGAAATTTTATATAACAACGGACACTAAAACTAAAATTTACTACCGATAAAATATTTTAGCACATTCCACTATTTTGTACTATTCATATAAATTCTACGTATATTTATTTGGAAGCTGATTTCCATTTTAAATATGAAGATTAAAGTTTGTCTTAATTCCATAACAAAGAAGTATTTCGTTGGATTTTTTATCAAAAAAACTAAGAGAAGCCTTTGAGTTCGTTCAAAAGGAAATAATCGCGTTATTTATTACCGTTTCTGAGCACCAGCCTTAATCTCTAGAGGTACATTTAAAAATGGAGAATTGATGCGTTCTAATAAATACCTTATGAATATAGCTATAGAACTTCAATTAAAATGAACACTTTTAGTATTCTATGGTATAACGTTTTAAAGATTTCAACTTAACCGCAATTTTACTCATATTTCATAAAAAATATATGAATTTTGTTCCATTGTTATATATTAATATTTTCATTTCATCACTCTGGTACCAAAAGTGCAGCGTTGAGTTCCGCCACTCACCATACCTCGAAATTTTGGTGGCAAGTAGGGAATGGACTGTCTTAATACTAGGTTCCCCCAGCCTACCTTGCTATATGAGGGACAGCGAAAAGCTGAAAAGAACAATGTTTATTAAATTATTCTTGTTTCTATTAGGTCCAAAATAATTAATCAATTTATATTCTACATACAATGCAAAATAAATTTTGTTTTTTAAAACTTATACTCTAACTTCAAAGAAACCGGTATAAAAACGTGAAGTTTCATAAGTCGTTTAAATGTTCATACATTTATCTTCGTCTCGAGTTTACTAAACTGAATTCAATTACTACTACCTATGTTATTTTTTGTACAAAAAATAAATAGATATTTAAACTGCACAATACTATTATTAATTATTATTTAGTTAAAAAATGAATATTAAGAAAATATGCAGCTTCACGCTGTAACCCACACACAGCAGGCTAGGCAGAGGGTTCGTTCGTTCGTTCCCCTCTTTTCACCAAATTAGAAGATGTGTCTTAGATATATAACGAATTTCTAAGGCCAGTCGCGGCTAAAAGCCACAAGCGTGCGACTCTAATAACGAGGCACACCGCAGCGTTGAGTTCCGCCATTAAACACGCATTGCCTCTAGAATTCGGTGAATAGTGAAGAAAATTGTTTTAAAAAGATCGTAGTATCTTAGTGTCTTAATGTCATAAAGCTAAAAACAAATGAAATTCTGTTATTTCAATTTACCTAATATACAACCTAACGCTGTAAGCTAAACAAATTATTTTAATGGAAAACCACCATTTACGAACCCTTTCAATTAGAGTACGCCTTCAAAGCTTCAATAAACATCTACGATACAAAATTACAGGAACGAGCCCAATTACAGTAACCAGTCCAGTCCAGTCCAGTTTTATACTGGACTTGGATTCAATTCAAAATTAAATCGCTTGGCCTAATTGCTGTTGCCGATAAATCATCCCTTACCCCTAGTGACCAGCTGTCGTCCAGGGGCACAAACCGACTGGTGGTAGATTCAATCCCGTCCCCACTTTATTTAAATTTATATTTCCATTTCTTCGTTCTGGAGTGGAAGCAAAGCGCGACGTTGACTTCCGCCATTTAGCACGCAATGCCTGAATGAATACGGATAAAAATGGGGAACGGAATGTCTTAGCATTAGGTTCCCTCTGACTACCCTGCTGTGCGCGGGATACAGCGTGAAGCCGATTTGTTTATTTTATTTACTTTAAAGCTTCAAAGATCTTTTAAAAATTCGATCACAATCTTATTTGGAAATTATTAAGATAACTGATTTAATTATCTTAATTAAAAAGCTATAAAAATCTTAATCTTGATAAAAAGGAATATATTAAGTTAGATAAATTCTCATTTTACATAATTATTTTGAAATGTATGTGGGTCTGTATATCGGATTTAAATGTAATGTTAGTTTATGTGATATCGATGTAATAAATTTATTACTGTTTTTTTTTTCCTTTTTCTCACGTTTATTTAATTATAGAGTAAGAGATGGCAGTACATGTAAATAAGACATGTCTTTCTGTCTTTATGTCTAAATATATTTTATTACATTTATTATACTAGTATATAATTATCAATTCGACTGTATGGTTTTTATGTTTGTAACATCAGAGCTTTTGACTGGGTGAATTAATTTTCACGATTTTTTTTTCTATTTGAAAACCAGTGGTCCTCGGGTTGTAAAGAAAGGGATGAAAAGTGTAATAACAGATTTTAAGCAAACCTTTCAAAAATTCGCATTTTATATACAAAAAAATTGACTTTATACTTATACTGTAGTATACTTTTATACTATAGTATACTTTTACAGAAAAACCTATTAACCGTAGTACGCAACGTAGACACCGTAATTGGCTTCATGCGTAAGGGCTATCAATATTGAAATGATTAATGATATCTACAGACTCCAGTTTAATTGCCAACCGAGACAACCATAAATCTGATATCTCAAAACTAGTTTCAATACAAGTTGTTACATTTTCAAAGCTCTTGCTCCTATAGCGTACTCTACATTTTTCTGGTTGGTGCTGGTTTTTTTCTATTTGTCTTAAGTTCTAAGTCTCTCGCGTACAGATAGTAATTTCAAACCAGCTTAAATTTTTGTTTGTTACTCTTTTTATTAGTAAATGGAATATACTTATAATATGAAAAGAGGCCAGTCTTGGCGCAGGGGAACGTTTTTCGTTCGGGCAAATTCTGGGTTCGATTACCACTTGAGAATAATGAAATATTTAGTACTTTCAATTTCTCGCTCTAGTAACGAAGAAAAATACGGCGTTGAGTTACCATTTCCTGGGCCAAATGGTGGGAGGTCACTGGTGTGGTCTGCGACCGCAGAATACCGCCCAAGCTCAAGCGGCTGATATACAAGAGCATCATCCGACCGGTTCTTTTGTATGGCAGCGTATGTTGGCCAGCACTATCTCGGCACACTCAGGAGCTTCACGTCACGGAAATGAAGATGCTGAGATGGATGTGCGGCGTAACGCGGTCTGACCGCATACGCAACACATTCATTCGAGGTAGTCTTGGGGTCCGTGACGTAGCGGATAAGCTCCAAGAGCGTCGCCTGAGATGGTTTGGCCACGTTACGCGCCGGCCTAAGCACTATGTCGGATGCAAGTGCCTTGCTATATCAGTCCCTGGAGTGAGACCTCCCAGACGCCCAAGGAAGCGCTGATTGGATGTCGTGATGCAGGACATGAGAGCCAATGGTTTAACCACCGAGGACGCAAAAGACCGTGCAAAGTGGAGTAGGTTAAATAGGAAGGCAGACCCTGGCAATAGCCGGGATTAATGCCATGAGGAAGGAAGACTCATATTATTATATATTTTCTAAAAGAGTAATGGAAGTGTATTCAACAAGTTAATAAAATATATAAATTAATTCTAATATTAAGCTTTTTTTGAAATAAGATAACGTTATACGCTTAAAAATCGATCAAAACAAAAGATAGGTTATAAGAAGACGTCAGATGAAGTCTCAAATTTCACAATGTAGACTGTTTAAAAGTTATTTAAGTGTAAAGATGTTTGTATCACGTTTCTTTATTGAAAAAAAGATCAATAGGCGCCATTGAATTTACTTTTTCATTTTAGGCAATAATGATAATATTAAGGTTTATGTTTTATATAATTATTATGGTTAAGAGTAAATAAATATGCGATATTTAATATTTTCTTCGGCATTTCTCTGGCACCAATCCGAAAATTCGCTATTGAGTTCTGCCACTCATATAGCACGCAATATCTCCAGAATCCAACTGCAAATGGATAACAGAGTATCCTAACACTAGGTTCCCTCTGCCTATCCTCGTAAATTCAGGATACAGTGTGAATCTAACAAAAATATATATAAATATAATTCTAAAGACATCACAAGACATAGGTAAAGCACCTGATATAGCTGCAAGTAAGCACAATAAGTGTTTGCGTCACTCAGAGGTGAAATTGAGTGTGAAGCGGCAGCGGCGAGCCGTCGATCCCATTAAGCCGCTCTAGCTGCGCCAGAACCGGCTGTGGACTTTGATATTATAGAAGTACACGTAAGCTGTCTTTGAACGATTTGTTTTTCATTATGTTTTACATTGTTATTTGGGTGTAAAGTTGCTTCTAGTATTGTTTTTTTTATTTTATATAAAGTTTGGTTTATTAATTTTGTATCGGAATACATGTAAATGAGGAGAGAAACTTTATGTTAGAAATTTAAGATATGAAAATTGAATCTACCTCGCTGTTACTACTCTAGAAAGGCGTCTAAATAAGTTTATAACTTGCCAAATATTATAAATAAATAATAAAATATATAATTCAACATAATGTAAACAAAAATATATTTAAAGCAAAATCTAATAGCTTAACAAACTCAAGACTAACAATCCATCTATACAGACCACGGACCAACCACTCTGCCGCGCTCCATTAGTAGGTATTTTTCATTTATTTTTTGTCCACGTACTTACCTGTCCGAGTTTGGGGATTCGGAGTTTTTTATATGGCCGCGCGACGAATACTAAAATTTCTTTGGTAGACACTCAAAATTAATGATGTACCGTGAAACTATGTGGAAGACGAAATGTTTATTATTTTTCTATTAACTTTTTATCATGGGATTTTTCTAAGCAGCGATGACTTTGTGAGAATCACTAATTATTTAGGATTTTACGTTTTTACTAAATTCTACCTAATATAAACTACGTCGCGATATTAAGACGTAATGTAGCGATAGTATTGTGCGGTTTTGTTAAAGAAATGTTTTGTTAAAGGAATATAATATATTATTTTTACACTTTTCTTCTAAAGTTATTACACTCTTAGGAAGGATAAGAAAAGATTTCAGAAAACGTATAGAAATTTTGACGAAGCGAGATTTCCAGATTCATATATTGCAGCTTAAAAATATTGAATTCCACTTCGTGGTTTAAAAAAAATAGATTAGCTTTCCGCTGTCCCCGTAACCGCCCCCCCCCCCTCGTCTCTCGTCGTCTCTCGTCCTCGTCGAATTCATTTATTCATTCATCATAAGTTCAGTTGTGGTGCACAAGCACAAGTATGTGACTGTAAACGCAACAGGTTATTGGTTGGATTACCTTCTTCTTCTTCTTCTTCCTGGCATTAATCCCGGCTATTACCAGGGTCTGCCTTCCTACTTAACCTACTCCATTTTGCACGATCTCTTACGTCCTCGGTGGTTAGACCATTGGCTCTCATGTCCTGCATCAAATTTGTTGGATTGAAAAATTGGTTGGATTACCATTCGAGGAAATGACATATTTAGCATTCTAAATTCTTCGCTTTGGCAAAGCGCAGCAGAGCAGCGAGATCTGCTACTCATCACGCAATGCCTCCAGAATTCGACAGAAAATAGTAAGAAAGTAGTAGTGTTTACATTAGACCCCCTCTGCCCATACAGCCGCTAAAAAAAAACACAATTCAAGCCGGCGAAGCCGCAGACAAATCGCCAGTGTCACACAAAACGGTTGTTCGAGATTAAATAAAACTTGTGTTTAACTTATGCCTTAACGAGGTAATTGTAAATCCGGTACGCAAAACGCTAACAAGCTATCGGGTGTGTGCGAGACGCTAATGATGATGATGATGTAATTATGAAGGTCTTAAGTCATTTTATTTGTGATGATGTTGATTATTATTTGAGGAGTTTAGTTAGTTGGGCTGGGTTGACGGTAATTGATTTATTTTCTGTGTATTCTGTGCATATACCATTATATGCAAGCTAATTAAGTTTATCATGTTTTTTAATTATTTTTTTGGTAATTCTAAAAAAAATCGTCTAGGTATTTTTCTTTTATTTTTTGTTTTGTCAATGATGAGGAAAACTATGTAACAAGTAGTAGGTACAATATATTTTCCTCTATCTTAAAAAATCTCCATTTATAATATGACTTAGCAATTCTTACGAATTAAGAAAAATAAGTTGTACCCAGCCATTTCAAATCAACAAAATTCGATTTTTCAGTTTCCGTAGGAATTTCGGGAAAAGCTTTAGTCTTTTTTAGAATGAGTAGCACTATTAGTCCTAATAGCCTCTACAGTGTTACTGGACTTAAAGACAGTGAGCGAGACCACATTTCTTAATGATCTACGAAAATTTAGTCAGTCACTCAGTAAGAGAAAAGTTTTGGATATATTTTTAGCACATAATAAGTTTTACAGAGGGAACCTTGAAACTTAGTATAAACTCACTCTGATCCCCGCTATCCGCCGACTGTTGGTGGCAAGTTGAGTGGAAGAACTCAACGCTGCACTTTGCCTTGTTACCAGAGTTTCCTTGAGTGAAATGATTGTGGCAACTTAAAGAAGCATTGTGATAATTGTAATAAATAAGTTGTTTAATATTTAATTCTATTGACGAAAATGATTCTACAGTAAAGCGAATGTAACAACTTAATTTAAACATATTCTTCGAACTTTTAATAATAAATGTTTAGTTATAAAACACTGATAAGATGGCATACAATTAATCTTATCATATAAATAATGTCTTAATAGGGGATAGCGTGAGGAAGTGGGAAGGGGTTTCACTTTCAACGTGAAGGTTCTACCACGGGGTAATGAATATTTTTAAATTATTTTGATTTCTGCTCTGGTAGATCAAGTGCAGCGTTAAGTTCCGTCATTCAACCTCCAACGTCTCGAAAGCTGGAACCTCTGACTAACATATCTTATGTCTCCATATAAGTTTTCATTAATTAAATTCTTACAATAACTTGAATAATTATATATAAGTACATATATCTTATAGCTAGAACAAAAAAAATGTAATATACTAGCTAGTAGCTAAAACCAGAATTATAGAAATAACAAAAAACTCACCTCGCTTTGTTGAAAAACGCCACAAAAAGTTTTTAAGTAACCAGAATGTTAATGCCAGTCGAGTCGTCGAGAAATATCGTGTGAATAACACTCTAGGTAATTTGCATTATGTCATACAATGGAAGCGTTTTGCTACTGATTGTTTGTATGTTTTTTTTACGATCTACCTTTTGATTGTATATTTGTAGATTAATAATTATTTTATTTAAAAATGTATATATTAAAGCTTAAATTATAATCGATATGTATAAAATTATAATAATTTCAATATAGACATAATATAAGGACGATCTTATTCGTTTCGGGGTCAAGTCTATTAGTAGGGTTCAGGGTTGAGAATGATTTTTTTTAAATATTAAAAATATATTACAAGCATATTTTATTTTTTTATGTAAACGTGATAGTTTTTGATTTGGATTCCCAATCGATAATACCTCTAATAGTCGGCGGAAAGTGAAGAACGGAGTGTCCTAACACTGAGTTATCCCTACCTACCCAGATACCTGCAAAATACATCGAAAAGTTTAATAAAAAAAGCCTAATAAAGTCACATTCTAGAAAAAAAAATCTAAAATAAACTAACAAACGAACAATCAAAAATTTTCTATTTGCAATATTAGTACGTACACATATTATATATTAATATCGACTCAGTCAGTCAGTCATAACAAAAACGTTATTTCCCATAATAAGAGAAGTAAAGCGGTCACACCGTTAACGATCTCTAGAACAATTATAGGTACACTAAAGATTTCGCCACGACGCCGACGACTCCAATATTTCAAGCCGCAGTCTATTTTCATGCTAATTAGATGAAAGTCGAGCGTTGGCGTCTGTTCCTGAGATATGGTAGCTGACAAATTGTGCTTAGAGTTAGTGCACACGAATTGCCATAATATTCTATTCTAAGGTCATACTTACAGGTTCATATAAATGCTAGCGGACGCGCGCAGCTTCGCTTGCTTATTTAGGGGTGAACTCTAATAAACCACGAAACATGTGTTCAATGAAATATTTTTAAAGAGTCTAAATTTCAAATTTTATGAAAATCGGTGATGATTTAAAGATCTTTCCTTACAAACTGTCAACCTCTAATTTGCACCCTTAGGGGAAGAATTCTAGAAAACCATGAACATGTGTTCAATTAAATACTTTTGAAAACCTAAGTTTCAAATTTTATAAAAATCGGTGCCGATTTAATTTTTTTTCCATACACACTTTCAACCCCTATTTCATTCCTTGAGGGTTAAAATTTTTCAAAATCCCTTCTTAGTGGATGTCCAGATTACGAAAGTAAACATCTGTCCAAATTTCATGTTTCTACGCACAGCGGTTACGGCTGTGCGTGCGTCTTACCTCAGTCAGTGAGGACAAGTCCTTTTATATATATAGATTATTGTTATAATTCAGTTTCTATAGTGAATGTTTTTCTTTGTTTCACGTTAAAATGTTTATTTATATTTTGGAACTTATGAATAATCTGACTTTTCAGAGAAAAAAAAATCTTTATAATTTAACAGCGTGTAAATGCAACATTGTGAGATCGATTGCTACTCGAGATTTTTTTTTAATTCCTCACTCTGATAACGAGGCAATGCACGGCGTTGAGTTTTACCATGCAACACGTAATACCTCAAGAATTAGGCGGAAAATGGGGAACGGAAGGGTCTTAATGGAGAATGGAGTGTATTAAGATTAGATTCTCAGATTCCCTGTGTCTAGTTTGCGGTGAGATACCGTTTGAAACTAAATAAATAACAGGTACTTCAATATACAAGTTAAAACTGTGAAATATCTGTGTCCATCAAAACTAAATTTCAACTTATTGAATTTAAATTTCCATTTGAATTTTAAAAAATTATACTATTTTTGGTGTAAGCATTGTTTTCCGATGACATTGTCTATGATAGTTACGTACGTTTCGGACAAATGTGCGCAGGCCTCCAAAGTGCCGGCTAATCGTAAGTAGTAGATAAGAGCTGCGTGGGTTTACACGACGAGCGACGGTTGCTTAAGTACTTTTATAAACTTAATGTCGTTGCCACGGTTTTTTACTTGTTCTATTTAGTTATTTTAGTCATTTCTTTCTGGGTGTTCTGTGTTACTTATATGAGACTAATCGTCTTAGAAATTTATTTTTTTAGCGTACCAGCACATGGCAGATTAGGCTGAAGGAACCTAGAATGGTGGAAGTCTCAGCGAAGTGAAGAAATGAAAATATTAAATATAATAATTTCGTCGAATTGCCACTGACCTAAGACTTGTTAGATACTACGTTACGTCTGTGAGTGCGGTTGTCTGTATATATTTAATGCTTTTTGATCGTTTTATTTAAATTTCTTTAAAATTTCACAATTGGAGGCCCCGTGTATTTGTTATTCTTTAAAATGATATTCGTGGCTGTTCTTTATGGAACGACTTCATATAATATATCAACTACTACGATAAACTTACATAAAATTATTACATATCCTTTGCAGTTTATACAAATTAATTTTTTGTACACACATATTTTTTTCCATCTTTTTGCATATTTGGAAAAAAATATCAAATTATTCTAAGCATTATTCATTTTAATGAAGTAAATTAATCTTATTTATAGATTTTAGTTGCAAATTTTGTCTAAATTATACATATAAATTTGTGAAAGATGTTTAAAATGATAAGATCGATTCTTAAAAATGTTACAATTTATTTTTGTAGACTATACTTATTCATTTATTACACATTAGACATTTCTTTCTGTCATGATTATATGGTACGTGTTGGTACTTATTGAAATTTAAATTGTAAAGATGTTTGTTCTACCTTCACGCAGAAACTACTGAACAGATTTAGATCAAACTTTACAGAAATATAAGTATAAGTTGGTTACAATATAACAATAAATTTAAGCGGGCGAAGCCGCATTAGCTACACTACTTTCAGTTCTGCCGCGTCGGGGCACGCATGTCTTGAATTTGGGCGGAAAGTTTCTAAGGAATATTTAGACACTCACGTTCACGTGACTGCTTGTCTTCTAAGGAAATTTAATAAAAGCATAGTTTCTCATATAATATTGCGTATTTTAAACTAAAATGATTTCGTTAATTATTTTTAATTTCCTCCTTAATTATTAAAATCGTTTGATTATGCTAATTACTACTGTTTTGATTTACTTACAACGACTCACTATAGAGTGGTGACCATTTCTGGTATAAAATTTATGTATTTCTGTCCGCTACTGAAAGTGTGGGCGAATGGGATGTATTAGACCAGTTTAATGGAGTCAACGGTGTATTAATTTCCTTTTATATGTGAAATTAAATTAAATTGTGAATAATATAATATAATATGATAATATGGCTTGGATTTCTTTACGATTAGTGACTGATCACTCACTATCTTTACCTTTTTTTCACTTTCACAATATGTACAAAAAATATTTGACAACGTCAGTGTCTTAGGATTCTTGACAATAACAAATCGCCCCTCACTCTCATATTAACTTATGCTTCCAATTATAAAACAAGACATAATTAGCATCGAAACGCTAATACCACATATTACTAACGCAGCTATCTTTTGATGTAAGCCAATAAATATAATAAAGTAATAGAAAAACGATATCCGAAGTTCCATCAATCTAGAGGAGAGGCTTAGAAATGGGCTGGAGGGGATGGGACGTTGACCTCGCATTCCACCGCGCGGACCTGCTCTCTTTACTTGAAAACTTAGGTACTCCTGAAGAATATTGTATAGTGATATATAACATTGTAAGACGTCTATTTTATATTTTTAATCAATAAATTATATATAATTAATCTAGCATTTATATGTTGAGGAATATTTTCATTTCTTCATTCTGGTCTACTCTCTCGGGTTTCATCACTCGGGGAATACAGCGTGAAGATGAAAAAATATATATTTACTTAATATTTGACGTTATTATAGCACAATTGACTATTAAAGCAATAAATAAAAGCATTCAAACGCGAAACGCAATCTCATAAAATAATTCCGTCATACAAGTTTTATTAACTTAATAAGTATTTAAAACTAAATTATACACTTTAGTGCAATAAACTGGTTGCCGAACAGTTAAATATTACGTTAAGACAAGGTTAGTACTTTCAAAACGCGGCAAGACTTAAACGGCCAGATGGTCAACTCGATTCGTACTGTATACAAAAAAAAGTATAAGAAGAATTGATTGGGATACAGAAGAATAGGCGTTGGACGTAGAGCGTGTAAAATACAGACAGATTAAAAGATAATATTATTTTTCTATGAATTTTGAACTAAAAATAAGATTTACTGGAAATCTCGTCTATTTGACCAAATATAATTCTTGCGTAAATAAATGTACGTGACATTTATCTTAATCTAACAGCAAAGGAACATGGTGACCATTTTTGAAGTGAGCTTTACTTTCTAGCTAAAAATATATATTTAAAGTAAAAATATTAAATATTTTTATGAATACATGTTATTATTAGGTAAACTGAAATTTATTCTTCTAATATTTACCCATATCTTAGTACAAATCTATTATTATATGCCATATGATATTACAAGCAAAATTTTAGGAACAAATACTACTAATTCATTTAAAAGTTTTTTTTTCAGTTAATTAGAAAAAAATATAATAAAAAAAAGATGTCGAAATGTTCGTCCCAAATATTGAAGTCCATATTCGCTTAGCTGTCATAACATTTGTAGGTATTGTTTGTGAAACGAAACGAGGACGTTTTTGAGAACCTGTTCCCTCGCACAGGCGAGTGCCGGCGCGTTTCCTCAATGAGTTTTGTACTTCAACGTTTTTAATACAACTTGGTTGAGTGACCGCTGTTTTCGTTGACTTTACGCAAAGACCGAAGAGTGTTTTAAATATTTTTTTTTTATTTTCACACAATTTTAGCAATATATTAGTGGAATTTGCAGAAGGTGTCCAAGTTAAGGCACCTTGTCCTCTACTTTTCAATTTGTTGTTCTTTTAAATCAAATCAAATCATCTTCACATTGTATCCCCCATACTTAAGGCAGAGGGAACATGGTGTTAAGATACTCCATTCCCCACTTTTCGCCAATTTTTCGCGGCGAGGGGTGTTTAGTGGGGGAGCGCCGCTTGGATCTTGATGACAGAGCATAGAAATGAGAAGACCTCGAGTGGGGATCAAACTCACATACCCTTATGTCACAACAGCCTCGGCCATTCGTTGGTCTTTAAATCTACAGATATTATTTCTTCAATAATAAGTCACGTATTCTCTCAAATTTCTCCGGCGCTATCTTGCCAGTGTCCCTCCGAACAAAATGCATTATATAACCGGTAACCGTAATGGAAAATATTTTTTTAATGTAACCCATTAGCCAAGCTCGAGACCACGGTCCTCTCTGTAATTTTGAACCTCACTTTTTTAATCTCTGCACCGGCTCTTGATGGGTTTCTGAGCGACTGTCCATCGGGATCCTTATCTTAGAGTATAATAAGAGGAGACAGACGTTACTTATATTTTATTTAACGTCAAATGTGATCGAACTGGTGCGATAAGGACTTTCGAGATATTTAGTTTTGTTATTAATTATGTGTATATTTAAAGATTATCATCTTTCTCGTATTTATAATTCAAAAAATGTAATATTTGAAGTTTTTAAATGAAATATTAATGTTTTAGTTATTTTGGTGTTTAACGTCTCACTATTACTTTTGAATTACATTTTATGGTTTTGTCGATTTTCGAGCTAACGTTTTCAAAGTAAGTCAGTAATTGCTTTGTTAATGAATACACTAGCGGCTCGTTTGATCTCGGTAAAGTTGTCCGACTAGTGGTTCCAAATCCGTCATCCCACGTACCATCTTAATCTTGCATAGATTTCTCAATTCATTTCAGAATAAAGATATCACGTTCATTAAATATTTCTAATTTATTGGAAGTCGTTTAGACACTGATATTAATGTCAGGTTTTTATTTAATTGGATCGCTTTTTTTCTATATACGATTAATGAATGATTTAGAACTGGATTTTTAAAGGAGAAAACAAGTTTTCATGCGAGGTCACTTCTAGATTTAAGACTTCGGTTATTGGTTTTGGTAAAAAAAAGGTTTCGTTTTTTTTTTGAATGAACAATTGGCTGACCTTTTTTAAAATCAGTTTATTTTTTATTTTAATTTGATACATTGGTATGTATATATAAAATAACATATAAATATATAATTAATAATAAAAGATTTGTATTAACAAAGAAAAATAACCAGTATTTTATGATAACACTGAATATAATAAATGATTTATTGTATATCTATCAACATTCAACAATAACCGATAATATTTTCATTTTAATAATATCCGTGACCGTGAGACTTTATAATTGAAAATTCAAGCAATAAAATTGAAACTTCCCGTACCTGTCCGTTCGTATCGTGTTAACTGTGCTATATTGTATACAGCTGTAATTTATATTGCAAATTAGAATTTAAATTTTTTACACGTTCACTTTCAAAAGATTAAAATCCATCCAATCTTCTCCAATAAAGGAATAGATATTATTATAAATTTAAGATCCTCCTGGTTATTGCTGTTCAGTATTTTACTAAGTCATGTACAACTTTTAACCATTTTGGTACATTACAGACATATCTGGACCAAAAAATATCCATAATAACCCCTAAATCCTAGTTGAATCTATATAATCTATCAAATAATTCCAAGATTACCGTCCAACTATATCGGTTATCTATTTCTTGATATCTTAAAAACTACGAGAGAAATTTTTCGAAAGAATATTAGACATGAAGAATATAATAAATCTCAGCTATAGCTTTATGAGGACATGACACCACCAAGAACAATCTTGATGAAACCAAAATCCACCGTAACGTGATATGGTCGAGGTCATTACACTTTTTTGTTTATCTCCCATAGAAATGATATATTATTTACGCGGCACATTCTTTGCCTGACAACGACGAAGAATTTGAGGACCCTGGCTCCATTATCATTAATGCGCCTCACTTGGGTCCTTCATGTTTATCGCCTTCGAACATTTTAAGCCTAATTTAAATAATTAAGCCGGTATTATGTTTCCCATTTTGGAATATGTATCACATATTAGGTAAATCTGATGGTTTTAGTCGGTATAATTATTATTCAGTTACGACTCCAAGATTTCTTCAGATTACAAACAAAAATGTAAATGGCTTAAATTTGTTATAAAAAAATAAAACAGCAAATATTAATTATTGAATTGAATCATGAACGAAACTTTTTTAAAACATTTATTTCAACGTTTTTTGCAAGTAATATTAGTAAGCTCTGTTATTTTAGTTACAATTTAGTAAGCCCTGTTCTTTTGTAAATAATAAAATAACATTCTTTTATTTAATTCTAAAGACATATTTTAAATAAATGTTCCACTTCTAAAAGTAATTAAGACAAAAATTTTAACTTTGTCGACACTTGCAACCCAATACCTTCCTACATTAAAAATATTAATCGAAGTGATTGGCCACAAAATGCTTTTAACGCAATTCGATTCGGCTGAACTGGAACTCTTGTGGAACGGAACCAAATAAAAATGGTCTCGTCTGCCATTTCTTTACCGCTTTTGTAATACCGCAGTCGGTATACGTAGAGGTCAATAAAAAATGGTAGGTGTATAGATTGCGCCGTCTAAACTCGCCTTGAGTGTATAGGCTCAAATTACTCAGATCACGTTCAAGGTGGCTATGCGCAAAAACGTGGTCACTTGTTATACTTTTGAGCTCCAAAATATTACACATTTAGAATATTACTAGTCAAACCTTTTGATTTTTTCATATCATAATGAGGCCAGGCGCGGCGCGGGGGCACAGGTTGAGGGTCCGAAGAACAAATCATGTAATATTTTGATTTTCTTGTTCTGGTAACAAGAAAAATGGCGGCGTTGTGTTTCGTCACTTAACACTAGGTTCCCAGGTTCCCTCTGCCTACACTGTCATGTGCGCTGTCATTACTAGACGGAGCTTAAAAACATATATCACTTATCAACAATTAACTGTTTTACTTTCATTGGCAAATGATTATAATTCATACATTTTAGTAATGTCAAAATAGAAACTCCCAAAAAATATATATTTTGTGACAGTGCCGTCCCTATCTCAGTTTTATAATCGATAGCATTTATGTAGATATATATGCTTACATACATAGTTACAGCAATCTGGAACTTATGCTCGATACAACTCCTCCCATCCTCAGCCATTTAATTAAACCACGATTCTTTATAGCAACATCGATAAATGCTGAGAATGTAATAATGTAGAACTCAATTTAAGGCAGTTGAGATATGATATTAATTTTTACTTTCTTTTTGTTATAGGTACATTCATTCTAAAGAAAAGCCGTTCAAATGTACCGAATGTGGAAAAGGATTCTGCCAGTCCAGAACTCTGGCAGTTCACAAGATACTTCATATGGAAGAATCGCCTCATAAGTGTCCAGTGTGCAGCAGAAGTTTTAATCAGCGGTCTAATCTGAAGACGCATCTATTAACGCACACAGACCACAAACCTTATGAGTGCAATTCTTGTGGTAAAGTTTTCAGAAGAAACTGTGACTTAAGACGACATGCTTTGACTCATGCAGTTGGTGATGTTCCAACTGGGGATGTTTTAGATGTTGGCGAAGAAGATATAGGTGGACCAGGATCACCTATAGAACCAGGATATGATGATGATGATCCAGAACTCTCGTCACCGGAACATTCACCTGTAAGGAGAGCACGCTCTTCTTCTATTGAAAGTATTGGAAGGGAACGTAGTGAAGAAAGACCTCGAGAAGTTTCACCGTCTCCAGTAGAACGAACACATTGTCATCACAATGAACCGAGAGATAGAGCAAGTCCATATACAATGCGTCCACAACAGCACGAAAAGCATAGAATGCCATCTTCAGATTTATATGAAAAACGAAGATACACAACAGATGAAATTATGGAAAAAGAAATGCGTTACTCGGATATGCCTGAACAACATCAAATACGACATCCGCAACTGCAGATACGTCGTGATTTACACCAAGTCGTTCCACCTGATCCTACAAAAATTAACCAAATGTCGAGTCCACCTATAGACCCAGGACCCACGGGAATGTATCTGAGTACGTTTAGAAAAAGAAGTCATCCGTCGGAAATGGGAGATAATGTAAGGACATGTGCAGCTGTGTACAGAAGTCGATCACCTGAACCTACTAATTTGACAATGCCAAGACCGCCTATGAGCGCTAACGATGTGATGGTCGGCATTCCACCAACAATGATGGGCATACAATCATATCATAAATTTGGCTTGCCTTTGCCACCTCCACATCCTCAAATTTCTTACGGTCCTATGTCACATTCTGCGCTAGGCCCACAGCAAACGGTTGCCCAAGACTTAATAGTAAAACATGCTCCACCAAAAGACACAGCACCCAGTACTTCTACAATTGTCACTACTTCCAAGGATTCCTCACAAGCTGCAGCTAAGGAACATAACGACGCGGACTCCAACTTAATCGCAATGGGGATCAAAAATATCGTTGGAATACAACCAAACTCAAATCCTAAGCCAGGAACGAGTCAATCAAGTGCACCTAAAAAGGGATTTAGCATAGAAGATATTATGAGACGTTAATTTTAATAAGTTAAGTAAGACTTTGTAAATAGGTTATTATTATTTTATTACTAATATAATTAGTGGTATTTTTTGAAGTATTATTAGATGAAAGTTTAACATGCTATAATAGTAGAAATGTCATAGTGTATGTTTGTACGTTTTTGCGACGTTGATTTGGTTTTCGTAAAGATCTCATAAGGTTTTGTTTGTGCAGTGTTTTTTTGTTTACGTCCAAATTTTAAGAAACTAGTTTTTATCAAAATTATAAGTTTTACGTAATATTTAGATTTATGTATGATGTTCGAGATTCCAGTGTTATTTAATTTGTGTGACGCAATAAATGTATGTGACTATTTTATGAATAACAGCGTGCTATTTATTATTTAAATATTTTAGTTAAAATTAAAAAGCAATGTTAGTTTTAGTTATTTTTTATATTAAAATAACATAAGTTTTTAATGTTAAACTGTAAACATTATAATCATTTTTAATAATGTTTGGCTCTTCGGTATTGTATTACTAATAAGATTTTTATAATTAAAAATATATAAAAATGTGTAATTTAATCTACTCGCGTTTATGTTGTCCTCGAATTTTAACGTCGGATAAAAATATAAAAGATGTAACGTGGTTCATTTATTTACATAAAAATCGCATTTAATACAGTAAATTATGATTATTGTTTGCTCAGCTACTTATTTAATATTAGTTAGGTTTAGTAACGTTATGTGCTGTACATTTTTTATTATTTTAATTAATAAATCATGATATAAAATTATATTTGTTTTTTTTTACCTATGATATTGGTAAGAAATAACTGATATAAAAATTTGTTATTGATTAATGCAATTACAGTTGAACTCAGTCGTGGTGCAGTCGCACAAGCTCGTGGTTGTAAATGAGACAGATTGTGGGTTCGATTCCCATTTGAGGAAATGATAAATTCAATATTTTGTAATATCATTATGCTGTGATAATGAGGCAAAACGCGGCTTTCAGTTCACCTCTACAATTTAGCGGAAAATGGGGAACAGTAGAGAAGTGGCTTAATGGGAACGGAGTGTATTAATACTAGGTCCCCAGGTGCTCTCTGCCGACCTATGGGTGGAAAACAGCGTAAAGCTACAAAAATATAGTTATGATATAATTATTTTCATAATTAATAAAGAGACTATGCCACTTAGTACAGACAAATTCTTCAATGGACAGAAACTAGTGGTGTAACTAGACATTAGATTTCTCAATATATCCCTAATATCACCGACGCCAATGACCAAAGAATTTGGCAAAAAATGAGAAACGGAGTGTTTTAACACTAGATCCTCTCTGCCTATCCTGCTGTGTGAATCTGGTATTAAAATCAATTAGTCAATTACAAAATACCATATACATATACGAGAAATTCTTATTAAAAATTAATATTACTAACCAACATTGTATCTCAATCCCGATACCCACTAAATATACATTAAAATTTTTGCAAAAGGTGTTTCTTTTACGACTTCGCTTAATGGTCGACTGTACTTTCAGTCATTTAGCCGCTACTCGGGTATATGCAGTGTGTCATTTGAGCTTGGGAATTGCTATATAATTTTTATGGGAGAACGTTAATTTCTTTTGGGTGAAAGTTTTGTACGAAGGTATAAGCATGATAAAGACTATAATTAATTTAATTATAAAGTTCTAAGTTTTATTTTATTTTTGTATATTTTAAAATAAAGAAAAACATCTCAGGTAATCTTATTTCAATTGTCCTTGTTATAGGGGATTCTCTTATTGTGCACATTATCTTCTTTTGAGCGAACAATCTCCTCTGTGTGTTCTCCATACAACAAGACATTGGTCATTTAATTAGTGGGTCATACTCATATGAGTGTTATGTTACAATAGCAATAATAAATAAAAGAAAATAGAACGATTTTTCATTCTAAATTTGACTATATCTACCCCCTTATGATAAGTGGATAGCCTACACATCAAAATTAAAAAAACAATGTAAAGAGAAAAAATCAAAGTCCATCATTTGTCCCCTTCTGTGGACTGTTCAGATTCGTAGTTCATAGTTTCAAAAATATGTAGTTTAGGTTATTACACCCGTGTTATCAAAATTACACATATTTTCATCATAGAATATACTTGAGATAAGTTTTTATTGATTATTTCCAAAATGTGCTTCAGGCTTTTTTCTATAATTTCTAATAAACCAGCCGTTACACGTATATGACTCTTTTCTGTGATCAAAAAATCTGCATTAAAAAAATGTATACTAAAGTTACCATGAATGTAATATCTTTTAATTTAGTAATATTAGACAGCTATAATTTGCTTACACCCGTGTATTTTGTTCATTTTGTAAAAGATCAATGAATCTTTCCTATTTGTAATTATTTAGGCACAATGGCTTTATTCGCAAAAAAATTTAAAGGAGTATTTTTGAAATCTCACTTGCCATTTCTCTATCCTTGAAAACTAAAGACCATTGCTGATTTTCGATTGGAAAATCATTTCTGTAGACATATTTTCTGTTACTCTAGGTGTCCACAGGAAAGATGTTTGTATCCACATAAAATACTATTAATAATAAAAAATATGTGTTGTAATGTGAAAATCACTTTTTTGTTTATTTGTTTATACTTGCGCTTGTAAAACTAAACTAACAGCTTTTTTGCTATTTTATAATGACCAAAATAAAATAATTATATTATATATCTTGAAAAATGTAGACTAAAGTTTCAGATTATACTAAACATATAGCATTTTACAAGTGTCAAATGGTGTAAGTTATTAGCTTAAATAACGAAATCTTAGCCTGGCTAGCTTTTTTTACATTGCTCCATCCACATTGACCTATTCAAACAGATCTGGGGTGCACTCAAATAATGAAGAGAAAAAAAAACGAAGACGTGAGACAAGTAGAGCTAATCAAGATGCTATTATTAACATATATCGTGTCATGATATCTATAAAACAAAACATTCATCAACATTGATCATCATCACCAGCTTATGATTTACATATTAGGTTCTGAATCATGACCGTCTGCGAGGCTGAAGCTATATACTGCAACACAGTTAATACTACTGCATTTCTTACCGATTAAAGTTGCTATTGTTATGTATAAAATATTAATTTAATAAATATTATTATTATTATTATGTTTATCTTTTAAGATTCACTGGTTCAAAAGAACCCGGTCCTTTGGAAGGCTTGCGTGGGGACACAGGTCGAACACGTAGAGCTGTATACAAATGGTAATATACAAATGGTTTATTGTGACGAATCAGCCGGGATCCATCGCTGGGCAGCCACAGGTAATTGCCTAGAGATGGTCGCCGGTTAATGCGTAGGAACTGTAGAAAATATGGAAATCTAAACTAGGACTATGAAATGGAATTTGGATGGACTGGATATTGGATGAGACTACCGGACGTCCGCCTTTACAATAGTCTCAAATTGAATGGTTGGTGGACTCGCCTCCCACTAGATGGGCTGGATGGATTTGTGGGGACAAAGCGGCGTAATACCTCGGGCGCAACATCGGGATGGTCGGCTAAGGGTGTAGAGAGAAGCAGCAGCAGAGCTCACCATCACAAGGAGCTCGTGAGTAGGATTCCCCGTTATTACGCATTACGTTTGAGCACTTCCACCCTTTTGAGCATATAGCTCTTGCGTTCCACTCTGCCGGCCAATAAAGGAAAGAGGCGGGGGATAGATTACAACTCCCCTCCCCTCAACAGCTCGCCACAAGCTGCCCTGCGGGCTTATTATTATTATTCTCTGAAAATTACTGTTGTAAATATGGATCAAAAGTTCAACCGATCCATTTTGGTGGATTAAAAATAAAACTTTATTTACACACTTGGATCTTTTTTTACTACTCGTCTATTATCAGTCGATACAACTTAAGACAACATCTATCTGTTCGATTTGATTAAGAAACAAAGAGTTTTTTGAAAATGACAAAGAAAACTTAATGTTATCAATTTTTTCGATATAATAGTTGGCCATTCATTATTGAGTAGATATTGTTTAGTTAGATTAGGACTCTTTCTTATTGTTTTAATAGGCTAGTATTTGTTACAGTATCATTATCGTTCCGTTAACATTGTATATAAATTTATTCATTGTTTAAAAAAGTTTTTGAGTTTATTTCCGTTGAAGTATATAGAAAATAACTGAAACTATTATGAACAAACAAATAATGATAAGAAAACATGAATTAATATGCTTGCTACTCAGTAATTGTAAGAAATTATATTTTTCTTCTATTTATTACCTTACATTTTTAAGACGGAAGGAATCAGCTGTATGAATCTGACATTTACTACATTTTTTTAATTTTTCGTGTCAATATCGATGTCGTATCGTAATCAAGGACGTTATTAACCAATACTATTATTATTAGAAGTAGGAAACCAAACAAATACATGTAGCACTAATATTTTACTTTCTGTAGAATTGTGTCCCTTCTGTGGTCTTCAAAAAAATTATGCATCGAATATCTTTCTGAAAAACGAATTATGATCTGGTTTCATATTTTCCCTTATTAGGTTAATCTATAAGTATTAAATGAGAGTGATTTTGAACAAATATTTAACTATTTTTTTTTTATTCAGGTCGCGATTTGTGTATGAACCTAGTGCTCAATTGGCATGCTCGGAACGCCATAAACTAACATGAAGAAGGGATGTTGTAGTAATTATTATTTTTAAATTTTTATAATTTAGGAGCAACAATGACGAAATGTAAGTAAAATCGCGTCGTGGCGCAGTTGCACAAAGTGTGACTGTAAGCACGACTGATTGTGGGTTCAGTCCCCACTCGAGGAAATTAAATATTTATCTAAAACTGTTTTTTCTCTCTCGACGTAAAGCGCGCCACATAATGCCTCCAAAATTTGGCGGAAAGTTTGTCGTATTATAAAGTAAAGTTTCCCCTGGCTACCCTGGGGAACCGTAACAAACCGTCGTTACATCAAAGACTACGGACTAAACAATGAAGACGAAATCGGTTTTTCCTCAAATATAAATATATTTTTTTTGCAAGTACATTTCATCGAATTCACTGACTTCATACATATGACACCAGGATTCGTGCAGCCCACAATCATAAATCTACCACGTGCGTTGAATCTGAAATAACGAGTGGTTCTACAATCTACATAGAGCTCTAAGTGGGAAAACCTTAGGTAACCTTAACCACTAACGTACGTGATGAGAAATATTTTCTCGTAACTTACTTTAGCATTTGCCGTAAAGAAGTCAAAATGACTAAGCTAGTGTTGCAATATATTTGAATTATATTGTATTATTTAGTTTTCTAATGACGCATGACTGGGGTTTGATTTCCATTCGAGGATATACCTTATGTATTGTATGTAGGCTAGTCGTGGCGTAGGAACACGAATACAAAAAATTAAATATTTATTATTTACATTTCTTCGCTCTGGAATTGAGGCAAAACGCGGCGTTGAGTTCCGTCACCGCTTCCAGAATTCGGCGGAAAAAGCTGAGATTCTTAACACTATGCTCCCTCTGCCTACCCTGCTATATGCGGGATACACCGTGTAATTGATAAATATTCTTTTGTATATCATAAAGGTAAGTTGAAGAAAAAAGGGTATAGGATTTGAAGCCTGTTCATTAAGCAGGCAGCAAGTTATCTAAGATTTCACACGACGAGTGGGTAAGTATACATATATTTACATTTTAAATACACCTTATCTAAATTGACGCAACTTATTCATAAATTATCAAGTTTATTTCCTTCCGTAAAACAGATGATAATTATCTTTGGAAACTCGTATTTATAAGATTTCTAAACGGGAATAGTCGTTTCATTTAAAGTGTGATTATTTCTTTCAGCTTCGCTCTGTGTCCCACATATAGCATTGCAGGCAGTAGAAGAGTTAGGTAGTTCCGTTCCCCATTCTCCATCGAATTCTGGAAGCATTGTGTGTTGATTTACGTAACTCAACGCAGCGCTCAGCTTTGTTACTAGAGCGAGAAAATTAAAACATTAAATATTCAAAAACAGTCTCAACAGGTGCCTACTAGTCCTGCGTGAACCACCGTAGACCGCATCAACGCTCGTTAGACTTGATGCGATTAACGCCTATTCAATATATAAAAACAAATCATTTCCTCAAGTGGGAATCGAACCCACACAGGCTTGTACACCTGCGCCACGACTGGCCTCCTAATTAAATTCTGCAATTAATATAATTTTAATCGGCAATATCATCAGATCCTAGAACTAATAAAAGATTTCAGTTGCATCATATTACTTATCACCGTAAATATTTTACTATCCATATATGTATTAAGAAAATATATTTTTATACTTCCGCCGGTAGACTAAGGATTAATAATGCTTTAAAACCATTTATATTATTCAAAATTATACTTTATTGGAGTATATATTAGGTTGAGAATATTGTTTCTTGATTTATATGAAGGTAGGCAAATTGCAGGCATCGTCGTTTGTGATATCCAGTAAAGTGCATTTAAAATTAACGGACTCAATATTAAGATAATATCTATCCCGATTATAAATTGTGGGCATATATAAGAAATACCAGTTCTACAGTTACCTCTATAGCTAAAGTAAATAAAAGTACTATTAAAAATAAAAAAAATGATGTAATATAACTGTATTTTTTATTTTTTTTTCAAAAAAATTACATACTCTTTATTTTTAGTGGTGGTTTCATATTGCACTTTTTTTGAAAAATTGTTTAGTTCTATAAATACTATTTCTTTATTATAATTTTCATAATTTCCTGCTACTACTTGTGGTTTTTCATTAGTATCAATAGTTAATTTAATGAGGCCATTCGTGGCTTAGGGGAACAAGCGTGCAACTTCGATTTCCACTTGAAGAAATTAAATATTTAATTTTTCTTGCTTCAGTAACGCAGCAAGGCGAGGAGTTAGGTTCCGCCATTCAACACAATGATTCCAGAATGTGGCAGAAAGTAGGAAATGGAAGTGTCTTAATGGGAACGGAGTATCTTAACACTAGGTTTCCATGTCCCCTGTGCTTACCCTGCTATGTGCAGGATACAGCGTGTATAACTTATTGGATCATAATAGAGTCTTGATTAGAATAGAAATAATATTATATTAATATTGAAACTTAATAAATCCATAATCCAAGTGTCAAGATTCCAATACTTCTTGCCAGTTAATTAAAACGGTGTAAGAAACCATTTCATCTTCGAAGATAGTTGCAAAATGACACGCGAGGCGCGAGCGGTCGAGTCTTTTCGACAAACTTCGGTTGGTCCGAGAAAAGGCACACAGATTGGTAAGCTGTTGGAAGTGATATACTTACTCGCATATATGTTAATGATTTTTTTAACTAAATAGAATTTTAGCATTGTTTCATATTGTTTTCGTTTCATACTACTTTCCATGGAGATATATGGATGTAATAATGGAATCATATTTATTTTCATGAAATATATTTAAGCTCGTGTATATTTTTGAAAACAAAGAAATATATATGTAGAAGCATCAGAGGGGGCCTCAAAGCGGTCTTGGCTGTTACTATTCATTTGTGGGCGTTGTAGCAACAGAGATGTTTAAATAAAAGTCACACTTATATTCTACAATGTCTTATTACTTGTTTACATAACAGTTTTACAATAAATCTCACAAGATTAACAAAATTACAATAGATTAGGAGCCAATAGGTTAATTAGTGAACATCTCACGCCATAGCTGTCAACCAATGACATCTGTATAACTCGTGGCTACACCTACTATAGTACTACTATAGTACTACTATAGTACTATAGGTACCTACTACTACCTATAGTAGGTAGGTAATAGCTACTACCCTATTCGGGGTTACCCGCTCCATTTTAAATATTCTTCTAATATAATCCATTACATAAATCAATTAATATCGAAATGTAATAATTGCGAAAATATAATTAAAACTAATACATAGCAACGCGCCGTCATATATATATATATATATATATATTGAGAAATTTTTAGATTTTTTTGGATTGCAATGATTTGAAATATTTATACATAATTTTTAGGGTTTCGTACATCAAAAGGTAAAACGGAACCCGTATAGGATCATTTTGTTGTACGTCTCTCGTACGCGTAAAGGTATCAAATACGATCATATCTTTTGAGGCACAGAAAAAATCTAACTAAGTCAACGCAACCAAAAGATACCAGCGTTTATGTATCGTTTTGCTTGTTTTCGTTAACCTACAATCCTGAAATTGAAAGCCTCGAAGGAGACTCGCATTTAATCGATTTTTTATAAGTACTATTATTTTGTATATAGTGTTTTTGGATTAAATGTCCATATATAAATTAATTTCACTCCTTAATTTTTTGTTTTTTTTTTCTTACTAATAATTTATTCCTATAAATATTATATAACAGCGCTAGCAGTAAACATTTTTCGATTAGAACAATAAATAAAATAAAAATATTCAAAATATTTTCCGTTCCTTCCAGTAGCGTCTCTGTTCACATTTCTCGTGAAAGGCTGTGATGCAATTTTAAAACGAATTGTTTCGACAACAGATGCGTTAGTGTTGAAACCGCTTCGTTAATTGATTGTATTATAATAGTTTGAATATGAATGTTTAATGGGCAGATTTAGTTGTAATGTGAATGGAAAAAAAACAGCTTCACGTTGTATCCCCCACACAGCGGGATAGGCAGAGACTTTTTTATATAATAGAAAGAATAGAATAATTCTTAAACATTATTATTCCATATATTATATTATTAATTTCACACTATTAGAGAGAATTACATATGCCAGAGTTATTTATATAACTGAAAATCTCAATTTCTTAGATTTTAAATTTAAAGACTATTCTTTTACTACAAATTTAGTGTTAAACTCGTATTTAGTTAAGTCTGTCATTATTAATCTCGTATACTTACTTCCAATTATTAATTTCATCTTTCAAAAATTTATGACGCTTTTAATTTAAAGTATTGGCCGTAAATAAGTCCTTATAATATTTTACTGCGATACTTATTCGAGGAATGTTAATTGTCAAAAATGTTAACTTGCGTCTCTCTCAAAATAAAAAAAGCTAGAAAGAAAATCATACACTTTATTGTTCGGATTGGTTGCGGAACTCAACGCTGCACTTTGTCTAATGAAACTAAGAAAAACACAAGTCTGCATAGGTGTACCTTTCTTATTGGAAACCGAACCCGCGGGTACTCAGACACCTCGCGACTGTGCTACAATGGTGTTTATTCCAGTAAAATATTTATGGAACATAACTAGATAGAAGGATTTCAGAATAACACCGTTTTATTTTTAGCAATATTTTATGATTACTAATAAAGTTTTTATGGTTCCTCTACAAAAGATACCATAATCCGTATAGTGGTCTGGTTGAACTTTGGACGATTGGATTTTATAATATTTTCTTATATGAGATTTGTTTTTGTTAAAATTGCTTCTTCCCTTTTTGAATGATATACACAGAAACAATAGTTTTAAAAAATATATATATATGCCATAGTAAAAAAATGTTTTTAGGTAACGTATTACTTAATTCAACAGATCTTCATTACTTTGGCGATGCACATGCGTGTGACTGTAAACGCGATAGGTTGAGGGTTCGATTCCCACGCGAAAAAATCAAATAATTATTATTTTCATTTCTTCGCTCTGATTTCGAGGCAAACTGCAATGTTGAGGAGCGACAGGCAATGTCTCCAGAATTAGACAGAGAATGGGAGAACAGAGTGTCTTGCCACTAGGCTCCCTCTTCCTACCCTGCTGGGATATGGTGAGAAGCTAAAAAAATAGTCATTTATACAAAAATATAAACAAAATACACCAAAACCACTTGCCATTCCAAAACACTATCGCTACGGTGCATGTCGACGCAAGCAGTGTACGCGGCCGCCTCGGGTCTGAGAACCAGTTCCGTTCTTTATAGTGTAGACTGTAGACCGCCTGCGCTGCAGCTTGCGTAGAGTTACCATAAATATTTTATTTGGCGTATAATATATTAGGCAATTTAATAGAGAACGGACTCTTCATCCTCCTTAATACAATGTTCTCTGTTTACGCTCAAATTAAGAAAACATATGAAAATCTTTATACTTCAACTCGTACTGCAGGATATGCAAAAAAAATGTATTGTAAAAGCAATCAGGTTTTTTTCGGTTTTTTTGCGTAGATTAAACGGAATTTTTCAAACAGAATGAAACATTGAAATTGATTTAAATGAAAATATACAACGATCAAAACATCACGCTTTCGGTCTTACAGTGTTCCATTTTGTCAGCACGGCCTCTATAAGATATAACGTCCTATTAACAATATATTACGGTATTATTTCTTTTTTAGTATCCTGATATAATTACAGTGATTTTTCACTACGTATCTTGTATCACTAACACCAGATACAGTATATTAATATGAAAACTCTAAATAATACGTAAAGTATGGTCACAACAGCAGATACATATACGACTAGAATAATGAATCGAAACTAGCTATTTTCTCGAACTCTCTTCCACAGTGTAACGAGTAGATAATTAAAACCAGAATTACTTTTCTAAATGGATTTAATACGAATTAAAATATTTGTGGATATCGATATCTAAATTGTATATTCTAATTAAGATTCAAAGTGAACTTCAGAATAACTTATCAAATTTAGGAACAAAAATTATAACATTTTGCTACTTTTCAAAGATAACTTAATAAAAGCAGTTTCGATTTTTTTGTTCAAATCAATCAGTGGTATATATAGCGTGTTAAGAGCCAGAACGTGACCTAGCATTACGTCTGGATCTAGGAATTAAATCACTATTTAAATACATAAACATTTTCTCCGAATGGAGAGTTGAGTGAGTTCAAGATTGGTTCTTATACAAATATATTAAAAAAAACCAAAAAAACACTCGCTTTTATATAACAAGTGCTGCAGGTGATGTAGAATGTGCCGCGAGGTAAAAATAATATGACTTATATTCTTTCTATACTTATTATATCTTTCAAGACTTGTACTCTTTAGGTCCAGCCTTCTTCATCAAACCAGCTCGAAGAGACCCAATTCATGATGATGACACAATTATTCAATTCAACTCAATTCAATTTCTTTGATATTATTACATATTATAGAGATAATTAAAAAAGTAGATTATTTATTAAACATATAAATTCTTATATCTTTTCATCATAAAAAAGACTATTAAATATACCGAAAATTTAGAAGACACTTGTTTAAACCATGTATTTATATTATTATAAATATTATGTATACAGAATATCCTTTGTGACATAAAAATGAAAAATGAATTTTGTTCACTTCCCATCGAGAAGCGGAGTGTTCCGTCCTTTTTTAACTTACACACAAAACATTTATCTGTCCTTATCAACAAACAATGGCATATCATCTACTATAAAAAGAGAAAGATAAGATAGTGTTTTCAAGATTAAAATATATAAAGTATCGATAAAATTGTAATTTCATCCCAAAAAAAACTTCAGAACTCGGCGAAGTGGCAAACGGAATAATTTTCATAAATGAATGTGGGTTCGATTCGCAGTCGAGGAAATGAAATATATATTAAATTTACATTTATATTTTCATTTCTTCGGTTTGGTCTGGAAAGTGGGGAACGGAGTGTTTTAACATAAGGTTACCCTGCTCTGTGCGGGATACACCGTGATGCTGATTTAATTTTTTTTTTTAAGATACATTCAATATCATTGTAATAGTTGTCTATATTTATTGGAACAGATAGTGTGATTTGAAAACACGGCATCGCGCATCGATGTTAGCGGAGAAAGTATAAACATCGAAAGACATGACGACGTATCTTCAATCCGATGAAAGATCCGCTTGTTTACTATATATTTATCCGCTTATATATCCGCTATATATTTACCCGCTTTTTATATTAATATTATATATATATATATGTGTGTGTTATACTTAGTTATAACATAATATAGAATAATTGTAGCCGAGGTACTTAATATATTTATTACAATTTGATACAATAAAGCGGAACATATTTAATTATGCTATTACATTAGGTTTTTTATTTCAGTTTCAAGGTATATCCCGAATACAGAGAGTAGAATTTTTCGCCGAGTTCTGGAGACAATGCGTGTTGAATAGCGGAACTCAACACCGCGTTTTGCCCCGACATTAAAGCGAATAAATAAAAATATTAATTTTAAGCAAATATTTCATTTTCCCGAATGGGGACACCCTTGTGCCCCTTCGTAGCGACTGACCTTAACTGAATATATATATTTATCCTACATAAGCTTAAAACAATATCGATATTTCGATATCATTCTATCGACTCATTCCCAGCGACCGGCCGCTACCATAAAAAATACTTTATCGAGCACGAGGCAGCCTAAAAAAACAGTCGCCCGGTAAGTCACTCGCGTCACGAGACGGCCACAAAGAGGAAAGTTATTATTTGCTTAGCACAAACCGACGGGGTGAAATTTTTAATGTTCATAGGTTTGACTTATACTAGCGGCGCAAATGCGGCTTCGCCCGCTTAATATTATTGTTATATTGTAGCGAAAATATATAAAATCATGTAAAAAAATACTTGTAGTTCGTGTTATTTAAATGTATTAGCTATATTACTGTAAAGTTTCATCTTAATCCGTTCAGCAGTTTTTGTTTGGAAGTACAACCAACATGTATACCTATGTAAGTTGGAGGTTAGGTCTGAGTTACTTTATTTTAGGAGAAATCATGTACATTTTTTTAACAGGTTAATAAGAAGCCATTTGTGAAATGTAATGCCGCAATTCTTCTAATTAACCCGTTTTCGACCGCTGTGCCCAATTGGGGACACTTAGTTAAAGATTTTTTGTAACAAAAGTTTTGAACAAAGTTTACAATTTGATAAATATTTGTTTCGTGGAAGGTAAAGTTAATAAATAAAACATAACGATTGCCCTATATTTAATAGTATTTTAGTATGGACAAATTGTATATGGTCAAAACATCAGGTGTCAAAATAATTCAATATTGACGAAATATAATAAATAAATACTTATGTTACATAAAACTTAGTAAATATCTATCATAAAACATACAATAACGAATACGAAATACATTTACAAAGCCTTTAATTTATTTTATACGTTAGGTACGGTATCGAGGCAAAACGCGGTGTTAAGCTCCGCCACTCAAGATACAATGCCTCCAGAAATCGTCGGAAAGTGGGCAGCAAAATGTCTTAACACTAGTAACACACTTAGCCTACCCTGCTAAAAGTAAGAGAAATTCAAATTTTGTACATTAAGTGGGTACTGTACAAAAAATTGACACTTACATAGGAAGACTGTAGCGCAATTAAAGATTATCTTACCATATAAAGAAACACAATAATTCTTATAACAACAATTATTAAGCTATTTATTAACTGTAAATACAAATTATGATAATTATGTTACTTTTCTATATAAAAATATTTAAAAAAAACCCAACTTATCAAGGCAGCTAAATCTATGAAACTTATTTATGTGACGTATCATACCATCTTTTATTATAGAGCATGCGCGTCCCTCCCGCTGGGCCACGCCCTCACCCAGGGGGTGAAATGAGAGGGTTGGTATACGATAAGGCACCCCTAACGGGAGCGTAGGCTCCGGTTGAAAGGGAAGAATATCTTGTTAGATCACTTTTACATATATTTTTTTATAAAGATCTTCGTTATTTACTTGCCTATGTTATATTAGTTATCTGGCTTTGGAAGCGATTAATTAATAGAAGTATAACAATTAGTTCTATTTCATGTAATATCTGATAAGGTAAATAGTATCCAATGTTATACTATAGATGAACCAAAGAGATAACAAAGAATTCTTTGCCTTGTTGCCAGACCGATGATATAAAAATATTAATCAATAATAATTAATTGCTTCGAATGGGGATCGAATTCACAATCGTCGCGGTACACCCTTATGCTTCTGCACCTGAAGTAACTGTTACGGCTTCTAGTAAATGCTAACAAAGTATTAAAAATAACCTAACAATTTCGTTTACGTACTATTTACGTTACGTTAGTTTTATATAATATATCTATTGTAACGCGATGCCTATGCGTTCGATCCCCACTCGAGAGAATAAATTATTGTTTATTAATATTTTCATTTCTTCGCTCTGACGATCAAGTCGTTGAGGCAAAACGTTGAGTTCCGCCAAACAACATGCAATATCTAGAAATTTTCGGCTGTAACGGAGTGTCGTAACACTAGGTTTCCTCTGCCTACTCTGCTGCGGGATACGGCGTGAAGCTGCTGATGAATTTGAATTTTTTTATCTACTAAGTATGGTGTAGGTTCCGTACTTAAAATACAACGTTGTTAGCCTACAAATCATCAGGCTGCAAATTAGCCAATACTTCCCGGTGGTTCTAGTCCATAAATCATAGGGTCTCTTTGAATTTATAAATTAGTAAAGAGGTTGATTACTTCGCTCAGATTGCCCTCTCAGATCGTCTAGGTACGAGAGTGAAAGGATGAAAATTAAACTATATTCTAAAATATAGTAAGCCTGTACCTATAGTGTTTGCAAATATTTTTCACTTTTCTATTTTTGACATTAGTTCTCTTCCTAGAACTATGCGTCCACCTGTCTATCTGTCCATCTATAACCAGGCTGTATCTCATGCGTATGTGATAGTTAGGCAGTTGAAAATTTCAAAGATAATGTATGACTGTTTTCTAAAAAACAGAATAAAATAAATGTATAAGGGGGCTCCAACAAAACCAACGTTATATTTTTGCTCGATATTGTTAACAGTAATAGATAGACGCTTCTTATATTCACAGAATATTTAATTTTATATTTGTTTAAGTCCAAATAATTAAATTAAAAAAAATATATATTTAAGTGGAGCCATAGAATAAACCTGATTTTATTGACGTTTTTATAGATACGGGACACTTCGTGCGCGAGGCCGACTCGCACTTGGCTTGTTTTTATTTATTTGTTATACGTTTTACTATATAGCGAGCTATTTGCGAAGGAGTTGGAATAAATCTCACAGCCGTATTGCAGCCGTATGCGTGTGTCCAAATAACTAAGTGCTTCATTGAAATTTTCTTAAATTATTTAGAACATATTACAAATACTCGCAAGCTATTGTAATAACATGATTTTAATTGAATAAACTTATAAATATAGCAAAATTCGTAAAAAAAAAACATTGCTAAATTCACAAAGTTTTTAATAAAAAACAACCCAAAATCCATTCTTCCCAACGAACACGAGTTACCATTATTTATTACCCAGTAACAATCGACGTCCTCCAGACCAGAGTAAACTGCAGACCAGAGTAATGGCTGTACTGTACATCCTATAGAATTTACGATATACGACGCGGACGACGGTAATGAAAGCTGGTCGCCGGCGGGCAAACACATAAACACTGGCAAATTAGATCAATAACGCTGACACCGTATTAGTGGCGCACAGTGAAGTGTTGCCTTCGTTTCACCATTGATTTGGTTGGAATTAATAAATTTGGTAGTGATTTTGGTTTGGATTTTACTGTATCTTGCTATATATTGTATGGATGGTTTGGTAGAGACAGCCTAGAGGTCATTTATATAAATGAGTTTATGACGTTGTACAGGACAGCGTCTGATTGCTTGTGAGCGTGATATTTGTGAGTCATAATTTGTGGACATAACGCGGAGTTTAATTCCGCAATATAATACGCAGTATCACGAAAGTTGGCTGATGAGTAGGGAACAATCCATCTTAACACTAAGGTATGAGGAAAAATTGTGAAGTTGCCTTCGTTAATTTTAGCAAGTATGTTGTGCTTATGGAATATCAGATTGTTTTTAAATATTTATTTTTAATATACCCAATTTACAGTAGGTATATGTATATTTATGTTGTATTCTAAATTCGATAGAGATGTTCTGATGGTGTCCTGATATTCTCTGTGTGGCTTTTGATATCAAGTAATATAGACAAAAATAATTCCGAAGAACGAATAACGATACACATTATAAGAATATAAATCTTCCTTCTAATATTTTTTTTTAGTTTCACACTGTATACAAAGCGATGTAGGCAGAGACAGCCTGGGGACTTAGTGATCAGTCACTCCGTTTCCATTAAAACACTTCCATTTCATACTTTTCAGTGGTCGACATCGTAATGCTAAAGCTACGATGAGAAAATACCTACTTAATATATTATTACAATTTTCGTCTTTGTAAGGTAAGTTTGTGTCTTTTTTTATTATAAGAAGCACTGAGGTATTAAAATTGCTTTAATATTGAGATAATCTTATACTGCCATCTTTTTAGCGTTATCTGTGGTTACATCTTTTACCGCCACCTACAGGCTCATATCAGTACTAAAACGATCTATCGATCATTGTATTCGATCTATACAAATTGATCCGTAGATGGCGCTGTAAGTGCTACATTTCATACTATTTTTACTTAACAATAAACATAGTTCTTATAAAAATTTATAGATGGCAGTAGAAAAAAATTGGATTATTAATAAATAATAATACAAACAGTTGGATTTAGCCATATATTTTTCTAAAATTTTCGCTTCGCATCACTTTTCGCTGCTAAATGTTTCGAATCTGATTTGATTAATTAATTGAACGGAGTCTTACCACAAGGTATAGGTAGGAAAATATTCTTATTTTTTAAATAAGCTAATTAAAATTAAAATTTTCTTCAAAATATCATACTAAAAACGGCAACTACACATTCATTTCTAAAAAGTTACCTGTAACTGTTTTCATTAATATAGGATATTTACTCAATTAAGTCATACATTTTTGTTTTTATTGATACAAAATTAATGTTTAAATATGTAATATTAAAATTTACATGGACATGGTAAATAAATATAAATCTAAATATCTTTAAGTAACTCCGCCCGCTAAATTGTCAATTTCCTCCAGCCCACCAGGCTGCCACCCTAAAAATTTGCATGCAGAAGCACCACTTCAAAGGTAACCGTTCTGAGCTTTGCGAATACTCTATTATAGAAAACCTTTCACAACTTTAAACTCTATTTACATATGATAAAGTTCAAAATTTATATAACACTGAAATTTCAATATTAATATACTTTGCTATGCAAAATGAAACCTTATATTTTTTCACTAGAGGCTATAATCAATTGTATGTGATAAAATAGGCAATATTAAAGATACAGTGACGGTATGAAAATCAGTTTATATGGAAAGAGAGTTCCTGCGGGGTGATATAATACAATTTTGTACCGGTGAATGAGTTTTTGGTAGCCGCCAGCGATCTCTTGCTGTAAGCATTTATATTTTTATGTAGAAACTTTGCCTATATTATTTGTTCTAATATTTATATCTGTAATATTTTATTTATATCTAGATATAAAATAAATATCTACATCATCTTGTCAACGTTAACTTCCTTCACAAACAAACGTCTCTACATATATAAATATGTGAAGGTTCAGTAGTGTCTCAAAATGTGGCCATGTATTAAATTAATATGAATAAATCTAAACAAAATTATAGTTGAAATCATAGGACAACGCAATGGCAAGATACACCGCGGCGTTGAGTTCCACTATTCAAAACGCAATGTCACGAATTTGGAGGGAAGCGGAAGAACGGAGTGTCTTCATATTATTATCTATAAGCTTCATATTAAATAACTGTCAACGATTTATCAACACGCAAGTTGTCAAATTTAAGACTGAACGCTGTAACCCGCACAAGACAGCATAGGTAGAGGGAACTTTTTTTTTTCGGTAATGAGGTTAATGCTGTTAGCCCTATTGGCCTTTACAGCGACACCGGGTGGGTAGGGCAGAGGGTACTCTGTCCCTGAAAATATGCAGGCACTGTGTGGCTGCTTGTGGGAGTGCCGCCGACGCAAGGGCGCCCCCTGCGGGGCTCGAAAAATAAGAGGGAACTGCGGAACCTATGGTTAAGACATTTTGTTCCCATTCCCCACTTTTCGTTGAATTCTGAAGCAATTGAGTGGCAGAACTTTACGCCGCTCTTTATCTCGTTACCGGAGCAAAGTAATGAACATATTAAATATTTCATTTCTTCGAGTGTTAATCGAACCCACAACCGGTCGCAATTACAAAAAATAGAGTGTCTCAAGCTACTCTCTGTCTACTCAAGCCAAAAACCCTAAAAAATATAAACCAAATAATTTAAATTTCAAATATAAATCGACATTTGCAAATTAAAGTTCTTGCGATATCCCCTTACATAATAAAAGGCCTATTATTGGGCGGTGATTGCCGATCTGACAGCGCGCGGCGTTAAACGACTGATACGTTATCTTTTGTCGGCTTCATCACTTACGTTGGATGACAGATATTTGAGTTTAATGCTTCTATTTAGTAGTACTAGTAATTTTCATTAGTGATTTTAATTCTTTCTTCGTTTAGATAATAATGTTTTTTTATGTCATTGGGAATTATGCTATAGGTTGGTCTATGCCTACTGAGTTTTGAAGAGTTAGGTAGAGTAGGTTTGTAGGGTAGGTAGAGGGGAACCTAATGTTAAAACACTTATTTCCCCATTTTCCGCAGAATTCAGGAGGCATGGGTGTTGAGTGGCGAAACTTGACTTATTTTATTTTCTCAACAGGGGGTCGCACCCACAAGCAGTCGGGTTTTTAGGCCTGCGCCGCGACTGGTTACAACATTGCTAATTTTACATTATAACCAATATTTAAAAAATCTCAAGCTTTTTGCATGAGTCCATGCTTTTGTATGAAAATCTATAATTCCTTGAAATTTTGTTAAACCTGTTTTACAAGTGAAGTCGTGGCCCAAAGCTAGTATTTTGTATGCAGAAGATCCACCTTGCGTCTTGATAGTATGAGAAGAGATATAAAATCATAAATCAACCTGGAACCAGTAGATAAGTTCCTTGTTACCGTTCAAGTAGTCGCTGTCAAATTGTCAAAATTTTGTGTAAATATTTACAGTGTGGAGAAATTTCCCACAGCGATCATATATTACAACTAAAATAGATAGATAGTAAGGATAGGAGTATACCTAGTATATCGACCGAAGCGACACTTAACTTTCTTTTCTTTTCTTATTAAAATCTTAAATATTTTAATGTAATTATTTCTATCATTTTCCATTTAAAACATTATCTATTCATCTCCAAATTTTCAGTTCTCGTCTATTTTGTTGACGTGATAATCAGCGGGGGCTTAAATATTTTGAAGTTATACCCCGTAGGAGAGTCGAAACCACACGTTCAGGAAGATGACAAACATCTAAGCAATTTAATTATTAATTCTACAGGAATCTAGATTAAACTTGCGTATTTTTTGAGAGAGAAAAAATTCAAAAGAGAAAGAAGCACCGAACGCTACTTCCTCTGCGCACCCCTTTTGCCTCGTCCACTGTCATCAATCTCTTTACATGCCTTCTGGGCGGAGGTTGTTAGAAGCAAATGATGATATATAATATGTGAAGATGATATCTCGTGGAATGTCATCGTTATCACATATGATAGACAGTAAATAAGAGTATTTTAATAGGACATGAAGACGCCATGAAATTTTCGCACGATCGTTACGTTTATCTTATCAGTGTTGGTACAATAATTATGGACTCAAAATGTCGATCTGCGTTATCAGGTAGTAAAACATAAATTAACATAAAAAACATAACTCTTTTTGCTTCGTCGTAATCGGGTAAAAATTGTGAATATGCTGAGTAAACCCATATTATAGAATATAATTATAAAGTAATAAACTTTTATTATAATATTAATGTCTCTGTCCTATGCGAAAACTTGCTCTGAAAATACGATGCCTTAAAAATTGGGGTACAATGTAAAAAAGATTATCATATCCAAATTTTAAATGAATCTATCCAACTGTATTAAAATCTATTGGATAGGTACTTATTCATTAAAAATTAAACGTTAGTGCAATGAATTATTTGCTTTGCGTCCATTTCTGTAAGCAAAATGCGGTGTTAAGTTCCGCTACTCAACATGCTTTGCATTCAAGCGGAAAGCTAACAATGGAGTATCTTATACTTATTTTCAACTTTACGTTGTAACAGACGCCACAGTTTAAAACTACACATATGTGCTCTCGGCCCACGACTGGCCTCAAAAATAAACTTATCATATTAAACTAAAACTCTATTTATCTTTTCTTTTAAAAACTTTAGTAATATTATTTATAACGATATCATATGGTTGAAAAAAAAATTATAAGTAGCTAATTTTATCATAAATTTTACTAAGCTACTTATCTAACCGACAAATTTTGTCACCTTTTCTAGTACATTGAATCATTAATTGTTCATATCTATAAGGAAATACACTTCTGTATAAATATAACTCATAGTTCTGAGTTCTCCGCAATCGACTTTACTGAGGATTTTTAAATTATAATCTCTTACTCATTTTATTTTCCTCATACCTCTGTTTAACCTATATATAAAGCATATAAATTTCTATAATTTAGATTGCTATGGATACTATTAACGATATCATTGAAGGGTTTTGTCTTCATTTTCTAACTTCCATCCTTTCCCGCATAGAAGAGTAAGCAGAGATTCTCCGCATTCCTCCCAACTTCGAGGCACTGCATGATAAAAGGCGGAATGGAACGATGCGTTTTGTCTTAGACAGGAGAAATAAATAAAAAAAACATCCGTTGAGAAATTGAATAATTATTCCACAATTACTAAACAATTAATTATGAAAAAACCTTATAATTGAAAGGATTTGGCATATAATATACAAAATAAAGGATTTGGTTATAGCTTATTTTAACTTAAATGCTTAATCTTTTTTGTATCTAAAAACAATTACTAAAAATCTAATTACATATTATTATAAAAAAGTGTAATTTAATCTACAAGTTAAAAATACGATGTCAATTGCATTTATAATCTATGACGAACACTGATGACTCTATGATTCATTTAATGATTTTAAAATATTTATATCAGTAGTACCTATTTGCTTACTGCAACTTATATATGCGATAATTTATATATGTACATATATACAAATATAATTTTTCTCGTATCTATTTCAATGAAATATAATTAAAACCACTTTTTTGACAGGTATTTTTACGTGCCTTTGATTTCTGGAGGCATTGTGTGTTAACAGAACGAGATATGGGTAATTTTGATTTTATCTATATATATATATAAGATCGAAAGGTCATTCACTCATAACGAAATCTCAGAAACTACAAGTGCTAGGAATCTCAAATTTTGCATAGAAGTTATTTATAGGACGTAGGTGCTCGCTGAAACGGGAATTTGCAATATTCAACTTCTAAGGGGTTGTTTTGGGGTTGAAAGTTTGTATGAAACTTCGTGATTACAAATGCTAGGAGTCTCAATTTTTGCATGGACGTAACTTATAGGACGTAGGTACTCATGGAGACAGAAATTAGTAATAACGTAGTTCACGCAGGCGAAGGGGCGGGCGGGCCGCTAGTCGTTTTTATATAACTGAAAATCAAGTTATAAGAAAGATTCTTTTGTAAATTCTCATTCGGATCTATTCCTTACTTTATTTTTTTTAAAATAAATATTCCGATATAGGATCTTATGTTTATATCTAAACATCTAACAAATCTAAAATTTGGCTACTAAATACAAAGCAATTCACTATGACATGTTGAAATAAAAGATTTTTGTATGTTTTTATCGATGCTAGCGAAGAAGCTTTAATAATCTGGTGGTGAGATTTTAGTTGTTTTGATAAAAAGATATGAAAAAGCCGCCTTCTCCGGTGACCTATCGAGTTTGACACTTGACTGATAAGGTGAACACTCGGTTTCCATGCAGAGAACACGGTAGCTTCAATATTTTTATGTAAATAAATGCTATCTTAAATTGTAAATACTAACAAAAATAAACAAAATATAAATTTCTCGAGGCCGTAGCTGGCGCAGTGGCACAAACGTATGAAAGCTGTAGCTGTGAACACGACGGTTGTGAGTTCGATTTCCATTCGGGTGAATGGATTATTATTTATTTAAATTTTCATTTCTTCGCTCTGGTAACAAGGCAGAGAGTGGTGTTGAGTTCTGCCTCTCAATACAAAATGCCCCAAAAAAACGGTGGAAACTGGGGAACGGAGTGTCTTAACGCTAGGTTTCCTCTGCCTACACTGCTGTGTGATACAGCGTGAAGCTATAAGAAAAGTAAAAAAGACTATTGTGACATAGTGAAATATGGTATAATTAATTATATGGTAAATGTGAAGGTCGTGAATTCGATCCCCACTCAAAACAAGCTTTACCTCGAATTTAGACGGGAAATAGAACGGAATATTTACACCAGGCACCTTGGGTCTACTCTGCCTTATGCAGGATACAACGTGGAGCTTAAAAGCGGAGATAATAATAATCATAATAAATAAATATAATAAATTTGCAATATAAAATAGATAATCATAATTTCAACCAAAAAACAACTTTACATCTTATAAATAGTTCACATTGACGTGGGCTTAAGCTGTCTTTATCTATACAAACTTAATGTTTATAGATATATCATCTCATATTTACAGATATATTAGTATTTAAAAAATATATCTAAATAAACTTTATCGTCAAAACAGTTTATTGACGCACATTCGAAAGGTTCTGGGTTCGATTCCGACGATCTTATCAAAATCTTTTAAATTAGTGGAAGGCAGATAATGAAAACATTAGCTATATTATTATTTAAAACTTTTATATTACTATTTGAAGAAAATATTTCCTTTCCGAACTGCGTTATCGCGAAATTTATGCTTTGGCCAATATTTACTAAACACATAGGTAATATATTTATCTATTAAAATGATCGTGGGAAATTTAAATCTGTGAAATGCGAATTATTACTGGATTCTTCCACTTAAAATAAATAAATCATCTTCACGCTACATCCCATACACAGCAGGATAGGCAGAGGAAACCTAGTGCTAAGACACTCCGTTCCCCTCTTTTCACCGAATTCTGAAGACATTGCGTGTTGATTGGCGGAACTAAACCACGCGCATTTCTTCGATACCAGAGCGAAGAAATGACAAAAAGGAAAATATTTATCAATTACGTAGTTTAAATATATAAAATTGCCAAATAAATAATTTGAAGTGAAAGACCATCGTTAGATATTGCATTATTTTTTTTATTAATAATTGTATCTACTGTATGTTAAAAATAAGCTTGAAATATAGTATTAAAATCACCTTAAAATAATAATTCTAGCAAAAAGCAAACGTTGTTAGTTTGTTTTTTTAAGTGGCGGGCACCGTGGCGTGTTCCATCCACGCGCCGAAGCTGTAAAACCATTTATTATAAACAAAGGCAAAAATAATACAAAAATATGGGAATTCTTTACGGATTGTAACAGAAGGACAATCCGGCAGGTCCCCTAATAGCCGACTTCTCAGAGCTTTTTACTTAGCGTTTATTGCGTCATTTCATTTTTTTTGACTAGTTATGTCCAAATTTCAAATATTTATAGGTTAGGTAGTGTAAAAAATTTAAATATTTATGTTCTAATTGTATAGCGAAATAATTTTTGTTTGTTATAATATATTTTTTTGGGCAATTATAATAGATGTCCTTGTTATAAGAGTTGTAAATGTTTGTAAGTTTTTATAGCACGGTATGAGTATATAATACCGAATAAGTAACGAAATAAAATATATATATCAGGTCTTTAGTAAATATGTAGTTTGTTTTTTTATGTTAAAAATACATATAATGCTTATGATATGGGATTTACGGAAAATTATATGGAAAAGCACGCTTGTGTATAGATACATAAATTCAGTTATCAGATGAGCTGGAGCTTAGCTTTATTTCAAAGGTAAAATCTATAGATATTTTGTGTTACTTTTACTTAATTATAATATGTTTAATTTAGAAAAAAGTGACTATATAACCAAAATAGCACAAATCAGTTATTTCAAAGAGCTATAAGAAAAAAAAACATATAAAATTATCATAAATGCTCATACACTTGCAAGTTAACGTTAACTGCCCCAATATAAATACACCTTACGTGATTACGATACTTAAATAAATTCGTCCAGCATCAGCGGGGTGCAAAAACAAAGAACATTGTAAACGCAATATAACACGCGTTAAATGCATCGCTATTTGTTCTGACAACACAGAGTGACTTTTGGAAATGACATACAGACGACCAAATTTAAAAACCGACTTTATTTATTAAGAAAACGTATAAAATTTTCAACGGGATTTGTACCCGCGCCTCTTTGGAGAATTTCCAAGTGCTTTGACCATCTAAGGCAAATTTTTATACGTTTTCTTAATAAGTTTTTTTTTCCTAAGTGTAGAATAACACTTTAAAAATGTTAAGAAAGAGTCAGTACCTTGTTTTGTAAAAATGCTTGTAGCTTATAAACTGTTTTCGATTTTATAAAACATTTAGCTAACAATCAATAAGATAACGAAGGCTTTCGGTTGCAATGTATTCTTAATTGTATGTTTAATCTTAAAAAAAATTGTAAATCTATCTACCCAGGATTAATTTGTATAAGCGTAGTTGTATTTTAGCTATTTCCCGCATATAGCAAGATCTTCAGAGGAAGCCTAGGATCCTAGTTTTAAGACACTTAATTCCCAAATATCTTCCCTGACATTGACATTTACCTGTGAATATATAATAAGTATTTTATATTTAAAGCTATTCCCTAAATAAAAAAATGACACAATTTCCAAAAAAACTCGTTATTCTATGGCACATATAATTAACGTAGACACATTAGTACAAACAAAACAAACAAGCGAGCAAACAAAAGGGACACAATGCGACGCTCATGCGATGTTTTGTTAACAACGGAAAACCATTTAAAATTATTATTGGCGAAGCGAAGCGAGGCGAGGCGAGGAGAAACAAGACTTTTTATGTTACTGAGAAACTGCTTTTTGTGACAAATGACTGGTAATGTTGACTTTTATAGAATTGTATAATATAGAAATTTGCTTAAAAAATAGGAAAAAATACTTTGGAGTTCATCCTGAATAAGCTTTTAAATGCGTAAACGCCCGTGCTGTCGAATGGAAATAATTCGGAGTTGTATATGAATATGATACATGAGATGTTCTAAAGCCCCAGGGCTCCAATGACAGGTACAGTGGATTACAAAGAATAGATAGACGCCAGTCAACACACAATATTTCAACAATTAGGCGGAAAATGTAGAACAATCTTTTAACATTAGGTTTTCTCTAACTTTAAATTAATATTTAACTTTTCGCGTTGAGTTCCGAAAAAGCAATGCCTCCAGAATCAGGCAGAAAATGGGGAACGGAGTGTCTTAGCATCCGGTTCCCTCTGCGTACCCTGCTGTGTGAGGGATACAGCGTGAAACCTATGAAGACAGGCTACGAATAGCAGGTGACAACACGCATTGAATACAACAATCTTTTCATACCACTCTATATAAAGTAGTATAAACTTATACAATTTAAATATATTACCTCTCGTAAATTTGACCTTCCGTTTTTATAGCCATTGCCACCCTTTCAGATTTAAATCATTAATAAAATCGATTTAGAATCGCTCGATTTTACAACGCCTTTAAAAAAAAAAAATACGTTTAATTTTTTACTCTACGAAATTAAATGTTTATAGCTCGATTTACTTTAAGTGTGTTTTGTTAATGCTACTTTGTAATATAAATGGAAAAAAAACGTAAATTCGACCTTAAGCCTTTGTAATAAGGCGATAAGGAAAATTGTTTTTTTTTTGTGTAAATAACTAAAGTGTTTCAGTGATTGACATTTACGGTGACTCCCAAATAAAATTTATAGTTTTGACAATTCGGCGAACGAACGTTTTGTTGGAACCCTTTACGTGGCTGTGGATGAGTTTGAAGATATTTTTTTATATGGACATGTGCTTTTTGATGTTTTTTTTTCAGCTTCATACTGTAGCAAGGTATGTTGATTGAATCTGGTGTTAAAACACTTCGGTCTCCACTTTTCGCCGAATCATAGAGGCATAAAACTACTTTGAGAAAGTTATTTTAAGTCTTTTTCTATTTTTTTTTCTTACGATTTACACAATAAATATAGAAGTGATTTCTACTAAACTATAATAATCTTCTACTAAATTATAATAATTTAAATCTATATTTAAGATAACATCATATTACACACACAGTCTTTAGCAGCATACGACAGTTATGAATTCAAATTTCACTTATAAAAGTTTAATTTTATAATAACATATCTATCCAAANTTTTCAGCTTCATACTGTAGCAAGGTATGCTGATTGAATCTGGTGTTAAAACACTTCGGTCTCCACTTCCCGCCGAATCCTAGAGGCATAAAACTACTTTGAGAAAGTTATTTTAAGTCTTTTTCTATTTTTTTAATTTTTCTTACGATTTACACAATAAATATAGAAGTGATTTCTACTAAATTATAATAATTTAAATCTATTTAAGATTTAAGATTTAAGATTTAAGATAACATCATATTACACACACAGTCTTTAGCAGCATACGACAATTATGAATTCAAATTTCACTTATAAAAGTTTAATTTTATAATAACATATCTATCCAAAATATACCCATATTCAATAGTTATATAATAACAGTATCTATAGTACCTATTTACGATTAGACAAACATACAAATATATGAAATGTCAAATTCATTCGACTACTCTTTCACCATGGAGCGAAACTGAAACGTCAAAAAAAAACAAACATATTTCAAAACCACCCTTAGAACATAAGTAGCATGACAAGCTAATCATAGTTAAAACTTAAAACTACTTTAAATTCTTTAAAACGCGAAACACATGTTGGCTGCTATAGCGTTATCTCGAAGTCATTTACTATGGAGATAGCTGCACACTTACGCACTTAGGAGATGAGAATTTTAGTCACCTCTTAGTAATAAAAGTGTTAGGAATATTTAAAGTTTCACGTATTTTTTGCAATCACGTATAATATAGTGGACAGAGACTTTTTCTCTTTTTTCCTATTGTTAAGACACTCCGGTGACTGCTTTTCCAAATTTTCATATATTAATAAAACATACATATACATATACATATATATATATATATATATATATATATATATATATATAATCGAAAAGAAATCTCAGATACTACATGTGCCAGGAATTTCAAATTTTGCATAGGAGTTACTTATAGGACGTACGTGCTCGTTAAGACGGGAATTTGCAATATTCGACTTCTAAGTGGTGGTTTTTGGGGATGAAAGTTTGTATGAAACTTCGTTACTATAAATGCTAGGAGTCTCAAATTTTGCATGGACGTCACTTATAGGACGTAGGTACTTATGGAGAGAGAAATTAATAATAACGTAGTTCACGCAGGCGAAGCCGCGGCCGGCCGCTAGTGTATTAATAAAACATAATATACATTTTTAATATAATTTTACCGCATGTAGCGTATGCGTCCGCGTCCCGTAGTAGGCAGGTACGTATGGGATTCATTAGTTATTATAAAAAAAAGACCTTATTTTCGAGAAAGACATTTTCAAAACTAAAATTAAAAGCAATATCCAGCTTCTTATCACCTGTTCATTATTTTACACTCTACTTGAAAAAGAGATAAAAGAGTGAAAATGTTCACAGGGTAGGTGTTCATCTTTAGAGGACGCGTGTTTAGTTTTGACACTTGAAGCTCACTAAAAGGTTTCTACATGTTTTATGACATATTTATCTATAGCTACACTTTATTTTTAGAACCATTTGTTAATAAAATGTATTCTTTTAACAATTATAAACAATTATTATAAATTATTATAACATGATATACTTTTATTAAATTAGTGAATCAATTTTACAGTTTTTAAATATAAATTATTATATAAAAAAAATCATTTAAAAATATTGAAAAAACACTCTTCCGAGGGCGGGACAAGGGTCCAAGTCATCGGTGGCTAGGGCTCCAGAGAGAGGAACCTCCGCACAATACGCGCCGTCTCAAGTAACACTGCCTTCTGTATCCGGTTCTTGATCCAACAGCTAAGTTCTTAAGATGTTGGTCGAGGCTTTTCGCTATTAAACCGTTAACCGAAACCACTATCGGCACAATGATAGTCGCATTGACATCCCACATGGCGGTAATCTCATGGGCTAGGTCCAAATATTTAGATTGTTTTTCTTTTTCGGCCTTCACGAGATTGTCATCATGTGGGATAGTAACGTCAACAATCACTGCGCGGCGCGCCACTCGGTCTACTAGTACTATATCAGGTCTATTGGCAACAATATACCTGTCAGTAATAATAGACCGATCCCAGTAGAGCAAAGCACAGCTATTTTCAAGAACAGACATGGGATTGTACCTGTAGTAAGGCACCTCCAATTCTACAAGGTCATATTGAAGAGCAAGTTGCTGGTGTATTATCTTGGCTACTTGATTGTGCCTATGCAAATACTCACCATTAGCAAGATGAGAACAACCAGAGACAATATGTCTGAGGGACACCCTAGGTCGATGATACGTCCGGCAGTTCTCGATAGTGCCATCTTTCATAATATGTCTCTGGTAGTTCCGTGTCTTGATAATTTCATCCATAATTGCACAGACAAAACCTTCAGTTTCTCCGAAAAGATCCCCAAACTGTAACCAAGATAATGATGAAGCAGTATCCACGTCCTGGCCCACTAGGGCTCTATGGAATCTGCCATGCAGCTTCTATTAAAGCAGCAGCTCCTATCCTTATCGGTTCAGACGTTGCAAGAATATCACACTCCCCTAGATGACGAAGGACAATGACCCATTGTCCCATACAAGCCTCCAAAAATCATCTCTATCAAATTATTATTATTATTATTACAAGGACAGAATGGAAAGTTAAGTATAGCGATAAAAGCTTACCATGCAGAAGTTTCTATTTAAAACTGTCTATAATTTTATAAAAGTAACTATAATAAAATAAGACCTAGAGTTAGGCAACTCCGTTCACCATTTACCACCGAATCCCGAAAACATTGCATGTTGAGTAGCGAAACTCAATGCCGCTTTGCCTTGACGGTGTAAAAGCAGAGCAAAAAAATTGGAAATATTAAGCATTTAAAAATAGTTAAAAATAATATTATAATTTCAAACTTTAAATCAACTTGCAAATAGACTAATGCATCCCAATTGACTTTGAATCACCAAAATCCCAGGGCGGGTGTGATAAAAAAAAAAATTGAAACTCGATCGGTGGGCGTCTAGCATCTGGCGGTGATAGCTGATAACACTGCAGATCGTCATTATGATCGCTGACGATGATAATTATGTTTTTTTTAATTTCACGCCTCCTACATATTTTGGGGTTAAGATATATTTTTTTAAATATTAACTATTTCATTTTCTCGAGTGGGAATCGAATCCACAGCCTTCGGCTCCAATATTGAATGGAATATTCTAGTAGTTATTTTTTCTGTTCTTCATAGACAAGATTTACTAAATATATCATTTTTTTTATGATAGATTAAATTATAAATACGAGTGTATAATTTTCATAAAACACTCGATAAATTGAATTGATGATTTTACCTTTACAATTTTATACACCAAATTTAGAAAAAAATGTAATAATGTTAAATCGTTGATTACTAATATATGACAATTTAATTCATTTGGCCCACAGTGCTGACCTAGAGAACAGCCAACTAAAAAGCTAAAAAGTAGAAGCTAAACAAAGTAAAATTAAAGTAGAAAAAACTAAAAAGTTGTTCTTTTGACCTAGACCAGTTTAAAATATTTCAGTATAATATATCTTATTCCACTATCGATCTCTTTTTCTCATTCTACTTAATATTAAAAATTCCTAAGCGTATTATTGCAGCTACCAAATATATCACGACGCTAATGATCCATCATGAGGACCAGGAATTTTATATTTCACAGCTAATTTCACGTATTATTTGCGCCATGCAGGATTATCTTTTGACATTTCGATGAATTCATTTATAACGAAACTACCGAATGTGAACGGAATTAGGTAGCATCGAATTTCAACATGTGTTTATATTTTTTGCATGCTTCATGTATTTCTATTGAAACGCTATCGAAAATTTTCAATTCTGATAACTAAACCGTAGATATATTTATATTCTATTTATCTTATGATATACGCAGAAACTTTTATTCTATATAAATAATTCTTATTTATACCATAAGATAAATAGAATATGTATTTTTCAAAAATCTAAAGTAATATATTTGCTTTTGGTATATCATATATTTGTGGTAACAAGAAAAATATTTTTTTTAAGGATAACTTAAAGTGTTAATGAACTTAGTTAATTCTTTATAATTAATTTTCATTGTTATAAATATTTAAAAAAAATCAGCTTCACGCTGTATCCCGCACACAGCAGGGTAGGCAGAGGGAACTTAGTGTCAAGACACTCCGTTCTCCATATTTGCCGAATTGTCATAAATATTGTTCTTTAATATATAATTAGATAGTTTACTCCTATATAATATTTAAAAATTGTCTAAAGCTATTAAATATTTTTGCTGATGTGACACATTGATTGTATTTGATGATATCCTTCAACTTATCGTTCAGTTCAGTATAATATAAGAAACAATAGAATTACTTAATAATGACTCAAATCTATATACGAGTACAATGCTTCATACTTAATTAATATCAGTATTTTCTTACCATTCTTTTAATTTTTCTATAAACGACCGTTCAATTTACAGACAAAAGTGACATACCGTTCCAAAAAATCAAAGAACTAATAACGTAAAATGGGGGAAGAGACAACGGAGATGGAAAATAAGACCATGCGTGAAAATCTATTGTCGTAGTACCCCGCCGGGCTACAGTTATCACGTTTTCACGCCATAATTACTTTGGTGTATATTTTTTGTTTACTTATTGAAAACGGTCACAACAGGCACGCTTACGCCCCACGCGTCCCAAGAACAATCAAAGTCCCACCGCATTTTGTCAAAATGTCGGTTTCTAAATTCTTAGAACTATTCCTTTGGAAATATTTGTCACTTTTAAACTCCGTTATACAACACTCTGTCGACAGTTAACCTGGTTTTTTTTAACTAAATTTATGAGTGGTTATAAATATTCAAAATTCTTGCAGTTTATTGGAGCAGACTTCTATAGTAGTTAACAGTTCTTACTTTCGTCGAATTGTTGTGCCATAAACAGTAGGTGAATGTTGTTTTTTTTTTTTTTAAATTAGTTAAAAGTTTCGATTTCATAGGTTAATGTGTTTCCTGGACTGGACCAGCGTTTTTTTAAGTAACAGATGTTTATTTTTATTTGCAATACAATTTTTACGAGTAAAAAACAATCGAGTAAAGAAGTAAAATTCTCATATTCTTATTATATGTTCATCTTATGTAAGTAAGTAATCAAAACATGAAGAATTCTGAACACTATTATATATTATGCAATAGAATCATATATAATACAAAAACGCTACTTGTTAACTCTTTTACAAGCTTTTATTTGACTTGTCATTTTAATATGTGTAAGTTCATGTGCAATCTTGCAAACTCAACTTGAGCCACTTGCAAGTGTCGGATAGAGCTGAAATTTGGACTACGACTTCATATATATCGTTATAACATATTATCAATATTAGTGTCAATCGAAAATGGCCGCCGCAAATAAAAATGTTCTTTTAGTTTAATTTTGAGTCTATAATCACAACTAAAACTGAACAACGGTAAAGACAAAATTTTATTAACTTAACTTAACGTTCATTCAAATAAATGAATGTGCTTGAAAAAAATAAATATATATTTAAAAAAATAATATTATGAATTAAATTGAGTTTATTTGCAACAATATATAAAAAACGTATTAATAATAGAAATATTTATTGGCTTTTTATTATTTTTTATTATGTAATATTCATCAACTATCTTCATATAAATTATGAAGTCAGTAAACCTAACAAGTATTCTAATAAGTGTTTTAATGAAGTGAAACACGCATATATTATATTTTCTATTTGTATGTTTAAAATCAGTAACGAATCATTAATAATGAGAAAGTAAAACCTATTATGATACCCACCTAATAGAATATATGAAACAATAAGTCTAAAATAAAATGAGAACGGAGAAATGTCCCAGTGAAAGTAGTGACTCTTGAAAAATATGCGTTACTAATGCTAAATGCAAACAGAATTTCACTTTTACATCCTAATTACTCTTTCTCTACCCTTTCAGAAGGTTATTTACGATCTCTATTCGCAAAGGAGGAGAACAAAGCCTTTATTTTGAACAAATGAATGCAACTCTTTCTTCTTTAATTCATTTAGCGGTCCCCTTTTAACCGTTGCAATTGTTCCGTTGGAACTGTACGGTCCTTACTGTAAAAGGGTAAATATTTCCTAGTATATTATTGTAGAGTTCAAAATGAACTCTATTTTACGGTAATTGTAGGAAATTATGAAAAAAGTTGAATTTTAAGGCTTTTTCTTTTCTTGTATTCTTGACCTTGTAATGATAATTATGTTTTAGGAAAACAGTTACGCGATTTGTTGCGAACAGTTTTAGCGTTATTGCATTTTATGTTTGCAATTTAAAAACCCTTTTGCAAGCCTTTAACTAATAAAATTTCAATAGAATTTTTTAAACAAATTATAGTTATGTTTTTGGGCTTTTTGCTAAAAGGGTTGCTATAAAAGCCCTCACCTTAAAAAGTTGGCGATTTTAAGAAACCATTAGTGCTTTTTTTTTATTGTTTTTCTTTGCAAAATCATTAAATAGTAATTTTACGGATGAGTCCTTTAAAAAGCTAGAAAAATATTTGTTTAATAATATTCTAATGTTTACACATAACAGTATATTTTCTACAATTATGTTTGGTGAAAACTGAGTGTTGCTAATTTAATAATGATGAAAATTTCGTAATTGTTGTATATAAAATCTTTAAATATTTATTTATCCATTAACATCGACTTCCAAATATACAATTGAAACACATAACGAATTTTATTCGTTATAATTATTATAGTTCCATTTCCGTTAAAGTCTTTGGTCTAAGCGACAAACTGATCAAAGAATTAAAATTAAAATACTATTAGATTTTATCACGAATTCGTGAAGGGTCTATATGTAATGTTTTTTTCAGTCTTTTAATAATAAACGATGGAATTTCAGTTGCAGGACGTTCAGTGCTGCCAAAAGTTGGAAACGTAGTGTCATAACACTAGGTTCCCTTTGCCTGCTTAGTGCCAGTTGCACTCAACTGTAAGAATGATAGGTACATCATAAAACTAAGAAATATAAAGTAACTATGACAAATTATTATATCACGACCTTATTTATTTAGAACTATAACAACAGAAAGCTGAATTAGAACTTTAATGTCAGTTAACACAAAACAATACATCATCCCACATCGACACACAGAGTTGACCATTAAAATATATCCTGTCCACGGAGCAGAAATCACGATTGCATTGTAATTTATATGCTTTTTGTATATAACAAGAGTGACAATTGCCTTCGGTACGTGTCAAATAAATGTCCTGCAGCTTTCCATTACCAACCTCAAAATGTATTAAAAAATAAATCGCTATCCAAAACTCAGCTTTATTACGTTAAAATACGATCGCTGTTTATTTTACGACATGTATTATAAAATTGTAAACAGTATTTCTATTGCTAACATCAGAAATGATGCAAAATAGTTCTTATTACCATGAGAATAAAGGTTGCGAATTTATATGAACAGTTTCATATAAGATGGCCGAATTAACGCTAGCATAATGTTTGGGCATTGAGCATCCCCTATTTGAACAACAAATTAGTTCCATTATACCCTTGTAAAGGGAGGAAATATTGTTATAACAGAGGCCGAGGGTTTTGTATGGAATTAAGATTGTATCATTAAACGTGATTTGTGATTGATTTTTTTGTTAAAAGTACTGATTTAGATTAATTTAGAGTTAATTAGTTTTGGATATCTTGTTGTAGAGTGTGGCTGGAAGCGTGACGGTTGCGAGTTCGATTCTCACTGGAGGAAATATATTATTTTCATTTGGGTGCTAGCTAGGTGGACCGCGCCTACCCCTGAATAGTCTGGTAGCCCACACAAGAAATGTTATTTACACTAATATTTGCCCAGAAAAATCTAAAAAACAACATTTACACGAACATATCTGTTTAAAGCTGAAAACCAGACTTGTCCACGGAAATATCTTTAAATACAGTAATGTTCTCACTCCAACTTCATTGTATATTTAATATAAAGAAAATATAACATGCTAGTCTCCCTGCTTTATTTAAATTTTTAAATTATTTTTTTGCCTCCATCCTTATTATTTTCAAAACAAATCTACATTTAAATGAATTGCATAATATTAAAAATTTCACATATTAAAATCACATAGCAGGTACCTAAAAGTTCGAACTTAAGAACAACTAAAACCAGCGCGTGTAAGTAAATCTAAAACAATGAATATTGAAGCCATCGGCAACTCCTAAAACAATTTCTATAGAATTTTCAAAAGGGCATCAAATAGCGGTCATAAACATTCATTTTTCAGTACAATGAGATAATTCGTTCCTACTGTTTCTATAGATTGTAAACTTCCGATTTCTAAACAGCTCCGCCATTAGCGGTGTCTTTGAAACTTTGCTAGTATTTTTGCGAAGCAAATGCTAAAAATTCGTCTAAAATTCAATTTTGTAGGTGAAGTTAGAAATTTTTCTACGGCTTTCTTTCTTTTTTTCTGTTTATTGCGCAAAATGGTTTGTGAAATTTTGATAAAAAATATGCTTTGAGATTTTTGAATGCGCAATAAAATGTGCAATATTGGCTTTTTGTTAATATAAATTTCTTTTATGAAGAGAAATGGGTCTATTTAATTATTTAATAGCTAGAATATGAAAGAAATTTAATAATTTATTAAATTTTTTATAGAATATATTGACGTAACTAAATAATTCCACACAAAAACATTTCCTTTTGTATTTAGGTAAATATAAATTGTAATTGTACATAGAGAAGGGTAAGTAGAGTACCTAGTATTAAAGCACTAAGTACCCATTAGAAACCTTCCGTTTCCCACTTTCCATTAAATTTTGCTTGGTGAGTGACGGAACTCAACGCTGAGCTTTGCAAAATCATAAACCTATACATTAATAAGACTATTTGTTTAATAAAACAGATAATAAATATTCCTGTTTGTTATCAAAAAACTTTACATAGATGAAAAACAAACTAATTTAAATTAATTTTCATATTTTCCAAATTAAAGATTTCGTTTTAATTAAGTTGAGTTATTCTCAGTAAACTTGTCTTCCACTTAAAATATTAGGTATACTTCGCACTCATATGCTTGACACGTTACATGTCGCCAAAAATAAGTATAGATAAGATTGTTTTAAGATTATGTTAAAAATTTAAAGTAGGTAGTTTAAGTGTATAGTTTTAGCAAGTAATTAAACTTTTAGAAGTTTACGACACCCAAGGATAATTTTGTAATAGTTTTTATCATTGTAGACAGGGGGAACCTGGGAACCTAGCGTTAAGACAATCCGTTCTTAACTTTCTACCGATTTCTCGGGGCATTGCGTGTAAAGGCTGGAACTCAAACTTGCAATAGTTTTAAATTTCTAATTATTTAAACACTTTCTAATGACACTAAGTCAATAATTTAAAGTGAAAAGACGATATCTGTTTATTCCACAACAGTACTTATTCTAAGAAAAAAAATTACACTTACCCTTAGAGCTGTCCGTATAAAAAAAATAATATCAGGCCAATAAACAGTAACAGATCTTGGAAATAATAATTTAAAGCGGAATATTTCTTTAGGAGAACAAAAACAAATACTTTCCACGTGTATTTCGGGTGCTCCAATACAGTTAGAAAACGATTCAAAGAGTTTATGGTGCAATTTGTATAGTTATATAACCCGCTACTTTCTTTCCGTTACTCCGTCTAAGGAGAGCCGACAGTTACTTATCTTTTGTTCGGAATAGCTGAAACAGTTTGGTCCTTTTAATTTGAACTATATTTGCAAAACTTTCTTTTATGGCACCGATAGTTTGCGAAACTGTTATTTTTTTATTGTTTTAGGTAAACTCTGAACTAATTTACATTTTAAAAGTTAGTTTTAGATTGTTTCTAACGGTAATAAGCGTAAAAATGTTTGTTAGGATTCTTTTGTTATATTAAAATATGATAAAGAATAATAGTATAATAGTATATCAATTGCTTACGATACTAATGTCTATTTTGAGCTCATTTTCTATGAGTAGATGGATCCATTAACTAAAATATTCCAAAACGTTAAAATATTAATTAAAAAACCAAAATTACTATACAATTATATACCTACTAAGCTATACAAATAATCCGAATGGAATCATTTCGATAACTTACAACAGCCCTACAAAAACATTCAATTGTAAACATTCAAAACTCAAGTATTGACAATTAAACATAATATTAATTTCAATTATCAACTTTAATTCCAATGTCATAAGATATATATTGGTTTCAAAACAAATCGTAATGCACATCGAATTATAGGTGACAATTGTAGCAAAAAAATTAAACTCTGTGTGGTCTGCGTATAGAAGTAGCTTCGATTTCTATGAAAGTCAAAAAGCATGTAATTGCGTCACACAAAATCTATGGAGTTTATTCTTTTTTTTATTTTATTTTGCGCTTTTTAAGCTCTCGTATAGCGGTAGTTGAAGTGCGAAAGCTTTTAGTAGATGAGTGACAAATAACACCCCACTGGAGTGTTATCTGTGGCAAAATGGGAATAAATGATTTTATACTTGAATGATTATGTTCTTATATTTCTAATGGTTTGTGGAAAGTAAGCTTTGTGGAAAAAAATGTGTGTTAAAAGAAGTAATCGGAAATTTGGTTCTGTATATTGTATCATAGAGATCAACAGTTCGCCATTTTTGCAGAATAATAAGTATTGTTGAGGCCAGTGAGAGCAGGGGTATAAAGTGTGTAAGTTTGAGGTAGGGAAGACAGAGTGAGAAGGAACCTGGAACCTGGAACCTCGAATATGTACTGCCTCTAGTATAGACGAAAATGATTACTATATTTAACACTTAGTCATGCAGTTTCTCGATTTTTTCCTAAAGGAACTGGGTATCATTCAACAATCCTGACTTAGAAATTTTGCGGTTTGGAAATCTCATTCATAAACCAAGTAAAGTAAATATTTGGCTTGGATTCGAGTAAAAATATAATCGAATTGAAAATGTAATATTTACTCTATATAACTTAGAATAGAGTTCTTTTTAGATGGTCATAAATGTGGAGTAAACTAAAAAAGAGTTTTAGCACACAGTGACGCCACTTGCGACCACCCAAGATGTGTTTTTTTTTGCATTGACGTAATATTCCAGTTTGTTTTACGTGCTGTTAACAGCTTTAACTTAAACAAAATGTACTCAGAAATATGAAACATTTTTTTTTAAATGAACAAAAATTGAGGAAAATTGATTAAAATTTAATTAAAATGTAATAATTTAGAATTCTGTGTATTATTGTTTAAATAAATAAAGTATCAGAAAAAAATGCATATTTGGAAAATGTTATTTAATATACCTACTTCAAATATTTGAAAACAATATTTACATCGCATAACAGCTATTTTTGTATGCATTTTATATAAAGGAATTATTAAATAATTATGATAAACATAATTATTTCAAAGGGAACCTAGTTAACACACCGTTTTCTACTTTCCGCCCAATTTTTGTGACATTGCTTATTAAGTGGCGGAACTGAACGCCGCGATTTGTCTTATCAACCAGAACAAGACAAAAACACTCATTTTTCATTCGAGTGAGAATCAAACTCACACTCAGAAACTGCGGCTACACAACGACGATTCCAAATTATAATCAAAATAATTATCAATCATAATGCCACCCTCCAAATATATATCCTCATTTTTTTTCATTTTCACGCTGTATCCCGCACACAGCAGAGTAGGCAGAGGGAAACTAGTGTTAAGACACTCCGTTCGCCATTTTTTGCCAAATTCTGGAGGCATTGCGTGTTGAGTGGCAGAATTCAACGCCGATTGCCTCGACACCAGAGCGACGAAATGGAAATATAAACGTAAATAAATATTTCACTTCCCCGAGTGGGGATCGAACCCGTCGCATTACAGTCACACCCTTGCCACTAAGGCCTCATCCCTTCATTTAATTTAGTTTTTAAAAAAAAACCTATTAACATAACACATATGGAAGTTATTAAGCATCTATGACTGTTATTATCTAGCTATACAGCAGATATCGCAACTGAAAGCACTCCTGGCTGCTGATTATGCCAGTTCCATTACACTACAACACTGACACATTAGCCGCCACCATTTAATCTGGATGATACAAGTGATGGGATGAAGCGGTTTTTTTTTTAAAATATTTATAGATAGGGTAGGCTACCCTGCTGTGTGCGGTATACAGCGTGAAGCTGATTCAGATGATATTTATAGATATTCTTCTTTATATAATATCATATATGACGAGGCCTCTCGTGGGGGTATAAGAGTTGGATAAATATGATAGGTTATGGGTTTGATTCCCACTTGAGGAAATATAAAATTGAGTATTTTTATTTGTTCGCTCTGGTGTCGAAGAAAGCGCTGTGTTGAGTTCTTCCACTCAACTCGCAATGGCTCCAGGAACAAAGAAATGATTTATTAAAGTCTATAGTCTATAGAAGAACTACTTTTTTTAAAGTATGTTGATTTAAAATTATGTATTAAATCATAAGAAAAGAGGAGAAACTTCTTAGCGTTCCACTAAATCAACACCAGTGCTATGCCAATCGTTTTACAGGGAAAGCTTAGCTAAGATTGCCATTCAGGAAATTAAATTTACTATTTATTCATATTTACATAAAAATCTACGAAATTTGTACTAGCCCCCCTCTGCCTATCCTGCTGTATACGGGATAGTGCGTGAAAGTGAAAAAATAAATAAAAGCTATTGTTATTGTACCACAATGCGGACAATCATGCATTGCAGCCATACGCCCGTTTTGATAATGATAGTCATAATAGAGTTGACACGCTCGATACTTTTATTGGATAAAATTAGATAAAATAAACGTTTAAATCTTTAATTTTAATATGTTTTGCAGAAGCAAAGAACTAATTTAGGAATATTTTTATAAAGAATTGAGGTATTTTATATACTGTCATAGTTATTTAAAATTATTATTAAAAATTCTGAATCAATAATTTTCTTGAATTTTTGAACTTTTCAATGTATAGAGGCTATATTTTTATTTCTTTTAAAGCGATCTACCGTCGGAACGTTTATACCTACACGTGAATATACCTTATTACAAAAAAATATATCTACTTTGAAAATAAGTAGATTAAAACTAAGTGCGTCTTTGAACTTACCTATAACACCTCCAAAGTTAAAAGTTATCCTCCAAAGTTAGATGAAATATTTTAATAACTCATAAGATTTCCTTTTCATACTGTACAGTAGAATAGGTACAATGTAAACGCAATGGATTTCATTAATTTTTATCGTATTATTGAAAATTATAACCAAAATTATTACATATTTATTACTAATAGATAAGCTAAGTGATAAAGAAAAAATTAAAAAATCTTATTCGAGGTATAGTTTACTTACCCAGATTTTAATCAAATAATGACAATTGGTACAGAAAAACAAATTGTAAAAGATCCTCTCTTTGGGGGGGATTTGTCTTCGTGATATTTAAGTTGTAAGAGTGTGTTGAAACTGTTAAAATCAAAGCTAATTATTCCAGTAATTTCATAATACACTCAAAATCACAACAAGAAACAATTTCCAAATTTATTTTCTCTGATATATTTCTCTTCATTTGAAGGAATATTATATTATTAGTTATTAAGCTGTCTCGAGATATATATATATATATATATATATAAATTAAGACATTTTAAGCTCAAAGGTGTCGCTATAAAAATATTAGCGTCTATATCAGCTACCGTTACGGTTTTCGGCGTTTTTGATACATCATTATCAACTGTCGGCCTCTTTGATGTGTTATCAGCCACTTTGGCATGTTATTTATCTACTACTAACTGTGTATTGTTAGGTTTTATAATGGAGAATGTGTCACTATAATCGATGCTAGCTCTTATCTGCTGGATTGCAAATTGACCGGTTTTAATGCGAGGATAATTTTCAGTTACGTTAATTGAGCGTTTTTGTTTCGTTTCGATGAATATGTGTGTAATTAATGTCTATTGAATGTGAGGCAGCATAGCTGCCAGCTAATGTTATAGTAAAATATACCATTGATTTTGAAAAGAGCAACTGTTGAGTTTCTTGACGGCTCTTCTCAGCAGAACTGCCTTCCGAACCGGTGGTAGCTTTTTGTTGACATGTACATTCGACGATTCAAAAGTGCTTAAATGGTTTATTTGAATAAAAATTATTTTGAATTTGAATTTGAGTTTATTATGGAATTATTAGGAATTTAGTTATACAACTGTTAGTGTAAACTATATATTTTAATATAATTTTGTATGTATTTACTATCCATTTTATACCAGATGGGAAATTAGGAATGGAGTGTTATAAAATTCGAGTATTCCCGCATATAGCAGAATAGGCAGAGTGAGTCTGAATAAAAAATAAAGCGTGAAAAACGAATATTGAATACTGTTATATTACCAATTGATAGCTTTTTCCAGAATTCATGTGTGTTCCTTTAAAAATAAAATGCTGAAATACATAAAGGTTTGATACAATACATATCTATGTTTTGCTCTTTATATACATAAAAACAAAAGAAAATTTTAGCCAAAATAGATTTTTATGTTCTTTTTAGCAAATATTAATAATACATGGAAATAACAAAAGGTATTTGCTACATTGTTCTTAGAAATTTTCATTTTAGTGAATACATTGCATATATTCTGTAACAGCACTCCCTTTTATTACACAAGGCAATTTCTAAGAAAGGTCAAAGTGCTCTAAGGTTAGCATTGCTCTTATCAATTTTCAGGAATTGCCTGAACGAGATCCTTTGTTTAGGTATTCATTGTTGATAGCGTCGGCGTTTCAAAGGTACCAGTGGCAACTGGGGCGCCTTAAAACTATTATTTCTATTGTAAACAATTATTTAACTTACTAAATCCGTCGGCCCTTTTGTTTTGTCGGCGTTCACAGAAGAACTGGCTGATTGCTGTTTTCCTGTGTGCATTGATGACTGTTGAAACTTTACCTGGTGGAACAGTTGTTAGGTGCACTAAAAATATTTTGCCAATTTTTTTTTACTATTCATAATAGCTATAGATAGCTACATAGAATAAAAGTCACAGCGTTATGTCTTAATTTTTTTTAAGCGAAACAAATAGTAAGCTAAATTATTCAATTATAAAATAAGCAAAATGGATAAATACGATAACGACGATACGATAGGAACGAGAAATAAAGATAAGCTTGTTACACCAAATTTTCGCCTCCAAAAAGTTATTAAATCCTTTATGGGTCTGAGTATACGTGTATATAATAAAATTCCGCAGTGTATTCTTAGTTTGCCACTACCAAAATTTAAAATATCTGTAAAAAAAATTCTAACAAGTAAAGCGTATTGCACTGTTCAAGAATATTTAGAGGATAAGCATGTATGGAATTAATGTCTCTTGAACGTAATGCAGGATAGCTGCCAGCTAATGTAATAGATTGTACCATTTCGACGATTCAAAAGTGCTTATAATAATTGCCTATTTGAATAAAGAATATTTTGAATTTGAATTTGAAATGAGACGATAGTTTCGCAGAGACATAAGCGAGTGACTGTAATGCGTCGGTTCTGGGTTGGATTCCCACTCGAGGAAATGTATTATTATTTATTAATATTTTCATTTCTTTGCTCTGGTACCAAGGCCAAAGCGTGTTCAGCCTAGAAAATTCGGCAGAAAGTGGCAAACAAAGGGTGTTAACACTACACATTCTTTGTAAACCCTGATTTATGCGGGAATACACAGCGTGAAGCTGAAAAATACAAAATTCGATCCATTATTAATAAAATAATTTGTATGTCATTATATACGTTATTATATTCAGTATTATATTATATACGTTAAGTATAATGTAAGTATTATGTTATATACGTTATTATATTATATTCAGACTTTGAAGGTCCACTGCTGGACATAGGCCCCCCCCCCCAATGCTCTTTACCTATAATTATAAAATAATTAACGATAATCTTTTAATTGATATTATGATACGATAAAATGTACGATAATAAGAAACTAGTAAATAAGGAATATTAACTGTAATAAAATTATATATGAAGACAAATCTCCGTTAAGTGGCGGAACTCAATGCCGCGCTTAGCCTGGAAACCCGAGCGAAGAAAGGAAAATATTAAATGTTTCATTTCCTCTAGTGGGAATCGAACCTACAGTCACACGCTTGTGCCCGACTGGCCTCTAATATAGAACTAATTATTTTTAATCAATTATAATATAATTTGTTAAAGGTCTCAATTATGTAATTCCATAGAAACTTCCATATTAATTAGGATCTCACGCAATTTAGAATACCTAATTGATAAGTACTTAATCTCTATAATTATTTATGATTAATTAATTATTGTATAAGAAATAAGTAGGTATATGAGTACTTACAGTAATCGTTAATTCGATTTTTTTAACTTTACTCTGTTTCCCGCATTGTCAGCGAAGGCAGAAGGAACCTGGGAACCTAGTGTTGAATATATTCTGTTCCTATTAAGACACTTTTGTACTCCTCTTTACGGTGGTCATTGCCGCGCTTTACCTTATTACCAGAGCGAAGAAATTACAAAATTTAATATTTAATTCCCCGATATAGGAATCGAATCCACAGTTGTCGCGATCCTACGGTCACCCTACACACAAATTATTCACAAATGATATTTAGATATAATCATTTTATATATCTGAAGTTTGAATAAAATTAACTTTCAAATCGAGCTCCAAATATTTAAAATGCTATTTAAAACTCAGAGGGTACCAGTAACACTGAGATGGGTTATTTAAGTCAATCTCTCTTTGATGCGTTAAATTATGTTAAAAACTGAATCAACTTTTCAAATATGATTATTTAAAATTCAATTGACTAAGCATTATTGTTTATACATTATTAAAGGAAAGTATCTACGTACAAATACAAAGTGTTATAATTTCTTCTGAAAGCGAAACTAGATACTAAAAATATGACGCATTACATTTAGCTAGCCTTGTATGCTTATTATTATAGAATTTACCTATTTACCTGGTTAACTATAAACACATAGTCTAGGCTTGCATTTAAAAACACCTACTGAGACTAGATTTTGGCGTATTCTTTCATATTACATATATTTTATTTGAAAGTGTTATTAAATATAACTTTAAACACATTTAAGTTTAGCACATAGAGCTAAGCTTTACACATATTCTATTCAATTCAAAAAATATAATATAGAAATAAATGTTAAGCTTATTTAAATTCTTACTTAAAAAAATAGTATCAGAATAGATGATTGTACATAAAAACCAATGAGGCGACAAACGCAAAACAAACTACCCCAAAAAATCGACCATATCTCCACCACCACCACCACCAATAATAATACCACCATATATTGCGTAAATTGAATACCAAAAAGCGCCATACGATTCATTAATACCACTTATATCCAAAGTGGACATAGCCGTACCCGTATGTCACAGATAGAGTGAATGCGCGCGCGCAAACAATCAGGTGAGCTCGACACGCGGCCCTCTTTGTACTACGATCAAAGAGACCGACGCAAATATAAAATACAAGACTCCAAAACGTCATATATAACTCTAGACCACACAATTATGTACTTTATACAGTCATTTAAAGAATATAACTTTCCTATATTAATATTTCAGTTGTATCATTTCACTTCTAGTTAAATTAGTCGGCTGCTTTAGAACCAGACACCTTGTTGAGTCTAGGAGTCAGCTCGTTAATAGTTAAGAAATGGCCGAACAGCGTTGAATGGTTTGAAAGGTTATGCCTTAATTGAACAATATAGAGGATGCGAATCGAATTTCATAAGATTAGGTGTTTCTAATGAGGTGGATTGGCGCTCTTAATGCTTACTTCTTTCTTCATATTTTATTTGGCTGAAGTAGGCAGGTATAGCATTTAGAGTCAATTCTAGTTATAATATTAAATAAACCAATTATTTTATTTTATTTATTAATTATTCATTGGTATTATTATACATAATGCTATTAATATACATTCATATATTAATTTAGTCCGCATATAGTCTATTTTATCGCCCTGGTACTAAGGCAAAGCGCGGGTTTGAGTTCCGCCAATGTGGAGTGGAGAGTGGAGTATCTTAATATAAGGTTCCCTTCTGCCTACTATGCTACCCGCGAAATATATGGTGAAACTGAAAAATAAGTAATCTGTTTTAACAAAATCGTTTTACGTACATGTGTAAAAATAGTTTAATTAATAAGTGAATTGTGATTGTATTTAAATAAATAAATGCATTTAGATTTTTCAGTAATGTAATTGAATATATTTTAATTCATCATTTATATAAATTAAGGATTAATAAACAAATTTACTTACATAACTAGCTTAATAGTAATTACAAAAAAGGTAGTTTTTAAAATAAAAATATCTTTAAGATGTTTTCAATAAATTATTTTATGGTTTACTTACCAATTAATCTTAAAAACTTATTAAATTGTATAGAATGCCTTTATTATAATTTTATAGAATATTATAATAATTATTTAAATATTTTTTTATTAATTTCCAAAATATATAGATATATATGTATTGCATGTATTTTTATAGAGTTGTATTTAAAAATATACCTTTTATTACTAGTTGTTAGGTGACTCTATTGGGTTTCTCTAACTAATTGCAAGTTCAAATTACTATTCTACGAATGTTTATCTAAATGGTGGGTTTTACCGAATACGAAATGTTCTAAAAAGGTTAAAAGTACTCTTAAATTACCTTAGTCTTATAGCATCTGTACCTAACTCACTAAAATACATGAAGAATTTCATATAAAGACCGTTTAAATAATATTATATTTGAATTAATGGAAAAATATGATTGCGTAGCCTATAGATAGATATAAAGGAATTGTTTTAGTTCTTAGGTAGATATAATAATACTAAGTCATAAAATAAATATATTGTAAAGCTTGCTCTACGCTTATTTCTTTAAACTTAAATTAAATTTATGAAATATTAACTTTTCTTAAAAAAACTATAGCATTTAACATAAACAAACTAAAAAGTAAAAGGATTTTTTGACTTATTTGTTACAAATATATTTAAATACATAGGTAGAAAATAATTGCATTTTGAAAAGTACTAGTTTTCAACTAATCTGACACCAAAGACAAGACAATTTACTTATGGAAACTTTTTATTTACCTAGGCCATTTAATATTATTATAGAATACCTATGTGGATGAAATACAAAACTTTAAATAGATAGTGATTTAAAAGACGAATTAAAAGAACTATTTATTAAATAAAGAAGTTTTGAAGTCTCATCTAACCTTAACGCAATATTTTCATATTATAGGTACTTTACTATAATTGTTTTGCTAAATTAGACTTATAATTACATAAATACCTCTTACCTACGTAAAAGTTGAAAGTGAAACTTCATTATTATTAGAAAATCTATACATTTACAATAAAATTATGCGACAGTAGACTAACAATCTTCTATATTTATACAATAAATAGGTATATATAGCAAAAAACAGTCTCTACAAAGGCCCCAATTTGTATAAAGACTTGCCTTAACCTAATTATAAAAGCAATTCGCTCACCTAATAGCTTCAACTACGGGCACGGTGTCACCAAAAATTTGCATTAACGACTCTACATTTAAAACGCCATAAGCTACAAAACATTTGAATTCGACAAAGTTGTAACATCATGGATAATTGTTTACAGATGGAACTTTGCCAGTAGGTGATAGTACGGTGGTTGGGGCATTTCGGGTTGATATCCGATCGATGGCTAAGGCCGAGCTGTATAGGCTCCGCCTAGTGGGAGGCGCGTGGCTGCTTCGTCAGCCGACACAGGCGCTGGTAGACGCGGCTCCTTTGATCCCCACCCCGAGGCACCCTCGATAACGAAGTTAGAACGCACACTAACTCATATACCTCTGCGCGCTCTCGCTAGCCGGTTGTCAGTAACCGGTTTAGTTGGTGACCAGTGACTAGTGACTGTGTTTTTGTTTCTATGGATTGTATTATTTTGGAAATGGAAGACAAACCGTACAGTGTTGACAGTTCTGATGATATCAATATTGAGGAGGAGGAAGAGGATCATGTTGAAGAGAGTCATAGTAAGTGTAGTTTCATTTGTTAATTAATATTTTGTATTTTTAATTTAAATTTGTTTTTTCTTGTTATTTTTATTTTATTTTTTTATTTTGTTACATTTTAAAGTAGTTAAATCGATTCATGAATTTCTAGTAATTTGTAAACTTTGATTTCACACTTGATTATTTAAAGTTTATAACTTAGTGTTATTATATTTAAATTTATCTATTTACATCTTATGGATATAGTTATATTTTTAAAATAATTTATTAGCCGATTTAGATTGTGTAAATAAAAAACTAAGACAATATTCTTATATATTTGTGTTATAGCATTCATATTCTAAATTTCGCCTTCTTTATATTCACAGGTTACCCACCAGACTTTCCAATCGAAGCTATAGTAAAGTTGGAGAGGCCGTCGCCACCTTTACCTACACCTCCGCATACTCCGACAGACGACACTCCCCCCGCTGTCGTAGTGTCCAGACACCAGGCAACTTGGTCCCAATATCCTGTGCAAAACAGACCAATGCAGAACCCCTATCAGTACGAGAAGCAAGTTCCCAACTATACATACACTAATATGCCGTATGTCCAGCCACAAGTCGCTACCCTTCCCCCGTCGGCGCCATACCACGCGATGCTAGTAAACCAATGGATAAGAAATGCAGCTTTATACCATCACACCTTAAGATATCCTTCAATGGCCCAAAGAATGCCAGGAAGGAACCCTCCTCCCATGCGAGCTCCAGGTGCACCAGGCACTCGGCCGAAGAAGCAGTTCATATGCAAGTATTGCAATCGACAGTTCACCAAATCCTACAACTTACTAATACACGAAAGGACACACACGGATGAAAGGCCCTACTCATGTGATATTTGTGGAAAAGCATTCCGAAGACAGGATCACCTCAGAGATCATAGGTAGGTCTAGTTTTTTTCTTTATTAAAATTTTTTAGATATATTTATATATTCAAATCACATATATATGTAGTTGATACAAAGTAAATAAGCATAAATCTCTAACTAAAGTTACTAATTAATTACAATCACGAGAGCCTCAGATTTAATTTAATGTTTCCTCTCTAATACAAACAACGTGATTTAAGGCTTGTTTCAACGAGGCTTTGTTGGCGATAACGGATAAAAATAAAAAAAAAATTAAAAGTGTAAACCTTTTTGTGAGGTCGCGAGGCGGCCGCACGCGCTTTTACCACAACCGGTTTGAGTACTTTACGGACACCATATCTATCTTGCTTCGCCATGGAACAAATTACATGTTCAATTTCTATGCTTTTACGAAATATTTTTTTCTGTATACAGCAGGTTTGTTCTCTGCCTAGTGTTAAGACACTTCGATCCCAATTTTCGCCAATTTTATGAAATATAAATGAAAATATTAAATATCTAATTTTCTCAAGCGGGGATCCAAGCAGCGTCATTTAAATATTTACGCAGTTTCGCACGATTTTCTCACCTCTTAAAGTGAAAGTGACAATCGACTTACCCTAATTTTCTTTTTTACAGATATATTCACTCAAAGGAGAAGCCGTTCAAGTGTACTGAGTGTGGAAAAGGTTTCTGCCAGTCCAGAACTTTGGCGGTGCACAAGATCTTACACATGGAGGAATCTCCCCATAAGTGTCCCGTTTGCAACAAGAGTTTCAACCAACGATCTAACTTGAAAACTCATCTACTTACTCATAGCGAAGCCAACAAACACCACATAGAACATTTAGACGGCTGCCAAGAAGTTTCTTCGACCAGCCAAGCTTCAGAAAGCCCTTTGTTAGATCTTTCACACAAGCCGTCGCCCTCACCACAGCAGTACCAGCACTTACCTGAATCCCCAGTAGAACCCCCAAAGAGAACATTAGGGTTTTCAATAGAAGATATAATGAAACGTTAAATTTAGTATAGAATAGGTTTGTTATAAATGAGACAACTCGCTCCGTTAGGCAATCAACTATTGAATAATTGTTAATTAATTTTTCTGAGTCCGTCGCGTCAAGTTCTTCATAGATTATAAATTATAAAACCAAAGAAATATCTCATTTTCCAATTTTAAATTTCTTTGAATTTCTCTATCTACAATATTTTCTATATTTATAAATTCGATAGTTCTAATTGTAGTGAATTGATCTTCGTTGAAAGACTGAAATTGTTTTATTTTTGTTATGTTTCTTAGATATTTATTTATTGTGATAATTTCTCAGCGTAGACTAGTATGACTAAAGTTACCAAAAAGTATTACCTTTTATAATGTATTAGTTTATTCCAAAACTTGTGGCTATGATATCTGAAATCACGTTCAAATTAGTACCTTTTAATATTTTAAAAAATAACATAAGTCGTAATTAGGTAAAAGATTTCTTGTAAATATTTATATGTAAATTCTTACTGTTCCTGTAAATAGTATTTAAGTTGAAATTAGTTATAAGATTACGAGGCTATTGGTGAAAAGAATATAAAGATCCAAAATTCATTAAATATATTTATGTTGTTTTATTTTCTTTTTTTCATAATACATGAAATAAATTGAAATAGGAGCAGTATTAAGAGAAAGAAAGCCTATCAGAACATATTTCTCAATCTTTGATAATAAACAATATTAAATTTAACATATAATCAATAAAAAAAAAGCAGTTTTTTCTATACTATTAAACTAAATAAGTGCTTAGATAGATTAAAATATCTAGATTATTATGTACCGTATATTCGTGAAAAACATAGTTCACGGACGATGCCAATTAGAAAGGTTCATGCGTGTAATAGCTTCGTGCTATATTACAAATACTATTATGAAGGGAACGCAACCTAGAAAATTAATTATAATCATACGTTAGACGGACGGACAAACGAAAGTGAGTGAATGATGCCACAAATGATACATTATTAAGGCTGTTTTTTTAATTTGAAACAGTCATGTTAAGTTTTGGCGTTTTTTGTTCTTTAAATATTATGTTTACTGATGAAAATAAGCTGGTCAGTTGTGTTGTACGCATCTAAGGAAGCGATTGTAAGCGTGATAGGTTGAGGATTCGATTCCCGCTCGAAGAAATTAAATTTTATGTAGGTAAGAAGCTGAGGTGGTAAGTCAAGACAGGGTGTGGAGCTGCGCCACTCAACACACAAGGTCTCCAAAATTCGGCGGAAACTGAAGAAAGAAGTGTCTTAACACTATGTTATTGTGCAGGATACGCCGTTATCTGAAAATAAAACTTAGTTTTCAATAATAACAATCTTTATAGTTTCACTCACACTGTACCTTTATGAATAAATATATTACGTTGAATTAATACATTAATAAATACTCTAAAACCATTTTAAAACAAAAATAATGTTAATTTTAATAATTGCTACAAAATGAATTAAAACACTACGTTAGACAAATCTTCCTGTCATTTTATATGGTAAGACAGAGAGTCGACAGGCAGTAATTATTAATAGTTATTAGCTATAACAAAAAAGATTTTTAAGATAATAATATAACACAAGTATATTATAATTATGTAAATTTGAAACGTTACGCCATCTAGTAGATGATGCTGGAAGTGTTAAATGTCACTATCTTCAACACGATGTCGCTACAGGTCTTACGTGGACATAATTATAACCAAATTTAGTTTTTTTTATAAGGTAGGTCCATATTAAATCCTCTCGCTTTGGTATCGAGACAAAGCGCGGCGTTGAGAACCGCCACTCGACACGCAGTGCCTATGGAGGCTGAATTATATAATTCGCCGGAAAATGTTATAATACGAACTTAACACTAGCTTCCCAGATTCCTTCTGAATACCCTGCTATTTGCGAGATACAGCGTGAAGCTAAAAAAAATAATAAATACCTGGTATTTAAATATAAGAACAAGATTACACAGAACCGAAAGGAGTGACAATGTTTTTATTATGTTGTCAATGATTCATGGAGCTACAAGCTTAAAGCTTCAAATCAGATTACGATAAAAGCTGGTATAATTTTTTAAGACCAAAAATATTTACAAGGCCATCAGGGCGCAGTGCCACACCGTGTGGGTACACTGTAATCACAACGGTTGTGAGTTTGATTTCCACACGGAATTATGAATTATTTGTGAATATTTTCATTTCATCGCTCGGCTACCTAACAAGGCAAAAAGCCCAGCGTTAAGTTTCGCCAATCAACACGCAAAGCCTCGAAAATTCAGCGGAAAGTATGGAACGGAGTGTCTTAACACAAAGTTCCCTCTGCCTAAACTACTTCATGCGGGATACAACGTGAACCTAAAAGAGAAAAAAATCAAATATTTTGTTTTATCGGTCTCTTACAGGAATTAGGAGCATAGAATTGCCTAAGATTAGGCAGCCAATTGACGAGCTACGTAACTTTGACAGATGTTACGAGCCTCTCGCAACTTTTTGCCTGGTGCCCCCAATTTGCCAGTCAATGAAAATTGCACAAATCCGTTCTGATTGAGGGCTAATAGCTGACGAAATCGCTGCACCGACTTTCCCATGACTATTTCGAATGTATCCCGAAGTCGATTTCGATAATCGGTCGAATGTTCTCTTCACTCTTTTGTCCCAATTAAAAGCAATTCAGTGAGGATTAAAGTCGAATTTGTAGGGCTTAGCCGCCATATTTCAAGTGATTTTGCCTGTCATGCGCCCGCGCAGGCTGACTGACGTTCGTGTTGATTTATGAGCACCTCAGCAGCAATCAATAGATTTATCGAATGTAATTAGATGGTTCTATTCAATTATATGTATCGATTTTGTTTAATTAATAAGTAGCTGTAAGTTTTCTATGATATTGTGTGGAATGGTGGTAGTTTTAAACTGTTTATAATTGGCGGTTGTAAATTAAATTTTATTGGATCTTATGATTTTTCTTTACTTTTTCTGGTCAGGATAGTAATAAATATAGTTTATCTATTTCAATAAGTACTATTTCGCGCTTTACTCAATATGTTCAGCTCTATGTTAGAAAAATACGTTAAAGTATTTAAAAAAAACATTTTTTGGAATTTTAGCTGTAACAAAAATAATATTGTATAATATATAAATTGGAATACTAAAAGTTTGTGTAATTTTACATTGACTTTGTTTTTTACCTAGCTCACAAATTACAATATCTCAAATATTTATTTTTACAAGCCTTTACCAGTAATGTAAGCATACAGTGTTAACTTGCTTTTTTATAAAATTCTGTCCATAATGTACACCTCGCGTGCTAATATAGAGATTTCTAAATATAATAAAATTACTTAATGAAGATCACATCGCCTCTGGCAACGTAACGACCAACTGAAGTAGCACTAGATTTACGTATTATTTTTAGATTTATTACTTTTATGAAGGTGGGTATGCGAGATTGTTTGATTATAATATAATATCTTATAATTGAAAGACGTTTTGATGGAGATTTATTGTTTCGCTCTAAGCGAGGTTTTGGTTTTTATCGTGTAGATCTGTTGTTTCTGCATTTGGCGTTATAATTGTTAAGTGATTTGGGGTTATTTAATCGGTTATAATAAGTTGGATACAAGGATCCATTTTTGGTTAATTTTACATGTGGCCTTATCCATTTTACTTACAGCGGTCTGTATAGATAATGAATGATAAAAAATATATTTTTTTATACGTTTTCAATATAAGTGAAAAAATATAATTTTAGAAGCCAAGCAACACGCAATATGTATAGTTATTATTTTATATAGTTATTATTTTTATAATATATTAAAATACTAAGTATAATTAGAGGTACAGGCGCATACGCCTCTGACTGTAAAACTGTAAGCATGACGGTTGCGGATTTATGTTTTCCCATTCTGGGAATGAAATATTTTCATTTTCTTCCTTTGCGCGCTATGTTAAGTTCTGCCAGTCATAAATACAATGGAAAGTGGATATTCTCTTCTCTTTTCTGCCGGCCGAGCTAAAAAAAAAGCTTGAAATTAATGACTGAATAAATAAACCTTTTAGAATATTGATTTCGCCTAGTGTTAACACAAAATTATTAATACATTAGTGGAGCCCTAAAAATCTCTCATAGCCCTAAGTATCTCATCGCACGCGCCACCAGGTGCACGCAATATTGATTGGCATCTGTCAATCATCGTTGTTGGATATAATAGGTTCGATTTCAGCCAATTAGATGGACGGACGCACCTACCGATGAAATGTTAAATATCATTTTGTGTGGGGTTGGATATCAATAAGATGATCTTTTTTATGTTTTTAAAGTTAAAAAAAGAAGTATATTTAGAGACGTATGTTTAAAAATATGGATTATTTTCAGTTTGTTTATATTAATATATATTTTTTATTTTTAGAGGGAGGGGGGATTCAGAGATAAGTATGATATAGTATTAAATACCGAATTGCGAATAGCAAGGAATATTCCAAAAAATAAGAAAACACTAATAAGTAAAAGTGAAACGAACTGTTTTTTCATTTCTAAATCTAACGAGGTCCCACGTAGTCCGTACGTATTATATTTTTTTTATTATTATTGTTATATGATAAGTTCCTCTCATTTCAAACACGTTTGAAACACGCAAAGGGTTAACAAGCGGGCCATTTCATATAGCCCTGAAGAAATGACATCACAGAAATATTATAATCTCTAGTCGTTGAGTTATAGAAGTTGTAACAAAACTATGTTCAGATTGAAAAGGGCGAGGCCGATTTATATTAAAAGAATTAAATATTATTTTTTGTTCTTCTTATTCTATATATTTCTTTCAAATAATTATAAATAGGTACTTGTTTAATATTTCATACTTTGTTTCATATAATACGCATAATACAAACAGCGATTCCCATATTTTAGGTTTTTAAAGAAATAAGCGAATCGAAAAACAAAAAAGGTTTTATTATAATAAAAATACTAGAGGACCCGAACGCGGCTAAGCCCGCTTGAACTATACGAATATTTATTAAATATATTTATGAAATTATTTTCAGTTTTCAATAGATAGATAGAGATGCGTTAAGCAAGCTCATTTTGGGTGTCGTTTTCTAACAACAAACTTTGCAAATCGTTGCTTAGCAACGGCGTTTGTTATTAACATGGCGGAATAAATTGCATGTCAAATTAATAAGTATTTTAATATATTGGTATAGATACATCGAAAATATTACAAATATGAGGAAAAAAAGTATCCTATGTTCATCCCGAAACCCTCAAGTATGTCTATATGAGTATTTTATCACAATTAAATTAGCAGTTTGGCCCTGATTGCGTAAAAAATAGACAGACAGACAGAGTTACTTTCGAATTTATAATATAGGTATGGATAGTTTGAACGGATTTCTATCCGTGTGCAGACAAAGATATCTCAATTTTACTTGTATAGTAAGCTTAAAATCTATACCATGCTGGACTTACAAAATAAAATACATAATTTAATCAAAGCAAACCTAAGGTGTTAAAATACAATAAGGCAACTTAAAAAAACTACTACCACTGTTAATTAATTTTTACATAAAAGTACAATAGAAATAACGGATTCATATTCACTTAAAAATGTATCCTCTTAGCGTGTTCCGTAATCCCGTTAATCTTTGAAAATCACAACAAGGAGAAATTAAGACCCTCGGATTATAATTTTTGAAACAGTGTAGAGTTTGAACAAAATGGATAATATGTGTTTATATATATATATATATATTTTTATGAATAATAATAGTTTAATCTTTTGTCAAAGCTTTGTATGGGACAACCTCTAGGTTAGGTTAGAAATTATTAAGTACGATGGTTGTGAGTTCAATAATCACTTAAGATATTGTAACAAAATAGGAAAAAAGGATAATGATTTCCCTAGTCGTTTTCCTAGTATGGCAGTCGGATTTTAGAATACAACATGTTTCGTATAAAAAAGTAGAAAATAGATTATTTTCTATGTTTTATATGTAAATAAAAAGAAATTAAAAGAATACAATCAATATAATAATAGCAACAATACCTATTAAAACCACAAGCAAGTCAAGAATGACAGCTTAAAAAAACTGGAGATTCTATGAAGGAGTGCGGTTTCTAAATTTTTTTACCAAGAAAAACACGTTGCGTGCGTATAATTACATATAGATGTATTTTTAATTTGTAATTGCTCAAAATTTTAGAACTAACAATTAACCTGATGGCTAGTATAGGAGAAGGGTTTGGGCAATCTCTCAATCAGCTGCAAGAAAAGTCAGGTAGAGCAAAATGTTTCTGTTCAAAAATAGGCGTATAATTATGAAGAATCAAACCCTGGATCCTGTGGTCGGTGCCGGCTATTAAATTTAGCTCAAATGCGGTTATAATAGTCTTGAAATTTTGTGAGAAAATAAATGTAATTTTATTGTGACTCTAGAATGATTTTCATATTTTTTTAGTAGCGTGCCTTCGTTGCGCTTGAGATTTCATTTTGTTGGACGTTTTAATAATAAATATGTATCATTTTGACAGTTTATGTTGAAATATTGCTTAATTGTTATGCGAATTTGCTATTTGTAAGAATAGGTAGGTGGGTATGAGTGTATTGTAACTGGAAAAATAAACCCTTGATATTCATCACTTATTACACAATGTCGCGAATTCAAAGAGGAAGTGGAGCCTGTAGTGTTTTTTTTTTCACTAGATGCCTCTGTCCACCTTTAGAAGATAGTGTTATAGATGACTTTGATTTCTTATCATCAAACATTTTCTTTAAAAAAAAAATCGTAAAACCATTACCTATTGTTAAATTTTTTTTGTTATAATTATTTTATTTCACTATAGAATTAGTATTAAATGAAAAATCAAATTAACGAAACTTACTATTAACAGTTGCAACATATTGTTCAAAACACATCTATTATTAAATTCTTGCAAAATAATATTAAACTACTAGGCAATTCCAACAAAATTACCCAAAAGTAATTCCAATATTAACTAATAGGTGATTTACTGGCGCCACCGATTCGAACCCCCACCCTTAATGGTCAACCGCAAACTAATCAAATACCCTGTCATTACGTTATAATAATTCTAAAATGATTTCGTGGGATACGACAGGAAGGAAAATGAGTAAAAGTACACGAGATTATAAATTAAATGTGTAGCAGTACCACCAGTCCATGATTAAAGAAAATATTAGAATTAAGTTAAAATAAATTAAAATTAAGTTAAAAGAAAACATTAGATTAGAAGTTTTTTTTACTGTTTTCTTCTTTTTTGCAAGAATTAAAAGGTTGCTGCTGATTTTAAATATTTCATATAGGACTAATATTACGAAATAAATTTAAATACAAATTTATAAATATAAGAGTTTTTATAATAAAATATATATTATAAAATAGCTCCTAGTACTTTGTTGTTTTTAAAATATTTTTTTCAATACAAATATTCAATCCTTGTTATTATATATTTTTTTTAATTTAATCATTAATACTTACTACTTTTACAAAAATTAATACTTAATGAACTTATATTACCAATACATTTTTTTATTATATCTGATTTAATAATCTTTGTTGAAATGCAAGGTGTTTACGGTAGACATGTCAAAAATTATGGCAACCTGCCATCGGTTTTGGTTCTGAACGACCTATCATTAGCCAGGCAACCTTTTGGTTTTTTGCACTATTTTATGAATGAACATTAATGGTTACGGTTGCAAAATTGTGATTTCATTGTATTTTATGTAGCAAAAAAATTCGGCGAAATTCTTGACTTGAATCATTCATTCTTGCTGTCATTATTAATATTTATGTTTAAGTTGTATCATTATATATTTTTTTTCTTTTAGCAAGAAGCGGCTTAGTAGTTAGTAAGCCGCCTGTGTTTTATTAAATAACCGATAGAGGAAGCCATAACTATCATATTTTAATTGGTAATCTATAAACGGAACGGAGTGTGAGTAACACTAGGTTTCCTAGCTGAAATTGGCAAGCTGACGAGGGAACCTTGTGTGTACACACCGTTCTTCATTTTTCATCTAATTTTTGAGATATTAGGTGAGTAGTGCACTACAAGGATTATATTTGCGTTGTTACCAAACGAAAATAATTTATTTCCCCTAAGAGAAAATCGAACGCCCAACCGTCATGTTTATCTTCAGACAAACTTGAAAGTATATATATCTTTCGGAAGATTATTTACTTTTATAAAATATTTTGATTTGTGTATACTTAATACACAAAATAATAACTAAATAAATTTTATATCCAAAAGAATATAAATTTAAAATAAAAAAATAAATATTTTTCTCTAGTATAAGCATTATGTATGTCACGTTTTTTAAATAACCTACGATAACAACACATTTTCCACATGAAATTACAATAATAGATAAATTACCAAGATTTCAGTCAGAGGCGCCCTTAACTCCTGCTTTTTATTAAGAAAGATAAAATTTTATGGCCTATGGGCACGTGCCTTACTTTTTTGTAAACAAATAGTTGTTATCCTTGTTACAATATGTCCTTTTAGGCTATAATAATATAAAAGTTTTTTTCTTCACGCATTTTCCCGTTTTTCTCAATTTTCAGGATTGCGTGTTAATGAGCGAGAGTCAACGCTGCGCCAATCCCGAGCTAGAATCGATATTACAAACATTGTATTTACTATAAGAAGCTTACCACTATGGCAGGATGACTTCAATATTAAAAAAAATACAAATTTTGGGTGAATGTAATAGTAAAATTAATCCATTTTTCAATTACGTAAAATGTTGGGCTTCTCACTTCTGCTTTCCATACAATATGCAGGAAAAATCTGAGAAATGTGAAGCTTAAAAAATGTATAGGATTAATATGTTTTTCTTGTTTATTATATATATTTGCAATTTATGTTTTAAGACTATATTTTATATATTTTGAATTGACTAAACCCCATTCCTTGTAGTGTTTTTATTTATTTGCATGTATTTTTTTATTTGAATTATGTTTTTAATTATTGTTATTCTAATTCTATCTATATGTTATGACTATTATTTTTTGTTTCATTTCAAACGGCAATGTTTATATATTTTTACTTTTTTTTTATCACTCTTTTACATAAAAACATTTCTATGCATTCTCTATGAACAATCTTTAAATATTGCTTCAATTATATTTAGAGAGCAAAATTTAGTACAAACAAATTATTCTGTTTGATTTTTTTATACAACCGCTTACAAAAAAACGCAACACAATGTTAACATAATCGATCCTAGATTGACTTAGTGACCTAAAAAAAGACACTAAAATCACCTGCAATAGCTACACCCAAAAAACATTAAGCGCTGGCTCACGACTCGCCCCAAGCCGAGACGGTTATTAGGGATGTGCCAAGCACCTGTGTGAATATTTTCATAATCCACCTAATTAGAGGTTTGCGCATCTTCCCAAAGAACGCCGAAAGCCAAACGGTTGAGCCCCACTGTGGAGGCAATAAATTATTCGACATTTGACCCCGCGGACCAAGTTTTTAGGGAATTCGCCCTCTAGCTGTCTTCATCCGTAGGAACCTTTTGGAAAGTCCACAGTGTAATATAGAAAGGAATGATGTACTGATTGAAATAAATTAGGCAATTTAAAATGTATTTATATCACCAATTACTTTTATGGTCAAGCACAGTCATTATTTATATGTTGCTTGTTGTTTATATGAATTTGCTTATGCTTTGTTAAAAAAAAATCTTTTTTTCAATTCAATATGAGGAATACAATATATTTCAATGAAAACGAAACGAAACGAAAAGATTTTTATAATTCTTTGAAAATTTAAATCCAATTATATTATATTACCCTAGTTATTCGTTTTTTAAACCTACACAAAGTTAGTTGGTAATAAGTAATACCAACAAAATTAACGTACGTTTCATTTGCGTCAAAAAGCAATTTTTAAGTACAAAACATGAATTGAGTCTGTTCATTGTAATATAACACCTCCAGTTCACGCTAGTCCCACATAAATTCCACGGCGATGGTTGCTCTGTGCTCACTAATGTCGAATATATTTATCGCGGTGATCGTCAACCGCGGCAGTTTGCCTAAGGCTACCCGCCTGGGCTGGACCTTTCCCACGTGTTCCGAATGCTCGGATTGCGTGTAACCTTTCGTACCTATCCTACTACATACAATTTATAAAGTTTCTTTATTATAAGAACTCGTCCATTCGGCAGTATCCCAACTTTTATGTTCGTCATTTTGCTTATCTGTGGCGCCGATGATATATGGTATGGTATAGTGGGCACCATCATGTATAGCTGCTTAAGTGGATCTACCGTTTGCTTCAGGCTAGATCTCGGTTCTCACCTTTGGCTTTATGACTGTGGGATTTGAGGTAGATTTTTTGTGGTTAATGAAATTTTTAAAGCTTCTTCATATTTAGGATTTGGAAGGTTATTTGGAGCTGTGTAAATTTTGACTAAAGAAGCGTTTGGAAAGTCATTATCGTCAATAATTTGGTCATTGTTTTAGAGATATAATTAGATCTTAATCTTTTAGTGTAATATTTTAGCGAAACGGAAATTTAATTTTATAACAGGTAGATCATTTGTTTAGGAATAATAATAATATTTGAAAATTACAAAATTTCTATCTATATCTATATATAGATTTTTTTTTCGATTCGTTTCATATCATTTTGCCGCCAAATTCCTAAATCAAAACTAGATGAATGCAAAGGAGAATGTGACATTAACTACATTAACTAGTCCAGAAAACGGCAAATTAATAAAGGCCAGGTCGTGACGTGGACAGCATGGCCAACTGTAAACGCGATAGGTTTCGAATTCGATTCCAAGAAATTAAATATTTGAAACATACCAAATAAGTGCGGCGTTGAATTCTGCCACTCAACACGCACTGTCTCCAGAATTCGGCAGAAAGTGTAGAAGGGAGTGTCTTTTATTTTTATACCAAATATTCTTCTCGACTGTAATCCTGATTCACCATAAAAAAATCGATTAAGCCCAGCCCATTGATTTCCACCCACATTCCTACAGGTGACCATAAAGAAACATTTGTGTCTCAAGAATTTTCACCTATAAAAGGATCCGTAATAGGTCCGTAATAGCCAGGCAATTACAATGCAAAGCCGATAGTGATTGCTGGCTTACGAATTATTCGGTAATCGATCGTTTATTGTAATAAAGGGATTTCTTTCTATACAACTTATCGGAGGTTTGAGGTCTTTTGAGGATGAAGCGAAGATGTTTTTTTGGATTGCAATCAATAACCTGAGACAAATAAGAAGAAAAAGGTTGAAAAAAAAAAGATTTTATTTATTTATAATCAGTAATAACAAATAATTTATAACTATAAGCTTTCATAATTTTTTTTTAAAGAAAATGAAAAATTAATATTTTCACTGAGGCTGTCGTAGCGTTCACCGGTTCCCAGAAGAACAGAGTAGTTTAATACTATGTTCCTTCTGCCTACCCTAGTATATGTAGAATTTTTTTACTATCTTTCCTTAATAAGCTTTAGTGATAATTTTATATAAGTAAAGAAGAAAAAGACGTATGTTACAGCTAGTTCCAATAAATGAAGATTGAAAGTGAGTAAGAGCACTGAGTTTGACTTTTTGGATAATAACACTCTTTAAGGTATGAAGCATTTACTCGTACTTATAAGGAATTCTTCAAGTAAGTATAGTGTTTACTAAAGGAATGTTAATGTTGGAAGATTATTTAATGCATTGCTGAGTATAATGGAATAATTTGATAGACTATATTTAGAACATACTCTAATAACTACATTTTAGTAAGACAAGCGGCGGCGGCTAAATCTCATTTAAAAAGTTATGCGGCGTTTAGTTCCGCCACTAAATTTGCAAGAGAATCCAAAATTCGACGGAAAGTTTGGAACTGAAGTGTTTTAATGGAAATGGAGTGTCTTAACTCTAGGTTCCATCCTGCCTATAAGGGATGCAGCGTGAAGCGGAAGTTGTAATTTGTAAAATATATTTAACCAATATTAGTTTTTTACTTCAGTGGTAAGAACACATATTGCAATTGATTTTAAATATTTCCTCTTGCTTAAAAATATAATTATCACCTGTGGTGTAAGCGCGAACGTTGTATGTTTCTGTTCCACTCTGGGAACTATTTTACATTGAGTTCTGACACTCAACACGCGAGGTCTCCTGAATTGAGCGAAAAGTGGGGAATGCTTTAACACTTTGTTTTATCTGCCTTAACTGCTATATGCGGTATACAAATATATTAAAAATGTAGGTAATATAAAAAAAAATCTTACACCAAAAAAAAATAACAAAAATGGCACCAACCAAACTTAATCTAAAATGTAATCCAGTAAACCCCAATACCCTATAATAACTTGGATTCCACTCAAGCAGTCCCCAGTGCCGGCGTGAGAAACTAACCTTCGGCACAGCAGTGACCACTTCTTCATGATATATTGCCCTAAACGTGCCATTTAGCGCTTACGCATCCATTTCTAAGTATAGGGCAAGTAGGGAAAAAAATGTAAACACAACATTGTACGAATTCAATAATTAGATTAACTTTATAATGAGAGGGTAGGTCGCTCGCGGCGACGGCGCGCCGTCGAATCCGCCCCGTGGCGCCTTAGGCGGTCCCTTTTGACCCTATTTGTTTTAATTACCGACCATGGTCTTTAGGACAGCAGGTATCTTTGTACTAGCCGAAAATTGTGCCTAATTGGTAGTAGGTAATGTGGTTGGTTCAGGAGTAGGCGGGTGCCTAGCTGTAATGGTGGTAGTGTTTATTATGGGGAAACTTTTGTTGAGGCTTTCTTGAAATTATTAGTTACTTGGCACTTAATGCATTATGGCCAAGTGGGATTTGTGGCGTTGAACTCCACTGTTTAATACGCAAAGTCTCGAATTGAGCCGTAAAACATAGATCGGAGTGTCTTGGCACTATGTTGTTTCTTATTTCCTTCTGTATCCTGGATAAATTATGAAACTTTTAGCTAAACATTACAAAACAGGTAGTTTTAAGCACAAATTAATAATTCTGAATGTCCAACTAGCATAGACTTCTATTTGCTTGATATAATTTAATATTTTTTAATATACATAGGTACTTATAAAACCGTCTATTAGAAACTACACCTAAATAAGAATCGATACAATTACAAGCAATGACAAGAAAAAAAACTTAGTTAAAATACGATTTACAAACATCACTCACCCATCCACTCCGGGCAGGTAATTTAAAATTACTTACAAATTATTGACAACTCATTTAAAATAGCTGAAACAGTTTTGCCCGGGGCTCTTGCGTTCAGTTTCTTGTTTACTTCGCGTCGTTTGCTCCTCATTCATCAACCTGGTCATTGAACTTATGCAAATAAAAATAAACCAGCTTCACGCTGTATCCCGCATACAGCAGGGTAGGCTGAGGGAAACGAGTTAAGAAACTCCATTCTCCACTTTCCGACGAATTTTTCGTGGAATTCCGTGTTGAGTGGAGGCCAACGCCGCGATTTGTTTTGTTACAAGAGTGCAGAAATGAAAAAAAAAAAATTAATTTCCTCGTGGGAATCGAATACACGTCGCTGCGCTGCGACTGACCTGACTGAAAATTAGTTTACATTGATTTATTAAATTTATACTATTACGTACTATTATTTTAACAATTTCTTATATAAACGATTACCGACCCATAGGTGAAGCATGATCTTGAAATGGAGAAAAATTAAGAATCGTTTGAAAAATTACGTTTTTATTTATGAAAAAAAATCATTAATCTTTCATTAGGTATGAAATTTACGCTATATAAAATTCTATATGCTAATTTAGAACTTATCGTGGCTCCCGTCACGGCGGCTAGACACGGTAACAAGGGAAATGTGCTATTTTTCAATTGAGACCGCCTCCTTTACCAACGCAGATAGGTTCTGCCGATTACTTCGTTATATATTACTGCTTTTCCTGGAGATCTATGATAGTTAGATTACTTAATAAGATTTACTAGGTAATTGGATATAGAAATGGTACTTAATTTTTAATGGTATCTAAGTTGTTATATAATTATAAAGGAATATCATTCTAGGTCATTATGGCACAGCGACACTAAATCTGATTGTAAGCGCGACGGTCGTGAGATCGATCCCTGCTCTAGTGAATGATTTGTTTTCAGGGAGTTCGTTAAGTTCCGCAAGTCAGCAGGGAATGTCTCCAAAATTAGACAGGAGGTAGGTAACAAAGTGTCTTAACACTAGGTTCTAAATGGGAAAAAAAGAAAAAAATCATTGCTTCTAGATTATTTATTAATTTCAAAGTATACATAGTAAACTATTATTTCTCAAAACCCTGATATGTTTTCACCTACAGTCAAATCTACATGACATTTATATAAGACCGTATGAGAACTGGCCAGGGTCGAAGGCCATGTTTCAAATTACAAGTCGGCACTGTACGTGATCTTGACAATTGGCTACGAAGACAATGCTTGTCATCTAAGACGCTAATTTAAGTTCATATTCTGATATGTGATTGAGGAAAGTCGATGGGAGTTAATTTTATGTTTAAAAATAAGCAATTATGGCATATAAACTTTAAGCTAAGCTTCACGCTTGATCCCGCACACAGTAGAGTTGTACAACTACAGTTGTACATATAGGTACATGCTAGTAGAAAAATTAGTTAGGTACAGGTCACTATACTCTCTTTTTGCTTTATGAAAAAAGAGGAGAAAAAAGAAAAGTAAAAAAAAATACATTTTTAAATAGAGAAACATAATATATTTTTCTTTAGTTTCAAATGTAAGCTTAATTAGAATTTATTGCAAACGTTACTTTTAGGTGAAGTACCTATTGGTAAGTTATAGCCGTATCAAATATCATTGCGTGTTTTTGATAAAAACTAAGTAACAATACAAAAATAACAGTATTATATTTGCGTGTTATTAAATGTAATAAAAATTGTAGTTGAGAAGATCTAAAAATATATTTTTTTCATTAAATGCTTCACTTTTTTCCCTTTTATTATCAAGTTAACTGTAATAACGATAGTAATGGGGTACGACACATTGTAAGATTTCGCAGAACGTCGCATAAAAAATGAGACGTTCAGTTGAAACTCGTACAATACATATTCCTCTATGGACCATACAATACATATTCTCTCAAAATTAGGCCAAAACACAGAACACAGTGCCTTTACTGTAGGTTATAAAACTAAAACTAAAATATTCACAAATTTATAAATACAACGATAAATTACCATATCTACACATAACGTCAGCTCTGAGGCCTTCGTATGGCGTCATTGTTAAAGTACGGTCGGGGTCAGAAAATGCATATCAGTCTTACATAAGCCCGATGTGATTGCAGCTAGTGGGCGTGGCAGAATGGGCGGAATCGCATTCTAAAATTCAAATTACTAGTTGCGGCACACGCGAACACTTGCGTAGATAAAAAGTGGTTAAACTCAGTGAATAGAGGTGTTGTGTGTGTTTATTTTTTTTATGGTAGGGTAGGCAGAGGGAACCTGGGAATCTAGTGTTAATACTCAGATACTTCCGTTCGCCACTTTCCACCGATTTCTGAAGGTATTGTGTAATGACATATGGAACTCAGCTTCGCGCTTTGTTCGCGCCTTGTTAGCAAAGTAAAGATATGAAGACATTAAACATATTATTTCCACGAATGGGAATAGAATCCAAAACATGTCAAGTTTACAGCTTGTACCTTACGCCACGGCTGGGATCGAAATATATTTATTTTGAGCTAAACGTTATAATAGTTAAAGACATTATAGTAGAGCAATTAGGAAGCGTTAAGAGACAGTTCACATCATGGTTATAGATTTAATTATGCGTGGCTTTGAGTTACGCTACCACCACGCAATGTTCTTAAATTGAATAACTAGTAGAGACTTCACATAGGATTTTATGTGAACATACAAAAATCGATAGAAATAAAAAAATAGTACAGTACGTACTATACAGTATACTGTAAAATATACAATTACAAAAGTAAACCCTATAAAGTAAAACTAAAAAAAATATTTTGAGAATCACTAAATAATGACTGGTCCGTATTAACAAATTTGTCGTATAAATCAATGTTAATTTAATTTAAAGCGTCCAAAGAAGGTGATATCGCGTGCTCACGTTCATTTAATACCAGCTTCCATTTACTTAAGGGATATCTCAATTTTATTGGATAAATTGATTGCTATAATAATCGTCATCAGTCATCGGTTAGTGTTTTATTATTCCGTACTTCGCGTGTGGACCCGCTACTTGTGTTCGCACGCGATCATTTTATATTAAAAAAGTAAATTTTCGCCTTGGGCCGTTTGTGTATACGCTGTGAGTGTATATTATTTAGATGTTATTAGGATTCTCTCTCATTTATAGGAGTAAAATATATTTGCGATACTTTATTTATCGTTTAAGCATGTTTTGATAGTTGAAATTATAAAACAGGCATTATGGCGAAGGAGCATTAAGCCTGCGATTGTAAACGCAACGGTTATGTATTCGATTCTCATTCGGGGGAATGTAGTATAGTATATGAGCGAATATCCATATAGTCAATTAGTGTAAAGTATTTTGTATAGCTTCACCTATATCCCACCTATAGCAAAGCAGACAGAGGAAACCCGGGAACCTAGCGTTGAGACACTCTGTTCCTTCACTTAGTGTTAAGAATTCTGGAGGCATTGTGTTTTGGGTGTAACTCAAGTATTAAAACGGTATTAAATTATAATAAAAATAAATACATAATATAATTTAATTAACATTTCCCATACTCTCTACGTATCTACTTCTAATGTCTTGTCCAGTCTACTTTATACCTATAAGATTATACCAGTATATCCTATAAGCGATATCATTCACATATTCCAACCGAAAGTTCCCAAGCACTTCCCCTAAAAGCGCTTATCGAAGCTTCTCACAGATCATGGGAACCTCAATCAGCTAAACTATTTTAATGTCCACCGATTACCAACAATCAATATCGTATTCCCACTGTACACTGTCATTATTATTATAACATTGTTTCGAACATTTGCAGGTTGATATTGGTTTTTTTTTTTTTTAAATTAAGTATTGTTTCTGCTGCTGCTGCTGACTGCTGCTGACTGTTGTAGGTTCGATTCCCATTGCGCTACAAGACAAAATTGATTTCTGTTCCATAGGATTTGTTTCTCTCAACACATAATGTTTTGAAAATTGAATGGGAAGTCTCATTCAGATACCTCTTCCTATGGATACAACGTGAGGCTTCTATAAGTATCATACTTGGAGATATACGAATTTCTACTCTATTGTTCACCTTTTGTCTATTCAATAAATGAGTGTTGGGTGCCAGCATGCTAGCCAGCCAACGCTGATTTTTTCTTCTAACGTCAACTGTATATTTAGAAGATTTTCTATAACTGTTAGATGTTTAATAGTATGTCTTTAATATTAGTAAAATGCATATAATACAGCTTTTACACACAGGGGGGGAGGGGGTGTTTGGGAATCCTTTCGTGTAACTATGCGCAATGATTGGAAATACTCCAATATTTAAATAAAGGCAACCTACAATTTCCTCATTATATATTTCTTTTCTAAATAGTGTGGGAAATGAAAATCAGGGGCCCTGACTTCATTGACTTCATCACAAAATTCCTTGTTAAGATAAAAAAAATATAAGAACACCTTTTGTTGTTGGGTGCTTACATTGATCGACTTATACTAAATATTGCAGTCGATGGTGGCAGATTAAAATCTCCAGTGTCAGATTTAAATTCGATACACTAAGATATCTTTCATGCGATCTCATCATTATATTTCGTGAAGGAAACACCTTTGTAAATACTTGACATACTTTTTTAAGCTTTACACTGTAGCTATCCCACATACAGCAGGGTAGGACATAAGCAGAGGGTATCTAGGGGACCTAGTGTTAGGTTAGGTTACACTCCGTTCCACACTTTTCATAGCCTTGTTACTAGAGCGAGGGAATGAAAATATTGAATAGTTCGGAATCGAACCCAAAAACTCTTACGACATAATTATTAAACAGGAGACTTAGGACTTAGGAGAAAACTCTAGGTGCCTAGGTTCCCTCTGCTTTCTTTTTAGTTTTTTTTTAACTATTAATTTATCTACAACATATTATATACCAATTTAAAGATATATTTTAATAATTATTAGAGATGCGCCGAATATACGTTTGGTATTCGGTATTCGGTGTATTCGGCATGTTTTTCAATATTCGTATTCGGCCGAATTGTTCGGCTATGGCGCCGAATATATTCGGTTCTAGTATTTCTATTTACTTGGCTGCACGATATAGTAGAAATGAAATATAAAACGTCTTATGTAAGATTTAAGTTATTATTATAAGTCAAATGAGTAACATTTGTGCGTTTTTCAGCGCTGATACCAAAAATATATTGAACGCCCCTCGTAGATCAAAAAGAAACGTACATATTGTACTATTTATAATTAATTAATAGTAAATTATGGTGCTGAATACCAAGCTTCCGTCCCTTTCCAGTCTGTTGCGTTTTTCTTCATATAAGTTCCCTGTTTTCGAAAATAGTCGTTCGTTATACACACTATTACCAGGAGTTCTTATTTATGGAAAAAGACACAGAAACAAGCGTACGGGTCACCTGATAGGTAAATAACCACCGCTTCCCACGACCTCGTCTGGACCCATGACACCAGAGGAGCTACAGGTGCTTTGCCGGCTTTTAAGGTGGAGATAAAGGAGCCTTTTTGAAGGTACCCAAGTCATATCGACGTGGAAGTTCCAAAACGCCACATGAGATTCCTTTTAAAAAATTTAAAATATTGTAGAGGTCCTTCCTCGTCCATTTGTCATAGTTCCAGCTCACAATTTTCTGGAGCAGAAAATTTCATTCGAAATAGAGGATCCAACAATGTTGATAGGCAGATTCTAGTACATTTGGATAATTTTTGAAATTTCGTGATTCGGGTGACGGTGAGGTACGGCCCGCTCGTATGTTGCCGGCGATGACAGGTGACATACGTGTTAAAACCTGTTTACGCGACAAAATAACAGAGAAATCGTAAACCGAATACTTCGGCCGAATATTCGGTTCGGTAAAGTTTAAACAGAATAGTATTCGGTATTCGGTTATTCGGTCAAACCACTATTCGGCGCATTTCTAATAATTATCAATTATGACATTAAAGTATAAATAAAATAACACTATAAATGATTTTTTGATTGGCGTGGGAAAAATATTTGCAGTGAAATTTTAAAAATCAAATAAGTTTATGAAGCGCATTTTTATTTCTTGTTGTAGGTACAATGTCGATTATGTCGGACGCATCATCATTTGGAATTATATGAAGCTGTTAGTAGTATGTTCTGTGTTGTTTTAATAGACTAACAATTATTTATTTATTCTTAGTTATAAATTTTTATCGTTGTAAAATATCGTAGAATATGTTTCTTTTGCTTTTGTTATTTATTTTTTTCGAAATTGGAAATTATTTTATTGTAAAGTAGATATTTCAAGTGCACCTTACATTTAAACTATACAGTGGTCTTCTATAAAATATCTCCTGTTCACAATTATGAATTATGAAATATGGAGAGTGATTTGAGAAGACAATAATTATAAATTAAGCTTTTTACTAGCAATATAATCCGCCCCGTTCTTTAATATGAAAATCTAATAAATATTCAAACCAGTAAATTACTATATTATGTTTTATCAATTACACACATGAAATAATATCTAATATAAAACTACCTACCTCTACAGTAACCGCTCTAGTATATTCTAAATATATCATTTTTTATCTGCATCAAGGCAGCACGCGCTCTGGGTGTATTTTTTTATGTTTCTTCACGATTAGAACTAAACATTCGTCAATTTGGTTACAAACTTAGAAATATAAATAAACGAAACCTTTAGATAACATTTTGTATAAATAGCCGAAACAATATCTTGCAAATATTAAAAAAATATTATCAAATTAATTATTAAATGCTTTTATTTAACTTGCAATGTATGTATGTGGGTTCGGGTGAAATTTTTGAGCTCAATTTTGAAGTAGATATCTTCAACCGATTGACGTTTAGTTTGGATGACAATGCACGATAAAATATGTGACGTCATTCTAAATCTAATATGGCGGACCATACAAGATGGCAGATTAGTTATTTCTAACGTACTTCTGCAATATGGGTATATAATGTGATGTCATTCTAAATCCCATAAGGAGGATATCGAAGATAGCCGTGTATCTATTTGGTCTACTTCTACAATATAAATAAATAAATGAAATGGGTCATTGACCGTAACTGGAAAAATAATGTGACGTTATACTAAATCCAATATGGCGGAACATCTAAAATGGCGAAATAGTTGTTATTTATGCACTTCTGCAATATGAGTATCAAATGGAAGATCTTGCCGAGAACAATTAAAAAAAAATAATGTGACATCACTTTAAATATAATATATTTAACACTATTCAAGTTTTTTGTGCTTTCATATAATGAAAGGTATGTTTGTACAATTGAGCTGAAATTTTGTATACACATTTGGTTTGGATGACAATACACGATAATGTTTGTGACTTCATTCTAAATGCAATATGGCGGACCACCCAAGACGGCGGAATAGTTATATTTCATGAACTTCCATAATATGAGTATTAAATCAAAGGGCTTGTTGAGAGTAACTGGAAAACTAGTGTAACGTCATTCTTAATCTAATATGGCGGACCATCCAAGATAGCCGAATAGTTATTTTTAGGTCTACTTCTACAATATGGATATCTATTGAAAGGGCTCGTTGAGAGTAAATCGAAAAATGAGACGTTTTTCTAAGTCCAATATGGCGGAACATCTAAGATGGCGGAATAGTTATTATTTATGCACATCTGCAATACGGGTATCAAATAAAAGGGCTTGCCGAGTATAATTAGAGAAATAATGTGACATTTAGTGTGAGAAACCTAAAAGCCAGCGGTAACTAAAAATTAAAAAATAAATTATAACCAAAAAATCATTTTTAGAAAAAGCTTTTATTTAAACGCTCTAAAAAGGAAAAAATAAAATTTGTCTTTTAAATTTTAACTATCACCTTATGAGTTGATCTCATTGTACGCGTTAATCAATATTTAATTAAATTGAAATTTAAAAAATTGAAACTTAGCAGTTTTTATATAATTATATTGGTACTTGTTTATTTACACAAGTAAATCGCGCGACAAGCTTATATGACCATATTAATTGTGTACATACGTTAATTTCCGCTATTCAACACGCAATGGCTCAAAGGACAAAGTGTAAGACTTAACGGATAGGTACTGAGTATCTTTACACAGATTCCCTCAGCCTACCTTGCTAAATACGGGATACAGCGTGAAGCTAAAAAAATATAAATAATAATAATATTTATATTTACGAGTAAATAATTATTAGATACAGGACATATGTATTTATTTAGTTTTCAACTTTGTCACATTAAGTGAAAGCTTACATAACAAGAGCAGTTTTGAACCATATTATAGTGTAAATATTTTTAATATGTTATTTTATATTTTCAATATCTAAATGTTGTTACGTACAATGTAGTACATCGATCGATATGTGCAAACATGCGGCTCAGACCGCCTCGAACACGTGTTACATGAATTCTCACTGGATTGTATGAGCTTTACTTTTAAATACTTAAGGTGAAGTTTTTTTGATTAATAACATATGGATATTTAAAAGAATTCAACGATGACAGATTATGGGTTCGATTCCCATTCGATGGAATAAGATATTTAATATCTTCAATTCTTCGCTCTACTTCGCTCTAATCCACAATTTGGTCCGTCACTCAACTTGAGAATATTAAATAGTTCATTCCCCCGAGAGCGAATTGAACCTACAACCGTCACCACTGTACCACGACGGCTTAATTTTAATGTTTTCTATAATTATTAGCACAATTTACTATACTATATTGAGGCCAGTCGTAGCGCGGGAGCACTAAGTGTGATTGTAAACGCGACTGGTGGTGGATTCGATAGAAAATGAAGTATTTATTTATATTTCCATTTCTTCGCTCTGGTGTCGAGGAAAAGCGCGGCGTTTAGTTCCGCTACTCAACATGCACTGCCTCCAGAATTCGGCGGAAATTGGAGAACGAGTGACATAGCCCTAGATTGCCTACTCTGCTGTTTGCGGGATACAGCGTGAAGCTTATACATTTTTTCATTGTAATTTTTTTTTACTATACCATTGGGAACTTCGCCTTAACATTCCAGAATGGAGACCCAGTGCCCTTGCGCGGGCTGATTGGAATTTATCGCTGGCAACGCGAGCGGCGCGGCGTCGCTTTGCGTTTGGCGTTTACAATGGCCCCATGAACTCTGTACTCTGAGACCCAGGCTAAAAACATTTTGGATGAAAAGACAATTTAAATTTGCATTTTCTTTTCGTTATATTGATAATTTAATTGTAATTGTTATGTTAAGTAAACATTTAGAAAATGGTTGGAACTGTATAAAAATAAATTTAATAAAATATGGAGATATGTCTCGTCTAGATAAGTACATACATAGATATTTCCGTAGTTATCTAAATAAAAAACCGTATCGCATATCACTGTATCGTTAAAAATGTTATAGGAAGTGTTTCAATGGGAACGGAGTGTCTAAACACTAGAGATACAACGTGAAGCAATAAAATAAGGAATATGCCCTAAATTCATGGTTTATTACGTGACTTTACGCCCTATTCCTCAATGACCAATGACTATAATTGCTTATAAAGTGAAAAACATCATAAATGATTTTGTTTTCTATGTACCAAAACATAATATATTCTCATTTTATTTTTTTAAATGTCGATTATATGTAGTCATATGTAATTATTACATACATTTATTTTGTAAAAGTGAACTTTCATCCGGTCAACTTCCACCACCTGTTAAACTCTAACAACGGATTTAAATAAACAAAAAAACTTAAAACACTAAATAAGATCGATAATGAAGTACCTATAACAAAAACATGTGAAATGATTTATCGATAACATTCACACACTTGGCATTTATCTGAACGATCGAAGGTTATTATATAATTAAACACATATATTATATTATATGAAAAACATTCAAAGGATTATCAGCTGTACAGGAAATCTTATTGTTTCCATCTTATTTACATATTCCATCTTATCTTGCACCGGGTGAGATCGATGTGAGATTGCCTTTTTATTCGTGTATTGAAACACCATCGAATAAGGTTTAACAGTGTAGTTATAATGAAGGCTTAGTGTATATCAGACAATATGTATCCCGCATATAGCAGCGTAGAGAAAACATAGTGAGAAGACACTCAATCACGTCAATCCGAGATGGAAGTGGTAGAACTCATCTTCGCTCTTAGCACTGATAAACAGTGACACGAAAATTATTCATTTTCCGAGAGGGAATCGAATCCACCACTGTCGTGTGTATATTCAAACACTGTTCCATTGTACTATGATGAACACAATTATTATATAGATATATGTGAATTTCAGTATTGTACACTTGTCTGTACCGCTCCCGTTCTTAATATGAAAAATATTTTTTTTTGCATAAAATAATACCACCAGAATATATTTTGGAGAGTACCTATAAGATCTTAATAATATAATAAAATAAGTAACTTCTGGATATTTTAAAAAACAGATAATAAATTTATTGTTGTAATAAAAAAACATTAGAGATTACTAACAAAAATCATTATAATTAATGTACATTTAAATTTAATTATATACGCCTTGCCTTAAAAATATGTTTCGCTTTATGCTATTTCTTCTATATTAAACTCCATTTCAATCTATCATAGAAATTTTTGTTGATTCAAAAAATATACATCCTAGCTAAATACACTATTGTGTAGGTAACTAAATGACTGGTAGATTTAAATTACATTTTCGCCATGACGTGATAGCTGAAGCAAGGTGTGGTCTGTAGTGATGTAGATATCTCTGTCGATTGTCGGAATATCGATAACTTTTTGAAATATTCATATTTCCGTTCCGTACCTACAAATGTTATGATATAAATTTGATTTTCTTTTTTTATTCGTCTTAAAATTTTTGGTCAGCCTAAAATAAAGCTGTATTCACACTGCATAAACATTATAAGTTTTGCATGTTTAAGAAAAGTGTGTGAAACGTGTCAACTGATGGTAAGTTACCACGTTGCCCATGACCACATGAAGCACCAAACCACGAACCACTTTCGTACCATTTCTGGTTCCTTGTAAACGCATTATTAATCTTATAGCCAATGATTTTATATATCATCAACGGCTCACTTTAAAGACAAAAAATAAAATAATTTATGCATAGGATCATAAAAAAATATTATTAATAATAAGCATAGGTAGTTTGTGTAGAACGAAAATTAAAATCAATTGACGAATTCTTAACAAAAATAGCTATAAGTGCCTAAACAAATTCCTATCCAAAAACATATCTTATTGATATACCCACCAACTGCAATATTCAACAATAATTTTAAAACTTTCCGTTTATCGACAATATATATGCGCATCACTAACCACTCGCGTGACCTCTGCCCTTCGGCCGTATCCACACATGCTTCGCCCGCGGCGATCCCGCCCCACATGTTTTTGGTATCAACGAAAAACTCGATACCGCGACCGGACCGAATCTTTACATTTACTGATCGCCGATACGTCTTCTATAATTACTGGCGTGACTTAGGCCTTGTTGTTTTTGTTGTTACGTTTTATGTGTTTTTGAAAACGTTACTTGCTTATTTAGTGTGTGAGGTCGTTATGGCATAGGGGCGCGACGGTTGTGAGTTCAATCCCCACATGAGGGAAAGAATTACTATTTATCAATATTTTCACTTCTTTGCTCTGGTACCACAGCGAAGACGCGGTGTTGATCTCCGCCACTTTGACTCGAACAAGCTGAAAAAAAAACACTAGGAAAAATTAAGGAAAAAATATCGGTTATTAAAATGAGTTCTCATATTCCTTCTTATAAATGACAAAACGCGGCGTTATGTTCCCATACTTAGGATGCAATGTCTTGAAAATGGGGGGAAGCTGACGATAAGAGTATCAAAACACCACCCTATCTCTACCAACCCTGCTAAACGGGAAAAAGTGTAAAATAGGTTTATTTAAAGGGCTTACAACGTTGAAGTTATGAAGTAATGTCAAGATAAATATCAGTACAGACTGCTTGCTATATATATTTTTCAAGTAATATTTGTATTTTAATATAATGTTAATAAAATACATACTCCAATAACACAAATACGATTACACAAAACCTCCACATATCCGTCACGAGTAGAACATGACTTTGAGGAATCTCATCTTTATATCACACAACACGCGTAAAAAACACAAAGGGCTCACCATAAAGAAGCACGCGATCAAAAAACACGTGTTCATCATTAAGATAACTTGAAGAATAATTCAAATTCCAAGCATTATTCTACCAACAATGGTTAAAGAGTCAGCTTGACTCAATTAAATCTTAATTTATACAAAGGAGTCGATTAATGAAATTAAGTCGGCATTTACTCGCCAACCATCAAACATCACAAAAGGTTTAAGCAACAATCAAGAAGAAATGATCCTCGAAATCTGGTCCCAACAAAGGAACTAACTAACCCGCTATACAGTGACTATTAAAATTTAATGACATGATTTATTTAGAGGGAAAAAAATACAAGAAAAGGGTAGGTTAGGATCCATTTTTCATATAACGCAGTTGGTAGCAAACGGTCGAATAAAAAATGTTGAACAGACCGACACTTTATGAAAAACGGAGTCCGACTGTGAGCGGGCTTTGTCATCGGAGAGGGAATTTATTCATGCTTACCTGTTAAGCCCCAGCCGTGAATAAACTATAAAGAATATTCCATTTTTCTGGATTCGTATTGCATAAGGTTGTTGGGCTGGTTGAAAGTCTTGGGAATTATTGAAATTGTTTTTTTTTAGCTTTACACTCTCTCTCTCTCTTAACACTAGGTTCTTGCTCATAGCAGTATTTATATACTCCTTTCTCATTTAGATAGTTCCGTTCCCCACTTTCCGGAAATCCGAAGTTCTGAAGGCATTGCGTGTTGAGTGGCGGACTCAACGCTTTTCCAAAGAATGGATTAAATATTTTAATAAAATCTAAAAACATTAAGTTAGTTACAAAAACTATCATAAAATAAAATACAAACATTATTACTTTTAAAATACTTTAATACGCCATAATAAAAGCAAATATCTCAGAACATTTTTCTGTCAAATCATTAAAGAAACTGTAATTCTTTATCATATTTGAAATATTCCAAACAAACTCCCAATACTTTCGTGCAGCCACACTTTATAAATAATATTTGGTCATTCTCTTAGTGGTAGCCGTCTCATTTATAATATTTTATAGAAATCAACAAAACACAGCCGAGAACATTAAATACCAGGCGTCGTCCCCACGGTGCGTGGCGTTCACATATTTTTATTTCAAATTGGTTATGAATAGCCTAATTTTTTGTCTCTGATTCCACATTTAATATGCAAATAGTTATAATATAGTTCGATTCTGATAAAAAATTAGATACTAAAATATTGTTCATGTAAATATATCGTATCGTATCGACTAAAGGCCGTCGTCGACGGTTATGGGTTCAAATCCCATTCGGGGGAGTGAAATTTCTCACTCTGGTGAAGATGTAAAGCGCGGCGTTGAGTTCCACTACTTAACATGTTATGCCTCAAGAATTTAGCATAAAGTGGGGACGAAGTTTCTTAATAGAGAACGGAGTGTCTTAATACTAGGTTTCCAGGATCCCTCTGCTTATCCTGTTATGTACGGGATACCGCGTGAAGCTAGAAAAAAGAATTGTACAGAATTTCGCGGCTTAGTGAGATATAATCTAACCGTAAACGCGATAGTGGGATTAGTTTTAGTTTATTCCCTTGCTCTGATAAGACAATACATAGTCTTGAGTTCTGTATCTTGATACTACTCTGATATTCTAACCCTGCACATAGACTGGCAGGCAACCTGAGTCCAAATTTGTAATTTAACCCTCTCTTTTTTACCAGAATAAAATATCGATGGTCTTCTATTTAAAAATAAAACATAAAATAATTTATTAATCAATGTCATAAAAGAATACAATACAATGTACAAAAGCCTTCATTTGTAGAAAAAGACCGTGAGATCAGACAGACGGAGAGTCGCCAAACAAAGTTTTTATACGAACAAAAAAATATTAAGAGCAGAAACAATATTTTAGAAATATTCCCAAATTTGTTAAGGTCATCGTGACTTCACATTTTTTCACATGTCACCATATATTGTATTCTAGTCAAGAATAGTAGCGAAAATGACACTGACTGACTGACGATATATATCGAACAAAAGCATTTTTTTGCTTCCGAAGTGGGCTTAAAAAATTAAAATAAAATGTTGGATTTATATGAAAAGAGCACCTGTCACTAATTACCACCTTTTGGCGGCGATATCTTTTTGTGATAGCAAAAAAAAATTAGACATTATAGGATCATTTTGAACGGAGGCTTGAGAATTATAAATAAAATTAAATGTTATATTATAGAAGAATTTAGAGACATTATAGAAAAGGTAAACGGTTCTGGAAATTATGTAAGTGTTTCTAAGAATTAAGTATATTTGAGTAAAAGCCCACTTGCGGAAATGAAATATTTAATATTAATTCTCTCCGCCATTTAACACTCCATTCTCACGACAATCAAATCAGCATATTCGAGTCCACTGCTGGACAGCTCCCGATCCTCCGCCTTCTACATCCAGTCGAAGCCATCAACCTTTTTCAGGTCGTCAGGAGAACACACAGTATTAAGAAACTCCATTCCCCACTTTCCGCAAAATCAATAACAATAAAATGCAAGGGGAATAGATACAGTAAATATTTTTAATTTTGACATATTCTAATATTAAAATATGAAATCAATCATCACTGTACCACATGTATGTTTTTTATTAAGTTAGTAGCTTCACGCTGTATCCCGCACACAGCAGGGTAGGCAGAGGGAACCTAATGTTAAGACACTCCGTTTCCCACTTCCTGCCATACCATATATCATACCATGGATATATACCATAGAATATCAGCGAATATATTTAAATTAATAATTCATTTTGAAATCTAAAATATAGATACAATGATTAGAATGGTAATAGAAATGGCAGAATTGTTTATGTAGTAAATAAAGCCTTTACTAGTGAATATTAAATACTACTAAGAATAAAGAAAATTGTAGACTTACAAACAACACTATAGATAGTGAGTTCGATTCACACTCGGGGAATCGACTTCAACTTAGAATAATAATAACTTTCATTTTCACGCTTTGGAAACCGACAACACAAAATGCCGAGGAACGGAAATGTCTTAATGGAAATGGAGTGTCTTGCCACTAGATTCCCAGGTTCCCTCTGTTTACAGTTTGACATAATAGGCATAGTAAATGATGGTTCTAGTTTCAAAATATACCTAAAGAAATATTAATAACTGAGTTCTACCATTAATAAACCTCACTATAATAATGTATGCCATTATTATGACATTTCTATAATCTATATATATAAAAGGACTTGTCCTCACTGACTGAGGTAAGACGCACGCACAGCCGCTAACAGCTGTGCGTAGAAACGTGAAATTTGGATAGATGTTTACTTTCGTAATCTGGACATCCACTCAGAAGGGATTTTGAAACATTTTTGCCCTAAAGGGGTGAAATAAGGGTTGAAAGTTTGTATGGAAAAAAAATTAAATCGGCAACGATTTTTATAAAATTGTAAATTCAGACTCTTAAAATGATTTAATTAAACACATGTTTCACGATTTTTTAGAATTTACCCCCTAAGGGTGCCAATAAGGGGTTGAAAGTTTGTATGGAAAAATCTTTAAATCGCCACCAATTTTTATAGAATTTGAAATTTAGACTCTTAACTATATTTCATGGAAAACATGTTTCGTGTTTTATTTTAATTCATCCCCTAGGGGTGCAAATAAGGGGTTGAAAATTTGTATGGAAAAATCTTTAAAACGCCACTGATTTTTATAAAATTTGAATTTGAGAGTGTTAAAAATATTTCAATGGTACATTTTTCATTAGAGTTCACCCCTAAGGGTGCAAATAAGCAGGCGAAGCTGCGCGCGTCCACTAGTATAATATATTATTATATCTTTATATTTTTAAAAGCGTGATTGAATAGAGATACATAATATTAGTGCTGTTGTATAAAGCAGATGTTGACCTCCGACCGCTGTCGACAGTGGGTGGGACTTCGAACATGTTTAGTATAATTTTGATTGAACAACAATAAGCCTAGGAAGGTTATTTTAGATCATCCCATATTTTGAATATATTAGTATGATAAAATATATGTACCGCTTATTACAAAAATCAGCTTCACTCTGTATCCCGCACACAGCAGGGTATGCAGAGGGAACCTAGCGTTAAGACACTCTGTTCTCCACTTTCTGCCGAATTCTGGAGGCATTGCGTGTTGAGTGGCAGGACACAACGCCGCGCTTTGCTTCGAAACCAGAGCGAAGAAATGAAAATATAAACGTAAATAAAAATTTCACTTCCTCGAACAAACCCACAAACGTCGCTTCGTTCGCTTCGTCGTTTCAGTGACATTATTAAATTTTTGGACACTAAATGAAATTGCTTTTAAATTGATTTTTCCATCTTACCTATAATATATTACAACAAAAACAACAACAAAAATAATTTTCCACTTACTCTAGCACAAATCGAAAAAAAAAAACAACAAATCTACACAACAAGCAAAATTAAAACAAATTCATATTTTATTCATACCGTTTAATTATGGAAAACATTTATAAAATTCCTTAAAAGATTAAAAATCAAAAACGGGCCAATTAAAGTCGCTCTTGCCGAAGCTGTAACGTATTGCTCTTCCAATTAAGGATATGCTCCCTGCTGTTCTCCACCGGAGGACCAAATAGCTTGCACGATTTGACCCAGACTTTGGAAGACATTAGATCCTAACTCTTATTTTTATAATATTAGAGTACAAATTGAGGAAGAGGATAGAACTATTAGAAACATGCCCTCGAGTCATTCTGCACTATTTCATAGTTTCTACTGCCTACGCTGTTGACATTGAAAAAATGTACCAGAAGAAAATATTGTTGGATATTTAATATGTTATTATAGGAGACTTAGAAGATTTATTGTGAATATTACTATGAAGCCGTCGAGCTCCACGTAACTGTAACGCAATGGTTGTGAATTCGATACCCATTCGAGAGAATAAGTTAATATTTAATAATACTTTCATTCCGCGGTGGCAACAAGCCGCTGGCGTTGAGTTCCGTTACTAAAAAAATACGGCAGAAAGTGGAGAACGGAGTGTTTTAACTCTAGGTTCCCCCTGCCCTTCTTGCTGTGTGCTAACAAAGACAAGCTAGTAATAGACAGGATATTTTGTTGTCCACAAATTTGAGACGTTCTGTATCGATCCATTCGATGCACTGACGCACTGAAGAAACAAAAATAATGGCCTATTAGTCTTGAAGAAAATAATATAAAAGTACGCTAGAAAATCATTATGATGTAGTTTACTAACACTGAAACAATTTAGGTCTAAGCCCTTGACCCTGTTTATTACAAGATTTTTTTTATATTCTCAAATGTATTTTTTTCAATAAATTATAAAATCTATCTACAACGTAAACGTCTTATAGTATAAATGATATCTATATAAGTAAAATCTCAACTATGTGAAAAGTATTCAATTTGTTGTTTTTATTTATTACATATTTCATTTCGTCCAGCCGGAATCGAACCCACAGCCAATCGCGTTTACAGTCACACTTTGTATAATGTTTTTTAATAATATTTTAATTAAGGAAATGAATGTATAATTTTGAATCATTCACTAAAAGACAGGCCATAATTGCATAATACCTAACTATAAAACAGAAACACAATCTAAATGTTTATTGCTCAAACAATTTATTGTGCATTTCGTAAATGGTACAAATTATTGTAGCTATTTTAAGGTATTACTATAAAATAGATACGCTAGAGAATATAGATAATACACCATTATGGAAAAAGGGGAAGGAAGGATAGTAAGGTAAATATACAACTAAAAATAAATGAATATATTTATTAATTAAAATTAATCACAACGAGGCTAGTCGTGACAGGTTGTAGATTCGATTCCCACTCAAGGGAATAATATATTTCATATTTTCTTCGTTCTGGTAAAATGCAGCATTTAGTTCCGACAGGCAACGATGCAATGCTTCCAGAATTCGGCAGAAAGAGGGGAGTGGAGTGTCTGAACACTAGGCTCTCTCTACTTATGGGGCAACATGCGGGATACAGCGTGAAGCTGTAAGAAAGATAAATGTTTATAGCAAAAGATAATAGTTAATTAGATTTCTTAACCATTTTTCTTTAAGTTGACCATATTAATACAATTTAAGGCTACCATCACGCCTATTTCAAATAAAATACACGTTTTAGACTTCTATTGAATTCAAGAATAGGTCAAAAAAGATTTTAATCTGCATAACATAATGAAAATATATTATAATAAAATTTAACCATACTGAAAAATTTAAATAAATTTTATAGCCTATATAATTCAATACAACCTATCAATCCGTGTCATAAAATTGCGTTTATTTGTAAAGGAATATAAATATTATGTTACATCAATATTAGTATTATAATAGAAAAGATTACGTTACTATCTTCTGATATCTTTTATCTTTTTTTATTCACGTATTCTAGACGAGGTCAGTCGTGGCGCAAGAGACTGTCAGCACTACTGATTGTGGGTTCGATCTCCACTCGAGGAAATTAAATATTTACTTAAATATTTCCCTTTTTTCACGCTGAGTTCCACCACTCAACGGAACGGAACGGAGTGTCTGAACACTAGGTTCCCTCTGTCTACCCCGCTGTGTGCGGGATAAAGCGTGAAGCTGTTACTTAATATATATATTCTAGACAAAAAATAATATAAACATATAATAATTGTATTTGAATAATATGTAATGTGAGGTTTTTCCTATACCTATTGGAAAGTATTTATATCGAATTGTAAATTATAAAAAAAGGTTTTTTTACTATATTAACATTATTACGGCACTAGCAAATAGTAAATACAAATTATGCCATATCTATTCGTTGCTCTCTAAATCATTTCCCACGCGCACAAACCCCCATTTGTCTTCTGATAACTGACTGATTGTTAACGTCAGCTAATTAAAAGTAAACATAATTTGTGTTTATTGTTTTATACGGTAGATTTTAGTTTAGTAGTTTTTGTTGATAAGATGTTATTACGAAAATAAGTTTCGTTACTTCCTTATATCTCGCTGATCTTAACTTATTCTTATTTAACGGATTATGTGTCTATGGATCCAGGTTCCTTTTGACAACTATCGTCTACATTGATACGCTGTTCAAATGCACTACGATGACTAAAATTGAATTCCTCCAAATGGGAATCGAATTCACTACTACACGATCAATTTCTAGGATTACTTCTATGCACGTCGCCATTTTGTTTAGTTATTAATGTAACTTTTTTATTATATTTTAAGCAGTTTTTGTTGCACTAGAGTATTAATGATAATGAAGTTTTAACTTAATATCATTTTACAATAATAACATTTTAACTTTTACTACAAAAATCTTTAACAATTTGAAATTAACTTTACAATTATTTCAACAAGTATTTCAAATAAGAACAACTTTTACAAATACATTTAATACACTTATAATAACAAAATAAATTAAGAATGAGTCCAGTCGTTGCGTAGGGGGCAAATGTTCGACTGTAAACGCAACAGGTTGTAGATTCAATTCCCACTCAAGGAAATTAAATATTTAATACATTTCCTCGCTCTGGTAACGAAGCAAAGCGTGGTGTTGAGTTCCATCGTTCAATACACAATGCCTTCCGAATTCCGCAGAATCCTAGTGTGGTCGTAACACTGGGTTCCTTGATTTCACCTGCCTATTCTGATATGAACGGGATACAGCGTGAAGCTAAAAAATAAACTATGATTTTCAAGTATTTGTTTGTCAAATGTGTCATACTTAGAAGCTATTATTAGGCAAAGTAAGCAACGTTTGTTTGAGGTAATGTCACCTTAGCAAAAACTTTACAAGTATATAGATATAGTGTAATATGTATAGAGCTATCCCAGAAGTCACGAGACGAATGTAGCCTAGAGTCGAGTTTGATCGATATAATGCTTTACCTTCATCTTAGCATAGAGTGTCTAAATATAGAGGTTGCTTATTTAATTAAAATAATTAAAGCCATATATTTCTAACTTATTCCTGTAACTGTAACTTTGTTTACTACAAAATTTATTAGAAAGAAATAGAAAATTAAACGTTTAAGTAAGAATATCATGTACGCCAAGTCATTTCACCATAGACAAAATTGTATAAATGCTTAAAAATGAGTCTGATTTTATATAACAAAAGAATACCAAAAAAAATCAATACAGTGAAATTATGTAATCGACGTTCAAGATAGAACATACATAGACATAGAAATAAGAATGACAATAACGAGAAACCCAAGACCGGGAAAGGCTGATCGAAAAAATATTTTGGGTGGCAAAATAATCACTATCTATCCTATATAAAAACTATTAGTTTTATTTAAAACCTACTCTGTAAAAGCTCATTCATTTGCAGGTACCATTTGTAACATCATTTATTTCTTTGTTTCAATATGTCAGCAGTTAATTGAGAAGCAAACACTAGTCCGGGAAGAGAAACGAGCTGTCCTCAGAACATTCTAAATGAACACTCAAATTGTATGGTTATTTTATTACTAAACAGTGACGTAATAGGTTAGTGGTTTATGAGTATTTTTGATTTAGTGAGATTGATAAGCTATCGGTAATTATGTTTTAGTGTCGTATTTCTCTTTTGTCTAGTGATGTGTTTTGTATATTATTTATTTAAGGAATGGTTTAATATATAATATTTGACAATATTCTTTATTTATATAGGTGCGCTACGCCTGCTTGCCTCAAGGTAACAAGCTCGTGATGGTAAACGCGACAGCTTGTGGGTTCGCTTCCCAGTCGAGGAAATGAAATATTTATTATTTTCATTTCTTGGCTCTGGTGTTGAGGCAAAGCGCGGCGTTGAGTTACGTCACTCATCACGCAATGTATACAGAACTTCATTTCATCATCACATATTCTTCACAACTTACAAAATATGTTAAGATTAATTTCAACTATTGGAAATTTACTACCATATTCTACCAATTATTAACTTTAACTATAAATATAGTCTTATTTAGCCCTTTAAATTTCTTGAATCTTACAACCGGGGAATTCCTCAGGTTCTTCGCCACTGATACGCTAAGTACCTTACATCCTTAATTAAATGTGTATAATAAAACCATTAGTAGTGTAATGAAAAAATGACTTCCACAGTAATGAGTTAAGAATAAGTAGTAATAAAGGAAATATTTAAAAATAATAACAATAGATGACTGAGAATCCAATTAATTATACAAGGGACAGCATTCAAAACGTATTGTCTCGACCCAGAGCGTAACCATTTTAACGTTCTCCACGAAACGAGATGAAATGATATTTTTCAATCTTAAATAACTCATTAAAAATTCACATAAAGTTTTGTCCCGCGAAGTCCAAAGGGCAATGCGAATTTAACGCGAACTTCCACGATTTAAATTATATGCGTCAAACCAGTAAGTAAATCACCTCGGTCGTAACAAGTATAATGATTTATAATGAACAATTAAACCTGGTGTTTAGGGTCCCCCGTACCCATGAGTACAAAAATGGAATAAATTGAGGCTAGGCGGCGCAAGGGTTGTGCACCCCCAGGTGACGGCAGGTTGGGGGTTCGATTTCCACTCGAAGAACTGAAATATTTAATATTTCCTTTTTTGTACGGCATTGAATTCCGCCACTCAAAACGTTTCCAAAATTCAGCGGAAAATGAAGAACGGAGTCTCTTAACACAAAGTTCCCTTTACCTACCCTGCTGCGTGAGAGATACAGCGTGATGCTGATATAAAAATAAAAAAACCTTCCATTTAGGGCCAGTCATATGCATGAGTACCAATATGGAATAAATCGATTCGATACACATTGCCATAAAGTATTTTTTTGACAATTTTCTTCTCAACATTCATATTAGAATTACGGTGGTGTTAAATCATCGGTATTGAGGTTTTCGCCCAAACGTTTTGAATGGAGTCATAAACTAACTTGCGCTTTCATTAGGGTTGACAGATTATGTGAATACATGATTAATTATGTAATAATATATGTTTAAAAATTACATATAACCATGTAAAAATATTAATAAAAGCTGCGTAGTTATATAAAATACTATTTTACTCAATTTATTTTCTAAAGCATAAAATTAACTAACAAATTAAATAAATTAATAAATATATCTAAATTTAAGTATATTTTTGCCAACCCTAGAAAATTACAGCGACGATTTACGAAGTATTGTCATATAGGTCTCTTAAACTTCTGTGTAAACAAATGATTTTAACTTTAGGATTTAAGGACATGCTGGCGAACTGCACAATGCGTGAACAACTATCCAATAAGGGTAAGAAATTAAAACTTGTAAATTACTGCCAACATGAATTTTAAAGTTCGAGTTGAAGAAAAAGTGGACAAAACGAATGTCCACCTTTTTAGGGTTCCGTACTTCAAAAGGTAAAAACGGAACCTTTATAGGATCACTTTGTTGTCGGTCTGTCCGGCTGTCAAAACCCTCGAAAGGTATTACGTTGAATTTAATATCAAACATTTAGGACCACGGTCCCTTGGAATACGGTTTCTAAGTCAATGCAATCATAATATTTATATGAAATTTGTATGAAATTTGTATTAAATAGAATATAGGAAAAAGTCTCAAAAATTAAAATTTAAAATAGTTATTTCATTATAAACTTATCATAGAGTCCATTTCATATATCATCATCATCATCATCAACAGCCTGTCCTCGTGTGGACGAGCTTGGACAAGGGCTCTCCAATGGCACGCCACGGAGCTCGATGTTCAGCTCTTCACATCCAGCTGTTGCCCGCCACTTTGCGAATATCGTCACCTTATCTATCTGGAGGACGTCCTACATTACGCTTGCCGAGGAGTGGTCTCCACTCTAGAACGCGCTTACCTCAACGGTCATCGGTTCTGCGGCATGCGTATTTCATATATAATGAGCGAATATGCTCGCAAACTTAAGCTTGTCCATTTTTATTAGATACAAGTTTTTATAACCAACAATCCTAAAATTGGTTTGAAAGTAACAGTGCGAGTGCTAGGCGAGTCCGACTCGCACTTAATCGGTTTTTCATATTTTATGGTACTATATTCAAAATATTTTTAAAAGTGTTTTCTATTGAAGAAACATTTCTTAAATTTCATAAATTTTATAATTTTGAGCCTAAATTCAATTAATTAATGATATATTCAATCTTTCAATCAAATCTAACTAACATTAATTAACCACACTAACTGTTCAACAAATAACAACTGGAAAGAGGTCTTTGCTTAGGTAAGCAATTGTTTACTCAGAAGCACGAGGCCAACAAAAAACAAAATCATTAACAACGAAAAATAATTATATTTTATAACAACCCCGCCTATTTTTGGCTACCAAAAGCACTCCCGTTTGGTTTCTATTAAAACTTAATTAACTTTTTTTCCGTTGGAGAATAAATTAAACGGATCTCTTTGGACGCGACAGGCTCGATTTGTTTTGCTACTTCTATACGTCACTTGAGGAGTGATTAATCTCCTTTTTGGCGAAGGTAACGCAAGAAGGACAATGCCGACAAAGGTAGGTTATTGGAAATCGGCCGATTAGTTGGTTGATAGATCTATCAGGTGACATTGAAAAATTGTTAATTTGCAACGTTATAAAAGATGTCGTAAAAATTTTTAATATTGTTTTTAATGTTTTGAAATTTAGATAGTTTCTTTTTTTCATCACATTCTTCTATGATACATTATAATATAATATAGAGAATAATTGTCTACATAGGATAAGCTTAATAGGGAATGCACAATAAAACAAACATGAAACAAAATCTCTAAGAGTATATTTGTGTAATCATTATCAATTGTTTTGAAGCGTACAAATACAAAGTTTTACATACAATACATGAATTGAATATCTGGCCTCCAGCCAACCAAGCCTTTATTCCTTATGTATCTTTACAAGCAAAGAGAAGAATTAGAGGAAATACTTTCTCTATTTTCTGATAAAGAATACATATTCCATAGCAGACAACTCATCAAATCATTAAAAAACACAATAATAAATAACCAAAATATATTTACATTTACGACAACGTGACAATTGCCTTTTAAAAGCCGTTTATATTCGAACTAATTTCGCCCGTAAAGGAATTCCATCCACGCAGGACTCAGCCTAAGGGGGACCGATGCACCATATTTCACGGTCGTCCGCTGGTTTCGGGATCACCCGCTGTGCTTCTGAATTAAGTAAAAGCCTTCCAGCTCTTGTTTCTTAATGCCTAGCGGTGTTGAGGATGTGGTCAGACTGTCGAAAAATGGTGGATGGGTTTGATGAAAATGTTTCTGTAAACTTAAATATACTTTTTCGGATTTTTTCAAAAATAATTTTTCTAATGAAATATTAAGATTTTCTACATTTCGAATTTATACACGAAATTATTATTACATTTTTAATTTTTGGAATTTCTCCTTACGTTTCAATAAACAACATACAAATCCTATATAGCATATTAATTAGTAGAAAACATAGGTTATATATTACAAAAAAAAATACTTTTGGTTAAATTTCAATACATCATATTGTCGTTAAATGCTTTAAAAATTCAAATACTTACTGGTCTAGACCACGATTTTTGTTCTATAAAAAATATTTCCAGTATAAAAATATATTTGTATTTATTGATTATTACAACCATAAAAAACATGTATATGAATACATCTTTACCCACCTTAATAGATGTCTCGGCCTAATTTAACATTTGACGTATTTTTAATTTAGCGTCCTCGCCCGCGGCTGCCGTCGGGCACCTAACAACGCGTATAACTTACAGGGTTCACGCCGGCACTTATTACCGGCTGATTTGAATAAGCCCGTGTGTTTGTCCTTTTTCTCATAACTTGGTAACAAAATGAAATTTTACAATTTTTATATTTTGTTTACGTTCTGTTGTCATTGAATAAATGATAAATTTACTTTAGTTTGGTAAATGTTAGTTTTTTTGTCACAATGTTTTTGTTAATATTGTTTTGTTCGATTTATTAAATTAACTATTTAAAAAGTAAAGTTATAAAACAAGTACCTAAGAGTCCGTTTGTAAATAAATATGTAATATTTTTTAGTATTCTAGATATACACACTCTGCCCATGACTGCACTGCATATTCATCGTAACTCAAAGTGTTAAATCATTTTAGAGTATTATTTTTGACAAACCAAAAAAAAAAGCTTCACGCTATATCCCGCATACAGCAGGGTAGGCAGAGATCCTGCTGCTCCCTAGTGTTAAGGCACTCCGTGTAGAATGAACGGAACGCTACGCCGGACCTTTAGCCTTAGTGCTAGAGTGAGGAAATGGAAGTATTAAGAAATAATAACTCATTCCCTCGAATGGAGATCGAACTCACAACCATCGAATTACAGTCCCTGTATCGCGGAAGCCTCTGAACAAATAAAATAACTTAAAATTTTGCAGGTTTTCTAATAACTCTACGATATATCACGTACCTGTACATTTCGCACTTACATTGTAAAACTAAAAGTTAATAAAGCTATAATTCTTATAGCGAGGTGACACAACTTGCCTCAGTACCGGTAAGGTAAGGGTCATTCGGGTTCAAGCAACTTTGACCGGCCGACGCCGAAAACTCGCACTTTTTATGTTAGCCCCATTGTGTTTGAACGTTGAAGATTGAGCTTTTAAAATAATTTATTCATTGTAGCCTTGAAATATTGAAATTAATGTATTATTCGTTTTATAGATGAAAATTGTCTGTGGTTATTCAATTCTATTAGTTGTTTTGTGTTAGTTATATATAATTTAGCAAAATTTATATTTATATGATATGTAAGAATAGATATGTATTTTATGATATTAAAGTAATTTTTTTCCCCCTAACCTATACTATCCCATTGTCAGGCAAAGGGTTCCCTCCACTAATTCCACTCTGGTCTATTTCGCGCTATTGAACACCAGTCAGGCTTGTAATGGTACAGCTCGTCTCGCCATCTCCGTTTTGGTCTGCCACTTCTCCTTTTAGAGTTCGGAATCAACCTGGTAGAAGTTAATTGAATTATTATTTAGTGTACGTCAAATAATATCAACTTAAATATATGTACCAAAGTCTAATACTAGCGTGAAACTTAATATATTTATAATATATATTTTTTTTTTTTCTTTGAAAGTTATTTAAATGAAGTTTTTGTAAAAACACTTCACTTTGAACTAATGACTCTAAAGTGTAACGCCCTAGTAATATCCACAGTTTTCTCCAAGCACTGTGCATTCAACAAAAACATACATCACAAGCGCAAATCGCACCTCGAAACATTAACGGAATAATAACACAACTACCTACAAGAGAGTCATAAATAAAGTCCACAATCAGCGTTTAAATAATTCATTTGCGAAGCAAACACGGCAAAACGCTTAAATAAACCAACCGACGACTGTATTCACAAACATAATTATAATTCCTTATTCTTTGTCACACAAATAAGAAAAATATTGGGAAAAAAATCAATGACCATCTCGAGGTGGTTCTTCAGATGTTTTCTTTTACATATTTATCGCCACCCTTTTAAGTTGAAATCGCACCAATACATTTGGTGTCTACACCTAAAACAAATAATTTGTAATCCTGAATTATACACTGCTGACTGCATACATTCGGAAGATATGAATCTGTGAAACAGTGTTGTGCTCAATTTTATGGCTTTATCGATGCTTCTTTAATATTCTATTATTAAGTATAGTTATTATATAAATAAATTAAAATATAACAAATGTATTAAGTATACTTATTAATGTAAGTATATACTTAAAAAATCTTTTAATTGTAACAATAATATTTGAGTTATGTTTGTGACACGTGGAAGCGTCTCCAGCCAAGTTATAAAGCTGGAAACTATCACGAGCTACTTTTGTGCATTTTACAACTCGTAAACTAGTATCTCTCTACATGCATGCTTTTGGCATAATCTCTTAAAAATCGATATATTTGTGACTTATTTCCTCGTAAAAAATCTAATCCACTTCTGGATGACCTAAAAAATTAATATTTGGTACCAAGGTAGATTATTAGATATGTGCATAGGAAAAAATATGAAAACCGAAAGCTATTTAAAATAAAGATAGTTAAGTATGGAAGTTACATCGAAAAACGTAGGGAAATACAGTTAGTACAATAAAAAATAATTTATAGTAAAAATTTGATTAGGCTAGTTTATAACATTAAGTCAAATATATCAACGAAAAGTTAAAGTCTAGTATAAGCTAGAAATATATTAATTTGCAAATATAATTATATGTAAAAAAATGTCCAATGAAATTTTAAGCTTGAATTATATTATCCCGAGTGAACTGAGATACTGAGAACTGAGCACCTATATAGTTAGTTCTCCACTTCTTTCGTCGGTGAATTTCACATTTATGTTTTTGATGAAATTTAGTTTTAGAAACGAAGATGCAACACTATTATTAAGTTATCGACAAAACAATATAAAAATATCGATGTGTAGTTCTGCCGCCGACCTATCCCGCGTGGCGTGCCTATTTGTCACCTCAACTCGACTCCTGTACAAGTTTGCTACAAACATACTGATTTTCATCGCCACCAAATCCACCACAATTCTATAACATTATAAATAGCGTAAAATAATTGAGTAAATTCAACTATATTTAAAGGAAGATACGTTTTATAATAGTTTAGTTGGATTTTATAGTAAAAGTTGTAAGTAAATTTATTCATTGGTGATATAGACAGATTTTTTACCTACACGTTGTATTCCGCTCCTAGCGGGATAGCCCTAATATTAAGACACGCCGTTCCCATTAAGACATTTCCAATTCTCACTTTACCCTGAATTCTGGAGCAATGATTATTGAGTGGCGGAATTCAACGCCGTGCTTTTCCTCATCACCAGAGCGAGGAAACAAAAATATGGAATATTTAATTTTCTCGAGTGGGAATCGCACCTACCACCTTTATAGTCGCAAGCTTGTGTTCCTGCACCAACATTGGCTTCAACGCCCTCATGTAGAAATAATAATAGATAAAGAAACATTATATACAGTATGAACATTAAATTAATTTATTACATATATTTTATGTTTTATCTCTATTTTGTACATAACCGTAATTTCTACTTCTCAGTGGTTCTTTTTCTCAGCTTCATACTTCATCTTGCATAGCAGAGAGACAGAGTAATCCTATGGTAAAGGCATTTTATTTTTCATTTGTTAACTGACATAGCATAACGCTTCGCCTATATATATTCCCCCAAAAGGAGATCCAATTCACAATCATCGCAATTACACTCAAATACTATCACTGCACTGAGATGAACTCTATGATATTTAAGCAAATATTCTTTTTCCTCTTTATTTGATTGTTACTACTTTACAAAGGCACATCACGGCCAGTGTAAATGTCAACATCCGTCACGATGTTAAACTGAAGGTCAGCTTTATAGCGAATTGTTTCGAAGAATCTTTTGTTTTAACTGACAAATTTTCGTGCTCGTTTTTTTGGGTTAGCAAAAAATTGCGAAGAAAAGACTTCAACGCGCTCGACATACAATAATTTGCATAAAATATTAATACGTACGGAGTGTGTGACTTTAATTTTCTCTTTTTTTATTTTATTGTGCATAGTTATTTTAAATGAAAGTAGAGCATTATAATATATTGTAGCTTCTTTTATTAATTTCTCTTTAATGAAATTAGAAAACAAAAAATCACAAAACTTATATTAAAAAAATACTGAGAAGTTTTGCAATTTATATAATAAATTAATATAATAATTATAGTATCCCAAAATGTAAATAAGGTGTAGATAAAAAAATCTAAGTGAAATATAAAAATATAACCAAAACTAAAACTGTTAAGAAATGCTTAAGCTAGTAGAAATTACTAATGCATAACCTTAAATTTAAAGGAAATATTTATGTATATGATATAGAGTAATTTAAAAACAAATATTTATTCCAAAACGTTAATAAAAAAGTGCTGTCTAGATGGTTTGTTTATATTTTTAAAATTCATTACAAAATCTATAACGATTGGATTCATATCTATAAAATATAAAATAATCATTTAAAATACAAACAAACTTCTAGTAAATTACCCGCACGACTTTAATCATAGCTAATGAAGCCATAACCAGAATAATAATAATCGATGCAGAGACATTTTAGTTGCCATAAAATCTTCTACTTTTTCTATTTTAAATCGAATGAAAATGCCAAAACTATTTGGATTCTAATTATATTTATTATAAGTATCAATTTTGCTTAGCCGTGTTCCTAGTTTTTTTGCTTAGCAACGTCTAGATGCTATTTTTTTATTTGAAATAATACATTTTCGTCTGCTACATATTTTTTATTAACATGACTTATCAAGTACCTACAAATTTTGCATATCTATTAACTATTTTAAATTATGCATATTATAACAATATTATTTACTATAGAAATATAAGTGTGCCGTTACCAGTCCCAGAGTCACAAACGTATTTAGGTACTGTAAAAACGACAGGTCGTGAGTTTGAGTGAGGAACGGAGTGTCTTAATACTAAACTCCTTCTGCCTACCCTACTACATGCGAGATATGGCGTGAAGCTGAAAAAAATTAAAAAGTCATACAAGACTAAATTATTCCGTGTGAATAATATTAAAAATAAAGTTAAGCTTTATACCAATCTTCATATTGTTCTCATTTCGATCCAACTCAACGTGTAGGCGTAAGAACCATCGAATAAAATAGTCCATACCGAACGAATGGTCCACGAAATAATTGTCGAGATTTATCTCCATGTTGTTTATGGCACGGTTAGGAATCTCGATCATTAACTATAACGAAACAGAAATAACATATCCAACTGCCCATACAAAATTCCATAGACAAAATTGATTGAATTAACATTAATTGTGGTCCACATAATATATTATAATACGTAGTGTTTGTACCAGCATCCGCCTTATCATAAATAACCAATCAAACGAATTAAGTTGAGTACCGAAAGACGTTCATTATTCTTCATAAGACAGTCGCTAGTTTAATGATTCCAAAACTCTGACTACCGAAATAATAAGCATCAATCAAAAGCCAAAGGTTTAATAAAATATATCAATCATTTTGTCTATAATGCATCTGATTTTATGCAAACAAATGAAACAAAAGTATTAAAAATTAAAGGGAATAACATTTGACGTATACCTACTGTGCAATATAAGCGGGTTTCGATTAGTCATTATTTGATTTAGTTCGGCGGACTGGTAAGGCCCCTGGGGAGAGGCAGTGGGGGGTGTTCGGTCGCATCGCTATATGCTCGTCATCAGCCGTACCATCTCAGCCTCAGGTTTGAGTGAACAAATCTGCATTACATACTGATATATGTGATCGCTTATTGACGTTTGGTAGCTATGGAAATTACTAATTTGTAGGAAAAATTGCAAAGTTAAAAATTTGGCATAAGGAAATAATTATTTTAATATGTAGACAAATTAATAATAATTATTATAATGAAAAATATTAATGTTCTTTCCTTTGTAAAAAATCAATAGAGCTTCAATATACAGTTTTTGCTATCAGTTCTCTGTAAGGACTTCGACAAGTAATAACAAACGCCAAACGAACAATGTTAATTCCTAATAACCTTCAGTGTTCAATACATTATGATAAATGATGATATTAATAAAAAATTAAAAATACCAAAGTAAAGGTATTAAGCGTATATCTGAAACAGGTAGAAGTCAATTCAAATCAAAGAACATTCATTAACCCGTACAGAAGTAATAAACATCGAGGGGGGTTAATTATGAATAAGCAAGTCCGCCTTAATAAGATTAAAGAAACAAGTAATACGAACTAAATGCAACATAATTTACCGATTTTACATGCTTATTTGTGATTAGCTGGCGCGAAAGGGCAAATCCTTTATTAAGATAGGTAATGAGGTTAAATTCTTCAAATGTAACCAAAAGGTATTAAGTTAAAAACAAAGGTAATCCAATATAAATCCTACCAGAAACTATTACAGTACTTAACACGGATGAATCGTTTAAACTTGCTGACGAAAGTGCAGTAGAAAATTAAGTACAAAAAGGTAGAGCATTTACACGGTCATCTAGAATTATAGGCCGTATACAGTTCGTGTATAGAGCTTATATTATAATGACACATGTTAATGAAACGAAGAAAGAAGCTAACGATGGATTGTGTGGTAAGCCGGCACCCTGCTGCCGCGGCCCCCGACTGCGCCATCACGGACAACACATCGATTAGTGATCGACCGAATTCAATTGCATGGAGAGACATGGAGAGACATGACTCGATATCGTCAGATCGAGACGGACGGACCGACATCGGGATTTGTATTGTTATATTTTTCAAAAATTTGCATTTTAAAACGTCACGTCAACGACAACGCTGAGTCACCTGACAAATGAAAGGAATCGATCGTGTCAGATAAGGAACGCGATGACCGTAAGCCCCATTTTATTATTGTAATATGATTACTGTCAACCAAAACACTTTTCAATCGACCGTTCGATCTTGATTCGAACGGCGTCCGTCATTTTGTATATCTTCAACACTGTTGTATTTTCAATGTGAATACAATTGTATATATATTATCCCAATTTCATATATAAAGTTAATGATTGTTTTGTATATGAAATTGGAAAAAATAATTTATGGTTATTCTTAAGTGTAATATAGCTAAGTTACTAAATGTTTTTAATTTTTCTGTCTATTAAGATATAATGCGGCGTTGTGTTTCATTCCGTCAATAAAGAACGGAGAGATTTAATATTTCTTATACAATAAATGATATATGTATTGTTTATTTTCATTATGTTCACAATAAAGAAATGGTTATGTCGCATGCGCGGCACGAACTTATGATATTTCAAGTTTATTGGCTTAACTCATGAATGGTGAACGTCGATAGTTACACTTAATAATAAAATAACCATTTCTTATTAATATTGCGTGTTATTAATCATATTGGTGTAAAGGTTAAGTTTTATAGGAATAATTAATTTATTAATTGAATTAAATCGGTTGATGACCAATTCATTTAAATACTGGACATCGTTTTTGTGTTGTGATGTTTCGGATTTTCGATTCAAATCCGAGGCAATGATATCTAGTTTAGTTAGATATAAATTGCGTATTACTATTAAATTCGCCAAAACCCGCTCTATCTCTTTAATATCCAAATGACTATTCTTGCTTTCATATTATAAATGGTAATAAATTATGAATTGACACAGTGTCTGTTCGTAATCGCGACCATGGTTGTAGATTCAATACCAGTCGAGGTAATAAATTATTAACATACAAAATAAGACATAAGTTTGAAAAAGGCAACCTTTTTTCTCAAAATTATACAAAAGCTCCATAAAAAGCAATGATAACTATTATTTCTAAATAAAATGTTCTTTAAAAATAATAATACAAGAAACGACTAAGCAATCTCTATTATTCATTAAGCTCTACATACATACAAACTTGTATAACGTCATACATTTCGCGTTCCTACACAGTAGGGGCATCTATAGTTAATGTAATAAAGGAATTCGAATACCATCATCAATAAACATATGCTTCACGGTGCTGGTGAAACTAAATTACGGGTTTTTTAACACAATTAATTATGAGATACTATGTGATAAAGATTATAATGTTGTATTGGGTTTTAAAATTCGGTGGAAAGTAGGGAACGGAGTGTCTTAACACTAGGTTTCCTTTGCCTACTCTACTGTATGCGGGATAGAGCGTACTATAGATCTATTTTATATTATAGATACACTTTACAGTGTATTTATTTAATTACACTTTTTAAATGAATGCAGAGTTGAGAGAATAAAGCTAGTGATAAGTTATCTAGACTCTCCGTTTTCCGCTTTGCCATTAGTAGCGGAACTAATAGCTGCGTTTTGTCTTATAAAAGCAGTAAACTAAACATAATAATTCACTCAAGTTTCATTTAAAATATGTAAAATAATTAAAACTTGTCTCATGTGTTACTTAAACGTCACTTTCTCTAGCAACTAACAGTTTTAAGAACCAATTGGACGTCTGACACTGATATGTTTTGACCAATTCAAGCGTGTAAATTGAATTAATTGTCACTCCACCGTAATATAGCGTGCTTCTTCACACAAAGGAGGCCGTTTATACGATATTTTTGCGATAAAATCTTAAATAAATAAAGATATCCACTTGAATTATAATTGTTTTCGAATACAAGTTAATGAACGCCTCTTATCGGTATCTGATCGTGTGGAAATTTTAAGGGATTTGTAATCGTTAAAACAACTAATTGGTGATGGCTTATCCTTAATAAATACGTGTTTGTGCGTGTTTGTTTTTTTTTGTGGATTAACGTATTGTTGGTTGGTTAGTTGTAGAGTGATTATTTTTTTTAAACAAATTTAATTTTGTCATTAAATTTTTATGTTTTAATTATATTTTAAAAATTATTGCACATTATGATATTTGTTTATATATGTATTAAAACTATTAGATCTTAAATAAACCTTATACAAAAGTAATATAAAAATATAATTTAAGACGTTATTTGATGGTTCGATTCCTACTCGAGGGTGAAAACTAGACTGATTTGTAAATTGAACTATGTTTTAAAGCAAAATTAAATAAAAATGTAACATCTTAATATGAATTTTTCGAGAAATTTGTGGAATAACATACCTTTATTTATATGAAATTTGACACACGTCTTAAATATGAATAACTCATCGTTCTCCAAAATTACCCAGTGCCGACATTATAACATACACATATACAACCCCAATTGATAAATTCTCTATTCAAAGTCGGTTACAAAAATTACTAGGCAACACATACGTATTTTTACTATTAAACAACTAAAAACTTCTCAATACAATACAAACACGAATAAACAAACGTCCTAACAAATATCAATTTCCGAACCAATATATGTTTACAAGAGCCCGCCCGCCTTTAATTGTGTTAGGATACTGGATGAAATGATGAATAAAGATTGTCTTTTATATATTTTATTTAGAACAACACATTACAATCACATTATACTTGGTTCAGCCATTTTGGAAACACACACTGACAGCTTTTAAATGTTGCCACTATAGACACTAACATAGGAGTCGCCAAGTAAATATAAATGCACTTATAAACTAACAAATTGCACAACACAAACTGTAGAGTAAGACGTTGCGTTAAATAATTAGATTAACGCATGGAGTGGCTTAACTTTCATTCTTGCTATGGACGTAAAGATTGTATAGAGTTGTATTTATTTATTATACATTAATAGTTATTTTTATATGAACGCCATATATATAATCGTATATATGACATTTGGAAACAAATAAGTATACCTACAGTAATATAAAAAAGTGTATTGTTATTTTCCTGATAATATCGTAAATTAATTATTGTAAGAATATGGACTGTTCAATTTGAATTTGAGTCCTAGGATGTGTTTGTGTATAACATACGTGCCTATAGGAAATCAGTATCTTATTTTAAGTCGTCACACTGAAAAACTATAATAGATCTATGAGGATCTAAAAACATATATCTTTATATGTCTATATATATGTTGTGTCTGCTTCTAAAACATCTTAAGCAATACCGCCAATTGCCGTATAATTTATTTGAAACATTGTAATATAACTTAGATTAGTCTCGCGTGAACTTTGCTATAACAATTATATGCACCTGCTCCTGGAACGACATCTGTATTCTGCTATCAGTTTCAAATTTCATTATTTTTATTTAGGATAGGACACAGAACTTAATGTTAAGACACTCACTTTTTGCCGAGTTCCGGAGGCAATGCAAGTTGAGTCACGGAACTCAACGCCTATATTTTTTTTAATGCATCAATATATTTTTAATGCATGCAGGAAAATATATAAAAAACAGTGGGAATCGAATCGACCACCTGTAGCATTTAAGTCACACTTTCCACCCCTACGCCACTACTGGCATCTAAAATATCTTAAGTGGAATTAATAAAGCTTTGGTCATCTCATTAGTTATACAAAAAGACGTTAAAAAGATTCCAATCGTAGCAGCAGCAAGGAATTCGAAAACTACTGTACTATAAATAAAAACCATGACGTTTTTACTTCATTTCATTCACATCAGATTATACAACTGGGGTTACTTAGTTAAGCAATGAACATTTTAAAAATGTCTTTATTTTTCTTTTAAATATAATCGATTAACAAGATATTTCTTTTGGCTTCTTGCTATATCCCGTATATTAAAGGGTGGGCAGAGGGAACCTTCAAAGCCTAGTATTAAGACACCCCATTACCATTACGTACCCCTCTGTCTGCCGAATTCTTTAGACACGGCGTGCTGAGTGGCAGAATTGAATACCGCAATATAAATAAACATAAGCAACATAATAATTGTCTTCATTGTAATATCAAAAATAACATATAATTTTTATGTTATAAATCTACATAATATATTTGAAAGTAATTTAGAATTAAATACAAGTAAACATTAGTATCTAAGGTGATAAAACCACTAATTGAAAGGTTTAAGTATCCTCGTTACCGATGAAGCCCGAAGGCCGGTATCGCCAAAAGATTGTCATACCAATAAATCTGTTTTTGCGACAAGCACTTCAGAAACCCATAATTTTAAGTGTTGTTAATGCTTATTGTATCGATGATTTGAATTTTTAATATATAAAATATGTTTTCAATAAAAAAGATAAGAATATAAGAGCTCCACTAGTCAACAATCAATATTACAATATATATAGCGTCAAATAAAGAAAAGGGTGTGTTAACTCTTTGCCTATGCATGTTAAAATGAAGAGAGAGAGTTTCACACACGAACGCACTTCTAAAGATCCGGTATGAAAATAAAATCATACCTATACTTAAATTTACACATACATATGTTTAATAATTACACTCTATGACTTATTAGTAAGATATTCTATACATATTACTATAAAATATAACCTTCAACGCTCATACGATCATAAAACTAAAACTGTATAGAATACTATATTTTACACGGATATTTGTAGCTTACTCTTATCATTATGTCCCGTCATAAATTCATCGACACGGCTGCAGTAATTCACGGCGCATCACTACGAGTGTTTCGAAATCGTGTGTGGTAAAAAACAAATAAGATTTTTTATTTGCCTAAATGTGGTTGTAAAACATAAAAAGTCGTTCTCTACCAAAACTTTAATTGCAGCCAATGAAATAATTAAATGTGACAATCGTAAAACACTGAGACCCTATAAAACATTGTGTGGTGGCTGGGTACGAGCTATTCACTTGAATCAGCTGTTTCAAGTATTAAGCAATCGTCATTCAATAGAGGTTTTGTTTAAATATTACTTGAATTGAGGTCAATTGTGGCGCAGGGGCAAAAGCGCGCAGCTATGGACGGGTTCGATTCCCACTCGAGAAAATTAAATATTAAGTATTTTGATTTTCTTGCTCAGGAAACGAGGGTAAGCGTAATGTTATACCACTTAAACGCATTTCCAGAAAAAAAATATATAAATTTTCTTATTTCGGAAGGCTTAAGTTCTTTGCAAAAATGTGAACAGCAAAATTGGTGATCATTGCGGCTGAAGAAAATGGTTTTTTTTTTTAGCTTCACGCTTTATCATACATACAGTACGGGAAAGTTATCGCCACACTTTATCTTTCTAGAGTACGGTAACAATTAACTGCCCTGAGGATTGAACCCATAACCATCGTTTCTACCATAACATAAATACGATGAGCACGCATATTATATGGAAAAAAACTACTTGCTCCTTTATTATGTTTATTAAAATACCCTCCAAGGTTCACCAAAAACTGTATTAGTCAAATTATGTAAACTATAAACTATAACAGTAAGAAATAAATTGGTTATTGAGTCGTAAAACAACTAACTAGTTTAAATATAAGAAGCAAAGACAAATCTATATATAAGATTTGAGACATATTTTATTAGCTTTAAAATTTTTTATTGTTTTCTCCAAAAGTTCAGGAACCTCGTCAAACGCAGAAAATATGATCGGCGTAATCGAAAATGACCAGTCACTACACTTCTCCTCTTTTTATCTCACATAAAAAATCAACATAAAGATGATGTCCGCATGTTTATTATATTCCTTCTATAATAAAAAAAAAACCTTCACATATAACATAAATATTTTACTGACTAACTATTCCCATGAAATTTGATACAAATATTATTTTGTAAATATTTGTTATAGCGAATCTCATTCATAAATTACAATAATATGACCGAAAAAAAGCAAATATATTAATCTATCTTTTATTCTAAAATGTTTATAGGTTATAAAATGCATATAAAAGTAACGTTCGATAAAAAAGGCAGTAAAATTTTACCCAAGAACAAGAGAACTTGTATTTTAAATAATATGGGGAAATAAATAAAGCAAATACACGTGTAAACACTAGAGATAGGTTGAAATAACAAATGAATGCTGAAAGAGTGATCATTTGTACCGCCCTCCCTACAATAATAGATGTTATACAATATCTATTTACAACCAGTACAAGCGAGAAATTGCCATTTTAGACACACCTATTTAGAGCAAACTTATGGACAATAGGCGGCGTTAAAGTGTGTACACAAACGACAAATATAAGCAAACCAATTTACACTTTACAATATAAGTGTTAAGAATTAAATTAGCAAGCAATAATCTCGATTTAAAAGCATAACTATCGACACCTGTATACTAAAGTTGCGCGAATTGAAATGAAACATTGGCTATACTTATTCGTTGTCAAGTGAACATCTCCTTTAAGATGGCAACACTGAAACAGAAATATTGCTTTAAGGCACAGTGTTTATGTTTGCTAATCTATATTTACACGTAGGAGGTGAAGAGAGATTTGTAAAAGGCTTTTTTCTTATTTCAAACTGTCATTTTAAATTGATATTTTGATTAAAATAATTAATATTAACTTGAGGCTGTTTGTTGTTTGCTGTAGGCGCGACAGGTTGTAGATAAATATTTATTTTAATCGAATTCTAAATTCTAATAATCGAAATACTAAATAAATATTTATTTTAATCGAATGGGAATCGAACCTGTCGTGTTTATAGTGACATTCATGTAAACCCTGCGTCTGGAGCTGGACTGTCCTCTTACGAATGAACGTTTATTATATTAAAATTTAAAAATGTCATATATCTCCAAATGAGAAGTAAATACTGAAATATCAGTGATGACCATAGATTAGTAACCAAGAACAGATATTAAAATGAATTAATAAATAATGAAAATTATATGGCAATAAAAGAAATATCAAACTTAGTAATACAAATATAATATTTTTTTACTGTTATTGAGATAATAAATGAGATATTTAATTTAATTAATATGTGTAATTTTTGTATAAATTGAAACCAGTTAGACCGTTTTCAATATCTCGGACAAATAAGTTAAGAAAATTTTTTAAATTATATTCAACTTTTTGCAAAATTCATTCATTATTGCTTATAATTAATGGCTGAAATTAATATTTTTGAATTGAAAAGAAAAAATAATAAGTATATCCAAGAATTGAATTCGAAGGTTTTGGCACTAAGTTCTATCTTCCAGTCCTGCTATGTAAGAAAAAGGACGATGTTGCTTCCTTCCCTCCTTTTGGAAATTTGTCACATTATTTTAGTACTTGATATTTTCTCCGTAGATAGTAAATTATAAAAGCAGCTTTAATAATCTAATAAGTAAGCTTCGTTCGAAAGTAATCAAGCTGTATCATGTATGCAGTGATATGCATGTAGCAGGGGAGCCTAGTGTTAAGACACTCAGCTCCTAACTTTCCGTCGAATTTCGTGTTGAGTGGCGAAACTCAATCCCGCCAAAATGAAATATTTGATAAAAGAAATTTTCATATATTTGAACGGGAATCGATCCCAACCCGTCGTGTTTACAGTCATACTTAGAACATTGATTGGGGGTTCAACGAGACGGGAATTAATTATTCTCACTTCCCCGATCTGGAAATACATAGCGTAGCGCTGAATTTCAACATTGCTAGTTGAATAGCGGAGCTCATCGCCGCAAGTTTGCTATCTTAACGATAGATTAAAGAAAAGAATAAAAACTTTTTAGAAAAACATACAATTACAACATGGAAAGATTTGAATCACTAACAAATAAACATAGCTGTGGTTGTTCAGTGGTAGGTTCCACTGATCCATTCCCTCGCAAGAGGCTGTGGGTGACTCGGCCATGCTTGATTTACTCAATAAAAATAAGAAAATTAATTTACATATTGTCAATTCCTCCCGCCCCTCATCAAATAATATTTTTGTAATATCTGATAAATTAGGTCAAGGCTTTGGGTCCCTACTTAGTCACCACTTTTCAAATTCAGTATTTAATACATGTTCGCCTGGAGCCAGTTACCAGTTTAATATAAAGAAAATTATGTCCATGAATTTAAATGAGCATAGTACTGTTGTACTATTACATGGTCATAGTTTCTCAGTGAGGAAACAAGATATTATAAAGAGTATAGAAAACTTGCTTGACCTACATCGTATAACTAAATGTAAATTTATTATATGCTCTTTTCCATATTCTTCTTCCCTCACAGACAAACAAAATAAATATATATATATAACCTGAACTTGACATTATATAATACGACAGAACGTCATAGCAACGCATTTTTTTATTTAGATTTAAATAAATTTATTTATAATAGCTGTTAGTTGACAGAAGATACATTGAATCTACCTTTATATTTTAAGAAACAAATTGCTACTTTAGTAGCATATAATATACAAAACCCCGTTGTACATGGTATAACGAAAGAAATAAAATGTACTAATAATACTTCTGTAAAGTATAATGATGTAAGTTCCAATTTAAACTAGACAATAAGACAACGCCTAGGTCATTTAAATTTAACATTGTACATCAGAATATGCAAGGCCTAGGAGGCAAAGAACTGGAAGTAGAATTATTTCTAAAAAAATTCAATATTCATATAATATGTATAACTGAGCACTGGATCTCGAAATGTAATATAGTAAATATTGAAAATTATAAATTGTCAAGTTCGTTCTTTAGAGAGAAGGCCATCCGCGGCGGCTCGCGATATTAATAAGAAATGATATACGTTGTAAATCGCGACCAGATATAGTAGCTCTCTCTGACGAACGCTCTATTGAAATGTCCTGCGTTGAATTTAATAGACTTATTATAGTATGCGTGTATCGACCCCCCTCAGGTAGTTTTGAAGTATTTGAAGAGAAAATGGAGGATGTTCTTAATAATAAATCCAATAGTAGTTCCAATAGTAAATCTTTAATAGTATGCGGAGACTTTAATATAGATATACTACAGGTGACATCACTAAGCCTTCGTCTTCTAAATTTATTTAAATCTTTTAATTTGTTAAATATTTTCTCTGAGCCAACTCGTATAACGAATACGTCCGCTACTTGTATAGATAATGTTTTTTGTCATTGTGAGACTGTAGAAAAACAAATTATTACTAATCTAAGCTCGGATCATTGTGGTCAAATGTTTTCGGTTATAGATAAAACAGTCGCAGAACGTAAACAAATATCAATAAGACCAATTACTGAAAATAAAATTAATATTTTTAATAATAAAGTGAGTGAAAAAATAGCAACCTTAGAAATAACCGGATTAAATCCGAATCAGGTATATTGTAAAGTTTTTAATTTACTCTCTAGAGAGTTTGATAACATTTTTAAAGTTAAACAAATATATAAAAACTCGAAGTTAACTTTTAGCGACTGGGCAACTGTTGGTATATACCGAAGCAGAAACAAACTATACGAATTATATAATATGAGGCAATGGAATCAACATCCGGCGTTCTTGTTAAAAGTTAGAAATTATTCAAAAATATTTAAAAAGGTATGTGTCCAGGCTAAGTCTATGCATATAAGAGCAAAAATTTTGAACTCTAATAATAAAATTAAAGCTACATGGGATGCTATTACTACTGTAACTGGGAGATTTAGAGCTGTCAGTGAACCTATTAAATTAAAAGTTAATAATATAATCTTAAATTCAGATTTAGAAGTGGCAAATACTTTTCAAAAATTTTTTTCTGATATATCTACTGAAGTAACACGTTCACTGCCATCATCTCCTTCGGAAGCAGAATTAATACTAAAAACTCATGTAAATAGTTGTAGACAAAATTTTGTGTTTAAGAATGTGTCACCGGATGAAATAGTCAAAACTTTTAAAAGCCTTAATTTAAAGAAAACTGGTGACCTATGGGGCATGTCTGTTAAGGTTCTTAAAACAATTATACCTAACATTGCTCCTTATCTAGCTTTAATTTTTAACAATTGTGTAGAATCCGGTACTTTTCCTGATTTAATGAAATATAGTAAAATAGTGCCGCTTTACAAAAGTGGAGATAGAACTGACCCTGGAAATTACAGACCGATCTCTGTTTTGCCGTCTCTAAGTAAAATATTTGAAAAAATAATATTTAACCAGCTCACAATTTTCTTAAATATTAACAATTGTTTCCATAGTGAGCAATATGGTTTCACCAAAGGCAAGTCCACTACGGATGCGGGTGCTGCACTCCTAAAGCACATTTATGACGCATGGGAGAAGTCACAAAATGCTATTGGAGTATTTTGTGATTTATCCAAAGCCTTTGATTGTGTAGACCATGAAACTCTGTTATTAAAACTATATCATTATGGTATACAGGGTACCGCCCTTGATCTTATTGCCTCATATCTAAACCGAAGAATCCAGAAGGTTAGTATAAATAATGTAAAATCATCTGGATCTCCTATAAAGATGGGCGTTCCACAAGGATCTATTCTCGGTCCTCTTTTATTTCTTATTTATATTAACGATCTGCCTTTTTATGTGAAGAACCTATGTGATATTGTTCTTTTCGCGGATGACACCTCTTTAATATTTAAGGTTGACCGAAATAAAATAAACTATGACGAAGTGAATAGTGCATTGTCGCATATTCTTCGTTGGTTTGATGTTAATAATCTAATGTTAAATGCTAAAAAAACTAAATGTATTGAGTTTACTTTACAAAATGTTAAAAAACATAACTTTAGTCTACTAATTAAAGGAGAAGCTCTTAATTTGTCGGAATCAGCTATTTTCCTAGGTGTAACTATAGATTCCAAACTCCAGTGGAACGCTCATCTGGAAGCACTTGCAGATAAACTCAGCTCTGCCGCGTTCGCAATTAAAAAAGTAAGACAAATGACGGACGTTGAAACTGCCCGACTAGTCTACTATAGCTATTTTCATAGTATTTTATCTTATGGAATGCTGCTATGGGGCAGTGCTGCAGATATCAATTCAATATTTATTCTCCAAAAAAGAGCCGTGAGATATATTTATAATCTAAGAGCTCGAGATTCTCTGCGAGATGTTTTCAAAGATGCAGGTATTATTACAGTTGCTTCCCAATTTGTATATTATAACATTCTCTTTGTCCGACAAAATATACATTGTCATAGCAAAAATAGTGACAGTCATACGATAGGAACGAGAAATAAAGATAAGCTTGTTACACCAAGCTTTCGCCTCCAAAAAGTTAGTAAATCCTTTATGGGTCTGAGTATACGTGTATATAATAAAATTCCGCAGTGTGTTCCTAGTTTGCCACTACCAACATTTAAAATATTTGCAAAAAAAATTCTAACAAGTAAAGCGTATGCTGTATATAAGCTGTTCAAGAATATTAAGAGGATAAGCATGTATGGAATTAATGTCTATTGAATGTAATGCAGGATAGCTGCCAGCCAATGTTTATAGGTTGTACCATTGATTTCGAAAAGAGCAACTGTTGAGTTTCTTGCCGGCTCTTCTCAGCAGAACTGCCTTCCGAACCGGTGGTAGCTTTTTGTTCATATGTTCATTCGACGATTCAAAAGTGCTTATAATAATTGCCTATTTGAATAAAGAATATTTTGAATTGAATTAAATTGAATATAAATTACCTTACAAAATAAATATGGTTATATTAAGGTATGGTAGAGCATATGCAAAAAAATCAATAACTGACACTACGTGAAATACGAGTACCGTATAACAACAATCAAAGTTTACCACATACATAAATTGTCTTTAAATTCACTTTTTGATGCTACTATCAGTTTCAGCCATCTTTCCCTTCACTTACATTAGTTGTAGATAAATTAATTTTATATCTGCCGGAGTCGTGAGCGCGTACAGCCCCCGGGCGACTGCGGCGTGGGAAAGCCTGCGCGCAGACCTGACCGTGTGTCATCACTTGTCATACTGACGATTCTAACTTGTTAATAATGTAGGACAATGTTTTATAATTGCCATTTTGTTTTGTAGCTTCATGTAGCTGCTGCTGTATCCCTAGAGGGAACCCATACCCAACTCAGGTCCCCATTTTCCGTGGAATTTGGGAGACATGCGTTTTGAATGCCGGAATGCAACGTATCGCTTTTTTTCGATACCAAAGCGAAGAAAATTAAAATATTCAATATTTCGTTTCCTCGAATGGGAATCAAACCTAAAATATAGCAAGGTAGGCAGAGAAAACCCAATCTTCCACTGAACGTGGAAAATGTAAGGCAAGGCAATGTGTATTGAGTAACGAAACTGAAAATATTAATAAGTAATAATTAATTCTCCCAAGTGAGAATCGAACCTACAGCCGTCACGTTATAGCTACACCTGTACCTGCCGTACGACGGCCTTAAATAATCAACAAAATTGAGTGGAATAGTAAATAAATTATACTAAAATTATTCTTTTATAAGAGTTAAGTTAAGTAGAAAATAAAATTCTTGTTCAAATAATCTGTTATCACCACCGAGCTGTATACTACGACAGTTTTATATGAGTATATATAAAAATACAATAAAATATTGCTTCCTAAAACAACGTAGGTTCATCGAACCTGGTCGCTTGTTAACCGCGACCCGCCTACGCACGATTGTATCTACATAGATATATGTATTTGGTGGTATTTCAAACTAGGTTTAAAATCAAATAAATAAAATATAATATAATAATGCACTTTCGTAGTATAAAAAGTCTAAAATTCTATATATCGCACCTTTAGAATTATAGTGAGGCCGTACTGGTGCAGCGGCTCAAGAATGTGACTGTAACGCGACGGCTATGGGTTCGATCCCCACTCGGGGAAGTGAAATATATATTTCCATTTAAATTTCCATTTCCTCGCTCTGGTGTCGAGGGAAAGCGCGGCGGTGAGTTCTGCCATTCAACACGCAATGGCTCCAGAATTCGGCAGAAAGTGGGGAACGAAGTGTCTTAACACTAGGTTCCCTCTGCCTAACCTGCTGTGTGCGGGATACAGCGTGAAGCTGAAAAAAAATTATAGCGTGAGTATAACTTTTTAAAAATATCAAATTTTGGGAAACGTCAAATAAATATTTGTGCAATTACGTTTTTGTACAAAAAATAGGCTTAATAATCATTTTAGATGTAATAGTAGTAAGTTCTTTTGGTATATACATGAAACACTTGGCTTGTTGGCTTGGCAAAAAAAAAATACAGGCCAACGAGGCCAAGCGTGGCTCCACATTTCGGTGGAAAATGGGGAACGGAGTGTCTTAATACTAGATACATACATGTTTTTTTATATTTAAGCAAGTATTAAGCTCGATCACATAAAAACAACAGTGTCTCAATTATCCTATACCTAATTATGTATCTAAAAGGTTGTGCAATTTTACTCNCGAGAATTCGGCAGAAAGTAGGGAACGTAGTGTCTTAACACTAGGTTCCCTCTGCCTAACCTGCTGTGTGCGGGATACAGCGTGAAGCTGAAAAAAAATTATAGCGTGAGTATAACTTTTTAAAAATATCAAATTTTGGGAAACGTCAAATAAATATTTGTACAATTACGTTTTTGTATAAAAAACAGGCTTAATAATCATTTTAGATGTAATAGTAGTAAGTGCTTTTGGTATATACCTACATGAACACACTTGGCTTGGCTTGGCAGAAAAAAAATTACAGGCCAACGAGGCCAAGCGTGGCGTTTAGTTCTGCCACTAAGCGCACAATGCTTCCACAATTCGGTGAAAAATGGGAAACGGAGTGTCTTAATACTAGATACATACATGTTTCTTATATTTAAGCAAGCTCGATCACATAAAAACAACAGTGTCTCAATTATCCTATACCTAATTATGTATCTCAAAGTTTGTGCAATTTTACTCTACCACTTAAAACAAAACCCTGCGATAAGATTCCCGTTTCTCATGTCAATTGTTGGTGCAATTACCCACCACGCTCTATTGGAGCATGGTGGTAATCGCTTTGTGCCTGCCCACTCGCCGTGACAACGATTGTGAATTGCGGAATCGTGGAATTAGCGTGCGTAGAAATTGCGAAAGATTTGCTTCAATAGAAGATTGTATGTTTCTATAGCTCTATATTATTCTTATAGTAGAGTGTAATAATTTCTGAATGTTATAATAAATAATATAGTAGATCGTAATTTGAGTTAATAAAAAATAGTTTTATATAAAGCAATACTGAAATTAAAATGATATTAGAAATAACTAAAAATTGACAATTCTGACGGAAAGCGCACTGGGTTACATCATTCACTTTCACAATAAGTGGACTATACAATATGTTTTTTTAAATTCGAACCAGCAGTTCCTAAGATAAGCACATTCAGCCAAACAAATTTCATAATATATCCAAATATACATATTATTGAGCTCAATGTTAGCAAAAATGTCTACATTAAACATAAATAGTCACCTAAGACTTGTTAGTCTCCTCATCTCGGATACCACCACCAAGCAGTTAATGCAGTAGATATTATTCAACTTCAAACTATAATTAGGAACGGTACGCTGAAACTCCAATTATTATTTATTCGTCTGGCACTGGCACTGGCTCGTGGCAATAGCGACGAAATTACACGAATATACTACTTCTATTCTTGTATTGCTAGTTTTTAATTGTTTTTGATTGAATTTTCCACAATAATAATTAAAAATTATCGAGAGTTTTTGAGATATGCGTAGCGTAAGCCTTTTTACTGAATTCTAAACATTTTGTGCCGAGGAATGAAATCTAAAGTCACACTTTTATTTATTAGTGCTGGGAAAAATTATATTAAAAATATCTCAAATATATCTATAGAGATGTATAGTATTATATACAACAGCTATCAAAACTTTTTTTAATTGCAAAAAAAAATATCTTTTACAAATGCACATTTTTTGTATATTTTAAGCTAATCAATAAATTCATTATCTATATTCCATACATTTTGGTAGATAGATCTATTTATTACTCTTTTTTTTTNTAGGAACGGTACGCTGAAAATCCAATTATTATTTATTCGTCTGGCACTGGCACTGGCTCGTGGCAATAGCGACGAAATTACACGAATATACTACTTCTATTCTTGTATTGCTAGTTTTTAATTGTTGTTGATTGAATTTTCCACAATAATAATTAAAAATTATCGAGAGTTTTTAAGATATGCGTAGCGTATTTTTTGATTTAAGCCTTTTTAATCAATTCTAGACATTTTGTGCCGAGGAATTAAATCTAAAGTCACACTTTTATTTATTAGTGCTGAAAAATTATATTAAAAATATCTCAAATATATCTATAGAGATGTATAGTATTATATACAACAGCTCTCAAAACTTTTTTTAATTGCAAAAAAAATATCTTTTACAAATGCACATTTTTTGTATATTTTAAGCTAATCAATAAATTAATTATCTATATTCCATACATTTTGGTAGATAGATCTATTTATTACTCTTTTTTTTTCCGCAACAGAAAAATTAAAAACAAATATTATTTGTAGTGGTATATAGTTTTCTTTTAAAGAAACTAAAAAACACGCTAATCTACACCAAGCGACACAAGTGCTATAAAATGTGCTCGGAACTATAAACTGTACGAGCCTAAACTCAAATGGCTTACTAGTCAGCTCCTGGCTCCATCGTCATACCAGCACGTTGGTATCATAATATTGATTGTCACCTAAAATAATATAACTGTCAGGTTCCATGAGGATATCATTATTACAAGTCGTTCAAATTCAGATTTTAAAAATTTTATTAGTTTGTCATCAACTCAATCGAATAAAATACAAAAAGAATTAACACAATACAAAATTTGTAACAATGAATAAACAAAATTAAATATAAAAAATTAAAATACTTACAAAAGCTTTTTAATTTTTTAACAAACTGTCAATATTTCGTTACCTTTCGAGTCGATTATGAAGGATTTTTGTCAATAACGATGCATCCATTGTTTACACGTTTTATAACGTTAACGAAAGGTAAATAAATATTGAATTGTATAATTTTACTGAACAAACCTAATAAACATATGTAAGCACGATTTTCTTTGTGAATTTTGCACATAGTCCTTACAATGTATAGAAATTCTTATTTTATCATTGATAACGTCTTATATTAACTTATAGATAATAACCAATAAGAAATACTTATTTTTTTATATTTACAAATATTTTCAGAGGTTGTCGTGGTGACGGTTCAAGGTTCGATTCCCATTCGAACGAGGCACTGCACCGCGTTGAGTTCTACCACTCAACATATAATGTCTCAAGAATTCAACGGAACGGTAAGTATCTTAATGGAGAATGGAGTGTCTTAACATAAGGTTCGCAGATTCCCTCTGCCTACCCTGATATTTGTAGAATACAGCGTGACGATGATATTTATACGTAAAATAAGTAGTCAATATTTTTAAATTGACAAATTTGAAATCCAAACGATTTTTTTATTTCATTTCACGTTTTTAATTAATTTAAAATATTCCACAATTAAGAGTATTTTTATGGCTGTTAAATCTATTTTAGTCGTCGTTTAATATCATTAAATTAATTTATCTATTGACGATAAAAGTAACATAAAATAACGAGAAGTAATATTTTTAAAAAAATATATAGGTAAACTACTCAATATTTCTTTTTTAGAACATCCTGCAATTATAAGTCTATGGAAAACACCAAGTATGAGCATGCTGCTCTGGTTTATTTGGATAATGACCTCTTTTGTCTCTGCTTGAGCTTTATCTGCACCAAAGCTGATAATATTTTTAAATATCTTATATGTGCGATCTGCAAACATATTTATTGAGTGATTTTTTTATCATCTTCACACTGGATCACGCACATAGATTTTTTTACAAGCTTCACACTGTATCCCGCACACAGCTGCGTAGGCAAAGGGTTTATTACGTTAAAATTGTAAATTCCTTTTACATACTGAACTAAAGTTAATAATTGTTGAAATTATAAAAGAAAAACAAATAATTTACGGCTAGCTTAGTAATATTTCTTCAATAGAAACAAACAAATTGACACAAAACAAAGCATTTTGAAATAGTAGAAGCGTGTGACGTGACCTACAAATAAAACAAATGGGTCGATCGAATTGTTTTCCCATAGTTCGACCGACTCCATTCAGAATCTCATTACTCGTGAGGGCCACAACAAATCTGGTGCAATGTTCTCATGGACGTGTCCGCGTGGCGTATAGGGCAACGTGAGGTGACCATTACTGTACAAAGAGTTGCCTAAAATAGAGAGCTTTTGTGAGGCGGGTAGTCGAGGGGGAGGCGGGGGCGGGGCGGTCGCGGGCTGCCCGCCGGCTCAGTCGCGTCGCACCGCAGATCCGCCTCGCACGCCGCGCACCACTGCGACTGCGCACGCGCACGCGCACCCCCCACCGCGCCCCGCAACTCGCACACGTGCACTGTGACCACCTGATGATACTACCTGAACCTATTGAACAACATGCAAGAACAAAGCACCTCCCGAAATAACAAGACTACGCTGAATTCATTGGAAAGCGCTATCATCAAATTGAAAAATAACCTCCAGATACAAGACAATAAAACGGACATGAGTGGTGTTGTCAGCGTCGAGACGTCCTCCGAGGATGCCAAAAGCAATTCAAGTAAGATTACCAGTACATCATCTACCACGAACATTAACTTATCTATAGCATCCGCTGCGTTAATACAAGAGAATATGCTTCAACGGTCGTTACAAGGTGTGGTCATATCACTTCAAAATGCCATGATGAGTTCATTACAACAGGCAGCTCTTCTTCCTTCGAATTCCGCGGCCGCTGCAGCTTTAAACTTGCAGGCTTTAGAATCATATTTAACTTTACAACGTCTCACTACAGTGTCATCTGTCAATAGTTCCACACAACCAAATACGTCTGAAAACAATACCTCAACTAAACAAGACATATTAAGGCTTGCGACGGCAAGCGCTAAGATAACCGAAACAGACGTATCTGATAGTATCACAAGGATAATGTCACCGAAGACACCCGAAGAATATCCATTGCCTGATGACATAGCTGCTGAAGATGTTGATTTATCTGAGGAAGTGGAAGAAGACCTGGCGTTACTTGATAATGAAGATGATTTCACATTAGAGCAACATTTGGAATCTACGTCAAAAGCGTATAATTACAGTTCAACACAAAGCTTAGATAACGGTTATCCAAGTCTTTTAATGAATGCGATGTATCAACAACAAATGAATGGAAGCCCCTCTCAACCTCCACTCTCCCCGCAACCATCCAACTCTTCAAGTTCAAAGTCAACTAATAGTTCAACATCTTCAACCAGCAGTATATCAAATAAACAAAAAACCACAGGCAGCGGACCGAGAACGAAAAAACAATTTATTTGTAAATTTTGTAATCGACAATTTACAAAATCCTATAACCTTTTAATACATGAAAGAACCCATACAGACGAACGACCTTACTCGTGTGACATCTGTGGAAAGGCTTTCCGACGGCAAGATCACCTAAGAGATCACAGGTAAATAAAATAATTACATATTTTTATGATTATTTGAACTAATATAATATTAATATTAAATACAATATTTATCTGAATCTTAATAATGTAAAATACCATTTATTATGTTATTTATTATTAATCGTCTTCTAATGTTACATGTAATGTGAACTTAAACATTCTTGCCTCATAGGCAGGTACGCTCGTGTCAATATCTTAACACTCGAATAGACCATATAATTACAATTGACTCCACTCACGGAATACATTAATTATATCTTATCTCGACCCACCAAATAAATAGCTGAATCAATGGATGTTTTCAACTTTATTTTATAGTACTTAAACACAGTAACGGATGGCTCGGTCCATATTAATAAAATAAAAAGTATTAAAAAAATAGAAATATCCCGCACACAGCAGGATAGGCAGAGAGAACATAATGTTAAGATACTCCGTTCCCCACTTTCTGTCGATTTTTGCCTCGACACCAGAGCGAAGAAATTAAAACATAAATGTAAATAAATATTCAATTTCCTCGAGTGGGAAGCGAACACATAACACCCTTGAGCCGCTACGCCAAGTCGTCCTCTAGAAATATATAAAATAAAATAACAATAAACCGCGTCTAAAAACATTTGAGAGGATCACGATTCTCATTTTCGATATCAATAAAAGATTCGGTCCTCGGATTTCTACGCAAAACATTATGAACTTTTGAATAATGGCGGTGTAGAAAAATATTTCAAACAAAAAGGGTTAAGTACGGACCGGGCAGATGGTATCGACGAGTCGTTCGTCACGCTCGTTTATTATATTATAAAACCACTGCTAATCCGAGAAGAGTTGAATGTTTTAATTTTGAATATTCCTTTTGTATTTAACTCCTTCGAATTCCTTGGAAACTCGTGCTGCATATCTCATTTATCAGAAACTATTGATTGTTAGAACAACCTAAATTTTATTTTAAAGAAGAAAACAAACAAATTATACGATGAGCTCGATAAAGAACACCATTACACGTATTGTATCAACAACGAGTTTCAACGTATACTTAGGAGTATCTATTTCTTTACTTATCTGTCCAAGTTCCACACCCAAAGACGTAAAGGTGTTGAATTTTTCACACCTGTCTCTCAATTTCTACCCAAATCACCGTATCTTTGTGGTAATAAAATAAATTTCATGTAGACGCCGGAGGGTTATCCCGGGCCCGACCCCGCCTGTCGATATTCAATCGATGTCCGTTGGCACGGTACATTATAATGGAGTGGAACCTTCAGGTTTTTTTAACCAAGCCACGTGGTCCTGACATGGGGATTAATGTGGACGACAAAAAAATAACGTAAAGTTACGTGTTTGTTCATGATTTTTTTTACTCGCGGCATTTTAATATCTTTACTTCGAATGGAAATACGATTGTGTCGTTATTGTTGAAGATACGAGTATATTTTAGGGGTGTATTATAATAATGTAAATTTATTAATGTTGTTTTTTTTTTAAATAATTGAACAAATTAATCAACTTAAGTTTTACTACTGTTAATGTCCAAATACGTTTGCTTTTTAAAAAATCAATTAAATGAAAATATTTTTTTTATATCTATTTTTAGACAACTCTTAAAATTAAAATCGGCTTCACGCTGTATCCCACACACAGCTGGGTAGGCAGAGGGAACCTAGTGTTTAGACACTCCGTGGCAGAACTCAACGTCGCGCTTTTGCCACGACACCAGAGCGAAGTAATGGAAATATAAACGTAAATAAATTTTTCAATTCCTCGAGTGGGGATCGAACCCACACCGTCGCGTTACACGACGGCCTAGACAACTCTTTTTATTCTATAACCGGTCCTTAAGATGAAAAACTTAATGCACATTTCTGTGACATGTTTTAAAGTTAATAAGCTTCAACTAGAATTTTATAGGCGATCAATATTTATAGCAGGTTTCATTTATCAACGTTGTCGCGATGCGAGTTAGGCCTAACTGCGCCCGCGCCGGTGTCAGCACGGTCGGCTGCGCGCGCGCATCCTAATCGCCATCATCATCTTTTATATCCAAATCATTTTTTCATTCATCATCTTGTACCTCTTAATCTTCAGTTATCGTTATCTCAACTATTATTACACGTATTATGTTACTTTAAACACGTCGGTATTTCCTCTGGTCGAATCCAGTGTATTTGTTTATCGACTTTTTGAATTGGTCTCTTGATTTCTAGTACCTCGTTCGTATTATTGATTATAGCTTTGAGAACTGTAATCATTAGGTTGTCTATGTTTGTTTTAAATCAATTTTTGTATTTTCTATTCAGTTCTAATTTAACGGTGGGAATAATGAGAGTTAACTACTAAAAATAATGAAATACGAAAATACATTAAGTTGTAATAATAGTAGAAACGAAGTTAGTTGTTATCTTACGAGCCATATAACCTTGTATAGGTACGTGATTTATCATACAAGTTAAAGCTATTAAAAAGCAGATATAGGAGGTTTGGTTATCTTAGCTCGTTTATACATGTAATAAAAACCACTTTGAACATTTAAATGCAAATGTAAAAGTTTGGATGCTCATTAAATGACCTTTTAAGTTAGGAGCACTCGTTTATTTGATGAGGATACGACCGATGGAACAGGAAGGTTGCTTGTTGGTAATCATTTGAACAAGATTGAGGCCATCCTGTCGTTGCCTAATTGTCGATGATAGGTGCGAGTTCGATTTCCAGTTCACACAAATATTGTTCAAATTATTCTGACATAGAGTTGAGACATTGCGGCGTTGAGTTCCACCTGATAATGTCTCGTATTCGAGCGGAAAGTATAGAAAAAAATGTCTTGACATTAGGGCCCGTATTAATAAACATCTCAAGTCTGAGATTGATCTTGAGATGCTGTTTTTATTCATAAATTTATATATATGAATAAAAACGGTGATTGATTGAGTGAAGATTGTTCTCAGACTGGAAAGTAATTTATTAATACGACCCTAGATTTTTATTTGTTTACCGAGTTATAAAGCTTGATGTTAAAAGGAAAATACAAAAATTTAACAGTTTAGGTCTTAAGTTACGTAAATTAATGGCATTGAGAGAGAAATGAGAGGGTACGCGGATTTATTACACATATCCCGAGGGCCCTTGTTTGTTCCCGACATCGTACTACAAGGTTTTCAAAATGAGCCTTCAATACAGCACTTATGTGGGATATATTTATGATAATTGCATTTAAATAACAAATGTATTAGTTGAGAAAGAAAATTTTAAACATTTATTATGTTATTTATATAGATTCGAAATCTTGTATTTGGAGTTTTCAATGTTATTTTTAGTACTAACTGATCGTTGGAACGTAAATATTAAAAGTTTTTTTATGTTTTTATATAATAAATGTATATCTCATGTATAATTACACTGTTAACAATACATTTTTATTGTCATACTTCACCATTTCAAATTGTGATGATGAAAAGCGCAGGGATACAGACGTGTGACTGTAGGCGCGACAGGTTGTAGGTTCTATCCCCATTTGAAGAAATTATTTTTTTCGTATTCGCTCTGGTGTCGAGACAAGACAATGCTTCTAGAACTCGGTGAAAAATGGAAATGGAGTGTCTCAACACTAGGTTCCCTTTGCTTATCCTGATCAATGTGGGATACACTGTGAAGCTTAAAAAAACAAAAAAAAACACCCCAACAGCGCCACTAAAACATTTTAATCATAATATATTCTAAGATATATTCTAATATATATTCTAAACAGATATTCTCTTTGTTCCAGATACATACATTCTAAAGAAAAACCATTCAAATGTCTGGAATGTGGCAAAGGTTTTTGCCAGTCACGCACATTGGCGGTCCATAAAATATTACATATGGAAGAATCCCCACACAAGTGTCCAGTTTGCAGTAGAAGCTTCAACCAGCGATCGAATCTTAAAACCCATTTATTAACCCATACAGATATTAAGCCTTATAATTGTACTTCCTGTGGGAAAGTGTTTAGGCGTAATTGTGATCTACGACGACACAGCCTAACACACAATCTAGTTAGTATATCTTCATCAACTTCTCCTAGTGGAGGAGATAAGTCCTCTTTATTAAATCCCAATTTTCCTATCGATAATTTAGATACTGAAGAAGAGAATTGAGTGTTTTTCGAGTTATTTTTAAGTTTAGCCTTAAATAAAAGACTGATGATTTCCAGTGCCTTATTAGGAAACTTAATTGAATATTTTTTATGTATCATGCTGTATAAGTTGTTTTTTTTTTTTTTCAAATTAAGCTGCAGATTTTTATTTTGCATTTATCATAACTAATTTTAGTATGAATGAGTTTCTTTACTTTTAAAAAATTAAATAACATGTTTTTTTTTCACTATTAACTTCATGAAAATCTGCACAATTCTACATTTCTTGTTAAATTTGTATTCATTAAGTATACGAGTATACATCTGTTTGTACGTTTTGACGTTTCTTAGTTAAGTATTTTGCAATATAAAAAAAAACATAGATTTCTAGTATTATTTCTGCATTTCACATATTTTGTACATTGCTGATCTCATTTGTGTATTTGTAAATATATATTATAAGTGGCTAAGTCAATTATAATGGATCCGTCCTCATTTGTTAGATTATGATAAAATCAAAACTTAATTTAAGTAACCTGTCAAATTTCATATTCGTCTTCCTTTTTATTAAGTAGGTAAAGACTATTTGTGTGAATATATAGTGTCTTGTACAAAATATTTTAGAAAATATTTTATTATAATAAAAATTTTGAATCCTTATATTTGTGTTTTATTATCTTTCAATTCTAAAAAAATACATTAAAGCATACGTTACACCGCAATGCTGCAAATTAAAATTAATTCTTGACTAAATAATCCACTTATGTTTTTTACTTTCAAATACTATATTAATTATAATATAAGGTAAGGTTTATATGTACCTACCTATTACTGTAAATATGAATATATTTTCTATTCTAAATTTATATTTTAGTATTCATTAATAAATATTTTTATACAATGATTTACCCAAATTTAGCCAAATTTATTTTCTTAATCCTAAAAATTACATTGGATTAGTTACCTAATTGTAAAACAGTGTGATTCAAAAAGGATTGCGTAATAAAAATAAATCAAATTAATTTATTTTCATTTTCAATTTATTAATGGGTATATTTTTAAGATATAGCATCCTGGATCATAAAGGTTTACTTAAATAAAGGAAAAAAAAAACTCGAAGTACTTAGACTACTCAACAGAATATTTAGAATATGCCTGCACTAATTTTTACCAAAGGCCTGATAATATTTTATTATTATTATTTTTTTGCTTCACGCGGCATTACTCAAAGCGGGGTAGACAGAGGGAACCTAGTATGATTAGACCCTCGGTTCTCTACGTATAAGATATCCATTCTCCACTTTCTGCCGAATTCTTGTGGCATTACGTGTAGCTTTTACCTGGTTAGCAGAGCTAGGAAATGAAGATAATGAATACTTATTCCCCGAATGGGAATCACACTAACACTCACATATTGTGCTTTTGTGTAAAATCTTTTACATGTCATTAAAATGTTTCTTTAACCATAACAGATAAAATAATTGGCAATACTCCTCTCAGAGTCTCAGAGATATTGAAATTTGTTTTCCTAGAGTCCTTTATTATAAACGATAGCTCTAAATTCAAATTGCTGCACCAATTTCTATCGAGATTTTATTGAAAAAAAAAAGAGTACTTTTACATCTGTTATATCTATCAATCATCGCGTTTTACAAGACAAGTCAAATAAAAGTGATTAAAATATAATCATATTCCCCTGATGGGAACTGAACCCACGAGCAATACCGATATAGTCAAACATTATTTAACTGCGCCATGGTGGCTGGTATCATTATCTTGAAAATCACATATTGAATATTCGTATAATTTTTTTACTAAATAAAAAATCTACTTGATTATAAAACATTTTATAGTAAAATAGAGCTGGTTCTTAATAGTTATAATAGATGTCGCTAGTAGTTTTTTTTTCAATATGTCATTAGGTCAGTACTGTGTATTTAGTACTTTCAATATTTTGGTTTCGTTTCATTTCTTTTGTTTTTTAATTAATACTTAAAGTATTACGTACTGTTTAGATGAATATTACTATAAACTAAATATGACACCATTGCGGCGCAGTGAGGATACCTCTATCTCTGAGCGCGATGATTGTGTCTTCATTTCCCGCTCGGAAATATGTTAATAATAAAATCTTTCAATTTTGTAAGTAAAAGTAAAATATATAATATCAATATATTGCGTTGTTAATAAAAACACCACAAAATGAAAAAAATGTATTAATTTAAATCGTAATAATAAAAAAAACCTAGGTATGTCTATCACAATAATATTTATTTATTAACAGTTTTATATTAAATTTTATATATATTATATTATAATTTGCTAATATTTTTATATTTTAGTATTCTTCTATTATTTTTTTCATGAACCATTTTATGAAATAAATATATGCTTAAAATAAAACATCCATTTCAGATTATAATTACAAACGGTTAATTGTAAATTTAAAGATTAAAAAAACTAAAACTTACGTGGCTATTAGCAACAAAAGATGACTACCAAGCTTGAAAAATCGATTCAATTCAACGCCAAATCGATGTGAGAGCATGAGATATACTCACATAATACAATAAAAAGGTCCCATTGTCGATCCAAAAGCACAAAAGCGTTAAGAGTGTATCAAAATGACATAAAGACGAGTCCTTTCTTAACAAAACAAATTTATAATGGACCAAATGTTTTCTAATCCTTTTTTTTTTCTATCAAATTTTGGAAATTTATGATGTGTTAAAAAGGTTAGGTTAGTTTATATATTATCTGTAGATGTGCTTTTGAGCGCCATTTTATTCGCATTTTAAATTTCGAATGCGTGATTCTTGTAACGTAGGTAATGGTGTTTCTTTGTTTTTTTTTTTTGCCGTTTTATTCGACTTTGGTCACGTTCAGATCATTTTTTTATTGGAAAACATGTTTGTGATAAAATATTTTGATGTCAAATATTTTAAAACTATTGATATTTTTTAATTTATTTAACATATTTAGTAGATTAGATTTTTTTTAAATATCTTATAATATTTTTTATTAAATATTATTATTCCAAAAGAAACAAAATAAATAATAGTTTTCACTAAGAATTATCAAACACTATGCCAACAAAATATCGGTAGATGAATTTCAATGTCAAAAATTACATACAAATTAGAAGTAACGTAACAATCAACCCAGCGATCCCGCTGAGCCAAAGTATACATTTAAAGAGATTTTTTTGCAAGCATTGTAATCTTTAGCGGTGTTTGAATAATATTTACTTTCGAGTGGTTTTTAGTTAAGTATAATGTCGTATTTGGTGCTTTTATTCGCAAGGACCACACACGGGAACCTTATTTTTTTTATATTCGTAAAATTGTATAAGGTGTTTTGACAATGCGGTCGGAACGTGAGTGTTCGCTGTTACGAATGTTAACCACGGTTCCGCTCGGGCTGTTTGTCTTTGTATTGCGAATATGAATTTGAGTTTCAACTTTTTTTTTTTCAGTTATTTTTTTGTTTTTCACCTCCTTATAAAATGAAATTATTGTATAAAATAGTCTTTTAATATTGCTATATGTATATAATTCAAATATTTGAAACATTTAAAAGCAAAATTGGAAAGTACTTTATTTGTACTTTAAGGCTCAAATGTTAGTTCAAAGATGTACCTAATCAAATGTAATACAATATGATCAAATACCGCTAAAGACATTGTTTCAGCAAAGCAGGCAGAGGGGACCTAATGTTCCCCACTTTTCGCCGAATTCTTCGTGGCAAAAATATCAATAAGTAATAATTCATTACCCCGAATGGGGGATCGAGCACACAACCGTCGCGCTACAGACACGTCTTTGTGCCCCCACCGCTACAAAGGCTCCAATTTCTTTCCACAAAAAATATATATAAAGTCTTACTTTTCCATAATTTCATATATAAATAATAAATAAGTATAAGAAACACGTCGTGTGCGGCCCGTGTGCACTATCTATGCACTATCGCAAGTCGCAGTAACTGTCCATGAAGTGATAGCTGCGCGTGGGCAACGCCAATGATAAGACAACGCAGATACGGCTGGCTGGTGCGATAGCGTTGGACGTTGATCGGAATGGAATGGTGTTTAACGCGGTGGATAGAGTACTGGTTTGAATATATTTATATGTGTTTTTTTGTGATATGTTTAATGGTTTCTTTTATATATTTCATATACGTAAATAGAAATTTATTATATGTAAATTTTGGCCAATGTTTGACCACATTGACTCAATCGTTCGTTGCCTTAATCAAATCAATGTATGAGCAAGTATATGGATATATATTGGGGCAGCAAAGCAATTGATGACCAGCGAGTAAGCACTCTTTTGGATAGAAAAAATCTAAAGTGTATGCGTAATATATCTACCAAACTAATAACTTTGGTAGATAAATCACTCCTGACGTATTACAGATCACTATTCAAAATTGCGGTGGGAAGCTGTGGCGCCTTTTTAATCACCACAGCTGGCGGGTACCGAGGGCATTGTAGCCATAAAATGGCAGCCAAGATTCTTCTCTTGACCTGACTTCTATTGTTTTACTATATTAAATAGGTATGACAAATGACGAAAAAATACCTACAAAAAAATTACGTTACAAGGAACATAAAAAATTACCTTCCATCCATCCATCAGCCTTTCAACGTCCACTGCTGGACATAGGCCTCCCCTAATTCTCGCCACTCCGTCCGGTCCTGCGCCCTTTTAATCCAGCGGGTTCCCGCTGTCTTCTTAAGGTCGTCGGTCCACCTGGTTGGAGGGCGGCCTGTACTCCTTTTGCCGAGACGTGGTTGCCATTCGAGGACCTTTCTTCCACATCGGTTGTCGGCCCTCCTGACAATATGGCCTGCCCATTTCCACTTCAGCTTGTAGATTGTGAGAGCCATGTCGGTAACCCGCGTTCGTCTACGGATTTCATCATTACGAATTTTGTCGCGTAGAGAAATACCAAGCATAGCCCTCTCCATCGCTCGCTGAGCCACATTGAGCCTGTGGATTAATTATCTTTATTACCACTAAATACAAAATTAACTAATGATAATTAAATAAGTGTTATAAATTCAGTTTCATTTCCCTAAACACTCATAATTTTCCTTACAATATATAATAAATAAACTCTTTTTTACTTATACTTCGTTGATACTATGGTACATCTCATCTTTACATAATCTTTGACACGCTGACACTCTGCAATCGCAAGCGGCATTCGCAATCACAATAATCACCGTTAATTCGCGCACTTCTGATATGATAATGCTTAAGCCTAAGTTCTGAGATAAATTTGAAGTAAAATGAATATTTAACATTAGTAAATACAATTTCCAGTCTGAAGCCAGTCTTGGCTCAGCTGCGCTAAAGTAAAAGACTATAAACGCTGTAGGTTAAATTCAAATTCAAATTCAAAATATTCTTTATTCAAATAGGCAATTATTATAAGCACTTTTGAATCGTCGAATGAACATATGAACAAAAAGCTACCACCGGTTCGGAAGGCAGTTCTGCTGAGAAGAGCCGGCAACAAACTCAACAGTTGCTCTTTTCAAAATCAATAGTACAATCTATTACATTTGCTGGCAGCTATCCTGCATTACATTCAATAAACATTAATTCCATACATGCTTATCCTCTAAATATTCTTGAACGTTACGGATTCAATTCCCATTTGAGAAAATTAATTGTTTCATTTCCTACCCTTTGGTAACGAGACAAGACGCGGCGTTGAGTTCCATCACTCTAAATTCAATACCTCCAGAATTCAATGGAAAGTTAGAGATAGAAGTGTAGCAATTTGAACGAAGTGTCTTAACACCAGTTTCCTAGCTAAAAAAATATACTTAGTTAAACATCTTTTGTCTTTGAATAATTACGATTAGTCGATCGCTTACAATTGTTTTATTATTCGAAAGGAATGTAATCTATTTACATATAACTATTTACATTATTTTGTTTGAATTAAGTAATGAGAATAATAATAATTTCATTCTCTTAAAAATGCAATTTTCAATCATAAAATCAATTAGGTATAAAAAAAAATGAATATTTTAATAACCTAACCTATAATAAAAAAATATACAAATGTTCAAAATCATTTACTTTTACCTATATTCATGGCAATTTCCAAAATACAAAAAGAAAGGGCAAACAATATGTCACCATGAACTATAGTTTCCTTCATAAATTTATGTGACCTGAAATTCCGACTTAAAATTTCAATAAATATTATCATACCTAATCAAAGAAAAAGCCGAATAGAACGAGGCCGTTGCCTGATCATAACTGTTCCATTTCTTATTCTAGTAACAAGACCAACTGCGGCGTTGATTTCCGCACTTCAATACACAACGTCTCAAAAATGGTGTAAGCATTAGATTCTATCTAACCTAAGCTAAAAATATCTATTTTAGCTAATCTAAGCTAAAATAGATATTTTTTAAATACAAAAATTAATCTTCATGTGTTTTTATTTAGCTAGTTGCTTATTTTAATGAATGTTTGTTATATGAAAATAGAAAATTGTATTTATGTATCATTATTTTTCATCTAAATGAAAAATTTCATACTTAAAAGTATGAAATTGGACATTTGAAAGACGTCTCACCAGTCTCATACGAACACTACTATCGGTAATCCTACACTGATGCTCAAAGTAGAGGCGGTGGGCGGTGCTTGTAAGGCCACGCCCACAACCTCCCACAAAACTTTCTGATTGGCCAGCTCTACCGATGCGCAAGAGCATTCAAAGTGAATGCGATGAAATTGATTCAATCGTAGTATTGAATCTTGAACTGATATTGTAATTTTCATTTTGGGTCTTGCCTTGGGCTTAAAGGCTGACAAATTTTAATTACGTAATAAAATATGATTTAAATTCTATAATGACTTATGTTGGCAATTTTTAAGTAAAATGATAAAAGAAAATATGCTTTTATTTATGTTAATATTATTATTTAAATTGTAGAATTCGTAAAGGAGTTATAAGCAAAACAAATACTTACTTAATTGTAACTAATTATACTTTAGTCACATTATATATATTGACAATTGCAAAAAATCGAGAGATACTTAAAATATTTTTAGACAACTAATTCCTAATACCTACAAATTAAAAAATAATGACAAATATTTTTTTTTATATTTTTGGTAATTTTCATCTTTGTATTTATTACTTGTTATATACGCCACTAAGTGTTCAAAAAGCTGATAGATTTGTAAACAAAAAAATAAAAACAAATTGGTAAAAATTGGTTTCTTTTCTGTATAACCCTAAAATAAGGTCATGTTTCCATACACACTTCTTAGTTGTTTTCATTGTACCTTGGAAAAGAAGTCGTATGTAAAAGCTAGTATATTATTGGCTTATGCTATGTTTATGTTAATGGATAGGTACTATTTCTGAGCGTCATGCAGTATCCCGCTCATAGCAGAGTAGGCAGAGGAAACTTGAGAATTTTTTGCCGAATTCTCGAGACATTGCTTAATCAGTGATGGAACTGAACGCCGCACTTTACCTCGTTACCAGAGCAAAGAAATGTAAATATTAATTATTTAATTTTCTCGAGTGAGAATCGAACCCACTACCAGTCACAATTAGAGTCGTTATACAACTGGTCTTCGTACTAGCCATAAATACTGAAATAGCTACTCTAACACAAATCCTTCTCACATTATCAACAAATCGACGCTGGTTCTACAATAGCAACAAAACATTTATCGATGTCTAGATACCGGCTAATGGTGGAACTAGTTCTATTAAATATTTATTGTCTAGATTTAAACTTAGCAACTAATCTCTAGGGTAAAGCGTGAATTTATATTTTGGATTTATATCAAAATTGTTTAGCTACGTAGGTAAATTTATTATAAATTTAGAATACGAGCAAATAATTTAAATAGATGTTTTTACTTCATTTATTTTTCGCTTTCCCTACATCTTCAAAAAAACAAAAATATACAGATTTAAAATACATCCTAAATCTCTAATTCTCGGACTCGTTATGGTATTAATGGTCGGTTAATAAAATGATAAAGGAAATGTATTTTTTGTCAACTTTTAAATACACTGTTCAAAATATATTCTTTCGTACAGCAAAGTAGGCAGGGGCAATCTAGTGTTAAGACACTCCGTTTTCCCTTCAGCGTCCAAGTTTCAAGACGTAGCATACCTCTTCAGTAGCTAGCTCAACGCCGCGGTTGAATACACTCGAATAAACGAAAACTTCACTCGAGCGGAAATTGAACCTACAACCTCTACGCTCACCGCCCTCTACATACTGTAATATATAATAAATATATAATATTAGTTAAAACTCATACAAAGACAAACATCAAATGGTGTAATACTCTCCGCGGACGGCACACGCTGAAAGGTATTCACTTAGTAAATATTAGTTAACACCATTGTGGCGGCGCACCAAAGCTTATCTTATCATATTTGTTCACCAAACACCACTTTTTTCTCCTTTTTTTCTCTGTTTGGTGAAGGGCGCTCGTCTGTCTGTCCGTTTGTCTTGAGTTTTATCTATTGATGTGGATGGGATTAGGATTTAGGACTAGGTTGGGTTAATAAATAGCTAGTGAGTTTTAGTTGGATGTTATTGATTTTTTTTTTGTAAAAAACAAAAAATTTTTGGNAGGATTTAGGACTAGGTTGGGTTAATAAATAGCTAGTGAGTTTTAGTTGGATGTTATTGATTTTTTTTTTTGTAAAAAACAAACATTTTTTGGTGGTTTTTATTTTGATTATAAGTCCAAAAGTAAGCACATTATTTTCAGAGTAGCCACGAGGAACCTATTAATTATTTAATAATATACTGCATTTTTGATACATTGTGTATTGACTCAACTGCAGCACTCAACGCCATGTTTTATCGCGTTACCAGAGAAAGGAAATGAAAATATTAAATACTTCATTCTTCCAAGTAGTAATCGAAAGTACAACCAATAGCGTTTACAATCAGACGCTGCCACTAAGCCACGACGATGGGACGGTCTCTCTATTTTACGTTTTTAATTAAGACATTCAATTTTTTCAAATTCAGAAAACAATTTTTCAAAGTATATACCCATATTATGTTATATTTCGCATAAATTTGTATTAAAGAACCAGGAAAATAGAAATTGCGTCGCTACAGTAGGTATATATAGTAATTTTAGTATTAGCTAAAAATAAATAATATTACGTTCATATATAATTAAATATATATCTAAATGTCACCATTTCATAATCTTTTTAACAGCATGCATATAAATTACGTAAAATATTTACGTAATATAAGTGCACGTTTAGACATATCTTTAGAATGATTATATTTTTATAGCTACACGCGCGTAGAAGGTAGGTAGGTAACGGGGAACCTACCAATAAAACACTTCCGGTATTCTAGAGGCGTTGTAAGTTGAGTGGTGGAACTCAACGCCGAACTTGGTCTCGTTAGCAGCTGGCCTCAAATACATAGGTATATTTCTTATATCAATAATTCAAATTAATTAAAATGTATTTATCTATATCCGTACCTTGTTCATCCTTTACTTACCTGCTATCGTCATTGCATCCCATAAACAGGGTGCTCCTTAATTGCGAACTCGTTTATCCCTTTTTATGTTAAAGAACAAGTAGGCAGTCAAAGTTTATGAGTTTATAGCAGCAATAGCAACCGATACCTTCTTTAATTAACAGCTTCATTGGCAAGGACCACCGTACCCTATAATTAATATAGTCCAACAAAATAGGGTATCTAATGAAAATGTCTTAATTTTATTGAATTACCCTCAATCTTCGTTTATAGTGGTTTATTGTGCTGTAAAGATAGGAGAGCCATCATCCCTGTTTGGGCGTTAATCTTTTTATTGTATGGCTGTGGAAAAAAAATTGTTTGTAATTCTTTTTTTTTTTTGGTATTTTTTGGTATTTAATTATTTCTGTTTAACGTGATAGATATTTTTTATTTTAATACAACGTTATATAATTGGACCAAAGCATTTTAGCAATTCAATAAGCGCGTGCCTGGCTGAAATTGATGACTTTGGGTTCAAATCAAAAGATTTTTTTGTAAATTAATGAATGATTTTTATTTCTTCTATCATTATAATATGCAAGGCACAGGATCCCAATAAAACGGTGCGTGTAAAACGGAGTGTCGTAACGTTAGGTACTCTCTGCGTAACCTGCTATATCCTAGATAGTAAGTATTTACATTAGATTCGAGCTCCAAACACGGAATATCCCCAAACTTATGTTTTGTCCAACCACTTCCAAGTATCTAGTCTAGAACTTAAAAGACTTACAATTACAGCTTAGAAATAAAAATTAATTATGTAGGTACATTAATATAAATAAAATCACATAATTCATTTAATTATTTATTTTAAAAACACTATAATAATCGATGTTTAAGCTATTAAATTTTCACTACCAAAAATAATATAAAACTAATTAACATATCAAGTGAGGCTTCACGAAACGTTCCTAGGGAATTGTTTATACATAGATAACTATTTATCCAGCCTGACATAAAAAGGCTTTTACATGAAATAAAAAAGCTACAAGCATAAAAGGCTATTGTGGTTCAATGGCGTAAGCTTTTGTCTGTAAACGTTCGGCTGTGGGTTCGATTTCCACTGGGAGGATATTTCACAAAATCAATATTTTACAAAAGCTTGTAGAAGATACTAAGGCTATCGTGACTCAGTGGCACTGGCGTGTACGTAGCGGCTATGGGTTCGATTTCCAATGGGGATAGTGAATTCATTAATATTTTACCATTAACTTGTCGAAAATACTGTCCTCAGTAACCTTATCATGACAGTAAGCGCAATGGCTGTGGGTTCGATTTCCACTTGTAGGAATGAAATATTTAATATTTTCATTTCCTCGCTCTAGAAACTACACAAAGCGGCATTTAGTTAGGAAATTCAACACGCAAAGTGACTTAAGACTAGGTTCCCTCTACCACCCTGCTAGATAGAGGAGCAAAAAAAAATAAAAAAACACCCAAAATAGATACTAAAAGTTTACAAGTAAAATACAAGAGCCGTATCGCGCCTAATAGTATCCATAAAGTTTAAATTGAAGCATAACCGCCACTTAATGTTGTAATGAAATAATTTGCAACAGTTTATTACTAAATGAAAATCGACTTATCGACTTAGCGGGTGGTAATCGAGTATACTACAACCAACAAGTTGTGGCCGCTATAAAGTTACGTTTTTTGAAGCACAATATACACTCGGAAAGTATAAAGAAAAAATCGTAAAATAAAATCTGCGCCGCCAAATAGCTAACTTCGCAACAGCCACGACTGGTTGACCGTAGTATAATGAGAAAGCTTTTAGCGCGATCAAATTGCATTTGGTAGTATTAATATGTTATAGAGACGGTTGTATGAGTGCAGGTGGTAACTGATTTGTTCTTAATTGATAGCTTTTTTAGTTATTTTACAATGAAATTTGTTGAGATTATTATATATTTTTTTTGCTTGTGTACTGGGTTATATTGGTTGGTATAACGAGCTGGTGCTGGTGGTTTTTATCGCGGCATTGACAGAATGCGATAGCTGTAGCTATTGTGATACTGTGAGTTCACGTCCTATCTAGAAATTCAATATTTTTTTAGCTTCACGCTGTATTCCGCACATAGCAGGTTAGGCAAAGGTAAACTGGAAACCTAGTGCTAAGATACTCCGTTACCATTTAACACGGTTAGGCTTCCCACTTTCCAACTGAGGAAGTAAATTCTATAAAATTTAGTTCATATCTACTTTTATTTTAAAATGTTCAAGAAAATCGCTAAATAAAATTGCAATCTACTTTTATACGGAAGCCAGTACTTTAAATTTTGGCATTGAAATTTCCAAAAAAATTAAACTAGTTAAACTTTTTACAAAACTAGTGTGGAGCAATATTTTAAAAATTGTTAAAAACATATATTTACAATTTTTTTCAAATATTACTCTACACGGGTTTTCTTTTTTAAGGTTAGTAATGGTACTAACCTTAAAAATTTAAGGATTTCTTACCCTACTTTTAAAAGAGTAATTGATTTTTTAATATCATATACGTACATTACAAAATATAACTAACTATACACACATAAATATATTTATTATATATAATTCTAATCCTTTGTGGTTATTGTTGTTTTTTTATTTCTGATACAACACTATCGGTTTCTTTTAAAAATGTCGTAACCACACTTCATCACACAATTAAATTCCACCAAAGAAAGGGTATCGATGGTCCTCCATTATGGAACCTATTGTTAACATTCGCCTCACAATGGCTCGCTTGTATATGAAAAAAGAAATGGCCAGATTGACATACGGCTGCTTGAATTATTGAATCTGTTGTAAATATTGTTGGTGGGTTGATTTATGTTATTTTTAATTAGTTGTTTTATTATTAGAAAGTATTTCTAATATGTTTATATGATACTTATATATGTATTAGTTATTAAGATATTTTTTTACTTTTTAAATTTTCTTTCATCGCCATTTTTTATAAAGGACGAGCAATGTATATTCGACAATTATATTTTTAAATTTATTATATTTTTGTAACCAATCAAAATGTCGTAAGTGGAACTGGATTGGGCACAGGCTGCGTCGAGGTCCGGTCAATATACTGATGCTACAATGGATTAGAATCAAGAAAAACGTGGCCGTTCCAAATAAATCTGGCGATGTTCAGTTTTTCAAGAAGCGAAGAAACGAAGAAGCTCAAGACCTTCAGGTCCAACTAGGGAACATAGTCATTTAAATCGAGTAAGTAATTTTTCATAATAATTTTCGTATTATATCAAAATAGCTACAAATTACAGTTAGATACAAAAATATAATTGTATTTATTTTTTGTTTTAAAACGAGAAAATATTAAATTTGTTTTGACACCAGAGTTGGTGATTATAAGAGTCTGTGTGTATCACACATTATTTCGGACCATAACCAATTCGTCAGATCAACGCGGCGCGCCTCTTGCTCGCTATGGGTGTCGATTGTGAATATTAACACTACTTATTACTATAATACTAAATATAAAAATGTTTTAATTTTCAAAAAAATATATAAATTACGATTTTTCCTAAGAAGAAAGTAAATAAGGCGACTATTTAACATTATATTTTCTTTTTTTTTAGCTTCACGCTGTATCCCGAATGTAGGAGGTAGGCAGAGACAGTCTAATGCTAAGACTCTCCTCCCGCCACTCCGCCGCGCGAGACTCCAAAGCAAACAAAAAAATATTGGCCTTAAATTACACACAAGCTATCTAATCTTAAATCCAATATACTACGTATATATGTAAAAATCTAGAAGTTGTATTAGATAATATCAAAAGAATTAACCTTATCCAAAGAAATATCCAAACATCTGAACCAATAAACAGTACCCAATACAAAATAAAATATCAAATGCATTAAAAATTCCCAAAACAGTAATGAAATACCAAAGTTTAGTTGTCTCTATTTAAAAATCCGTTGTCAGTGACCGAATTTCAAATGTCATTCGGACCAAATCCAATACATTGCAATCAAATAAACATGGCTTTCATATCAGTTTCTACAGCATCATGACATTTTATAGGAAATATAATACTAAATTGGTCTTTATGTGTTGGATAGAAGGGCCATAGAGGCTATAGAGGATCGTGTTGAACAACACAAGTAAATGGATAACGTAATGGTATACCACGACAGTTGATTAAAGGGGGCCGAAAGAGGAGCGAGGTCGGGGGCCGGGGACAGCGCCGCAGGAGCGGCCCGGCGGGAGGGCCCCCTGACGAGTGTATTTAAAATAAATAAGTACCTCAATGAAGGATTGTCCGCGCATTCCGAGTGCGTTATGGATGGTCGTGATTGTGGACCCATAATTTATATGAGTATTCTCGCTTTATATGTTAAAGGTTTTTAATTTAAACTTAGATATGTTATTTTTAATATTGTTTGTGAAATCTAACTAAAATTATAATTTATTGTGCGAATATTTATCTTGTTGTACTTTTAACGACATTTCACACATACCTATAGGTATCAAGCTGAAGTTTTATATCAAATATTCAGGTCTACAGTTCTAATCAAGCTTCTATATTAACAATTACGAAATTTTTAGTATAGATAAAAGGAAAAGATCAGAAAAGTAAAAAAATATATACTTATTAGGTAAAAATAGTAGTTGATGGCATACAAAACTAATGCGTGACGATTTTTATTTATTTATTTATTTTTTTATTTCTTTATTGCTCTTTTCTATCGAATGATAGATCGATTTATGATGATGATGTTTTGTTTTTGGCAAAAATAATCGAACATACTATATCCAAATTTAAGATACTTTGCATACATTTTTTGGATGCCTGCAATTTCAGCACGCCGTGTAGGTAGGTACCTAAAATAAGTCAGAGAGATAAAAAAGCTATCAGAAGGCGGCAAGTTGATGACGGAGTGTCTTAACACTAAGCTCCAGTCTACTTACCATTTGCGGGATACAGCATGAAGCTGAAAACAAAAACAAATTATAAATAGTGATTCTTTTTAAGTATATTATATTCTTAGTAATAAAAGTAATTTAAAAAGAAAATACCCAGCTATGTTTAATAAATATTTAGTTGGTACTCGCCCAAGTCACCATTTCCATGAAAAAAGTGATAGTTGAAGTTGCGTAAAACCTCTTTTATTGGTGGCATAAGTAAAAAAAAAGCAAGAAAAAAGGTTTTAAAAGAAAAGGCACACAGTTACACAGTCCTATCAAAAAATAAACATACACAACATTCTACTTAAGCGCTCGTTCGCGGTTCTTTGGAACACGGCTGTAAAATTTATGATTCTGTGGAAATATCATTTCTACTTAAATAATATGTGACTATACTTAAATATTAATAACGTTCATGTACTTTTATTATAAAAAATAACAAATATTTAAAAATGTAATAAAAAATATTCTTTTAAGACCAGGCCATCGGTGGCTACAGCTTCAAAGAGAGGAACTTTCCAACAAAACACGCCAATAATAAACAGTTGTTAAAATACGTAATCGCTTTTGTTGGTCTGTCTATTTATTGTATTGGTAGTACGATTCAGTACATGTAGAGCTATTAGTGCTAACAATATAACAAAGAGAACCCCAATCCTTCTATTAATATTACAATTTTTTAAAATACAAACCAGTAAGTTGCCATAAGCTTAAAATTATACCTTATAAATAGTCGACAGGGAGTGTTACTAGAAAATTAAAAGCGTATTAAAATAAATATACAAGTATTAAATACGTCCTAATACCGCATCCTTAGTAAATGTATATATAATGGTTTTATAATGTTTTATACTACTCCTATAATAAAAAGATTATAGTTTATTCTTTTTTTCAGTGCAATTTCCATTAGCGATGTTATAGGAATAAACCTATAATTATTGCTAGGGTTAAACATGTCGGTATTAGATATGTAAGTATGTAATAACGGGTTCGACTCCCCAGCGTTTTTTGTGACATTTTATATTACGAGCTTACGGCTATTAAATAGGGACTACTTGATAGTCATTAAAATATAAATGTGGCGCCCGATTCTGTTTAGGTTTAATGATTGTTTGTATTAGGTTAAGAATGTATGGAAATGAAGAATGTTAGTTAATTATAGTTTATGTTAAAGAGAAATATTTTTATATACAAAAAAATATATTTGTAATCTCTTTTCTCTCTCTTCTTTCTTTAAGTTCACCGTGCTTCCCGCATATTTTATGCCGAATTCTGGCTGGATTGTGTGTTTAGCGGCGGAACTTAACGCCGCGCTTTGCTTCGTTTCTAGAGCTAAGAAATGGAAATATTAAATATTTAGTCAAGTGGGAATCAAAAATACAACCTGTCATGTTTGGCCCCAATAAGTGAATGTACCTACTGAAGTATAATGTATAAAGAAAAATATTTATTTACAAAATAAAAGAGGAGCGGGTTAAAATCCCGCTACGTTCATATTATTATACGTTTTCCAAGCAAGTATTTTTAATATTCCTTTAACATTTATAATTAATTAGCTATTTCATATATCTAAAAAACATATATGTACCTAACTAAATTAATATTTACAGTGAATTTGAACTAATTAACTTTATTAATAAAGAAACATACCACTGTATCGATATATCACAGTACCTATATATATTTATATTTATTTTCAACAAGAATTAAGGCCAACAGGTGTACAAAAGACAAAAACAACGCAGTTTCAATTTAAATTAATAAATTTGATAGCACTTCACGTACAAACATTTTGAATTAAAGACATGTTTAAAAGTAAAAACGTCTGAAAGAAGCAGATTCATCGTCATGTTTTTAACTGGGACATATAAAAATGGCGGTGACAGTGTACAAGGTGGCGCCCTCGCGGCGTTATGCACTGTCATTTGTCAAGCAGTCTCCTTTTTTATATTCTTGTAGTGTAAAAACAAACAGTGAATACAAATACATAATTGTTTATATGAATATCAGTTGCTATAATAAATCTGGAGTAAAGACCTTTGTTTGTCGCACCGATTTATATTGTTTCAATATTTTGCTTGATTGTATATATAATTATTATATTTTTCTTCTTTTAATAGCGTCACGCTGTATGCTAGCTGTTGTACGGTACAGTGGGGTAGGTAGATGGAACCTAGTGTTGGGACACTCCATTACGTGTTGGGGGGCAGGACTGAAGGCCGCGCTTCGCCTCGACACGAGAGCAAAGAAATGAAAATATTAAATATTTAATTTCCTCGAGTGAGAATCGAACCCATAACTAGTCTCATTTTCAGTCACACTGTATACTCCTACGCCACGAGTGATCTCAATTAAAGCAGGATAGCAAGCAGCGGTGTAAAGGCGTTTCTGCCCAATTAGCGAGACATTTCGAGTTGAGAAGCGGAACTCAATACCGCACTTTACAACTAAAAATAAAATAAATCTAATATTTACAAATTTAAGGTACCTGTGCCATGATTCACTGAAACCTATCCAACATTCCGTTCACTATCTATCTATCTATCTATGTATCTATCTATCTCCACCATCTCGTCTTTGTTAACACTTTAACACGGATCTGTAGTATCTGATTTGATTTTTATTTTATCGCCCGTCGTACAATAGGTACAATGGGCTGCAGCCGTTTTGACTACACATGTTATTTTTGAGCGGTAGGTAAAAGATATAGTAATATTTCTTTATTTGTTTGTATTTTGTATGGGAAATGAGAAAATTATTGCAATTGAAAATAGCATTTTTATCATTTCAAACTTTAAGTCGTAGATCAAACCAGAGCTAGATCTAATCAAACTAGAGCTGTTTCTTGACCGTCTTTTCGTCTGTCAAGATTGTATATCAGGGAAGAGGGAAGAGCGCCTAGGTTCTTTCAATTTGCAGGGCATATTGTTTGGAAGCAAAACACAGCGTGGTAAAGGGCGCCACTTAACAATGCCTTCAGAATTCGGCAAAAGTGAGGAACGTAAGTCTCAGGAATCGAGGTTCCATCTGCCTACCTTGAAGCTACACCCTCATACATAAAAATAAAAAAAAGTACAAAAACTACAAATACTAAAAGTACAAATTCTATCTCAAACGCTGAATACGACTGAATAACTATTAAAAGTGATTAAACTCAAATTGCAATAATACCACGTCATAATAATACCAACCAAAATGCACCCACGCGGTGCATTCAATGAGTACTGCACTTTTATTTTGCACAATATGCATGGGGCGGGGCGGTCCGCGATTATCGATTCTTATTTTATTTGCTTCGTAGAGATACCTTTTACATCGCCGTTCAATTACCGAGGCGAAAGCTTGTATAATTTTTATGGATATCTGCTGAGTTTTTTTTTGTTTTTCGCTTTAATTTCTTATTAAGTTATTAAATTAAGGTTTAAACAATGTCATGTGCAAAAAATCATATAAAATTCAGCAAAAACGATGAATAAATTGGAGCTTTTGTTCTCATTGACTTGGAAGCTTTATTTTTTCTTAGCTTTAAGAGACTATAGACCTGAATAGTCCATATTAATTACAGATTGATACCTCTACGCAATCTAGAAATAAATAGTCTTGACTGACATACAGATAATAAGAATTCTATTTTTTCCTTTCCTTTTCACGTACCTACGGAACTCCTAAAAAATTACATAATAATATTTTTTACACAAATTTAACAATAAATCTTGATTCATCAAGCGTTTTCCACAATGTCGTATATTTACACTTTCATTTTATATCTAAGGTTACCGAAGTCGTCGTATAAATAAATAAATATAAACTCGATACAGTAAAACGTAAGGTCGCGTCCACACTAACCTGCGCCCACGCACCTTGATTGCTCGCCTTGACATTAGTTCTGTTGCGCGTTGTACTGCATGTCCTGTCCTGTCCTATTGTGTTGTTTGTCCTTAAGACGACATTTAAGAAAGATTTTATCGTCGTTTTAAAAAAAAAATATTATATTAGTTAATTTTAATATGTCCATTTATTAAAAATGATATCTATTTTTTTATTATGATAAACAGTTGTTGCACTATTATTTCAAGGAAACATAGATTTATTAATTCTAATACAATAATCAATAATAATTACATAGTTATAAATATATATATATATATATATATATATAATTTATAAGTTTTCAAATTAACACTTAATCTCACGAAAACGCAGATGTGTCGAAAGCTTAACCCAATGAATTCCATGTAATGCCTGTTCTTCCGGACAAGATTATCCAATATCTTCTTTCTTATCGCGCCTCCATTTACCTCAAATTATATTCACAGTTTTATTGTTCGAAACAACCGTGAAATAAGTTACCGTATTAAGCGGAATTAAATGGCTTCGTAAATGGCAGAATGCAATTATGAAACAATATTCGTTTTAAAAAATTCAAATATCATACGCGCCCATTAAAAAATAAAACGTCCAAAGATAATATTAAACGTTTTTAAATATCAGTTACAGAGTTAAGGATGTGTAATCTGATGAACAAAGCCCCAATAGATTCTTTTTATCGCACACTTAGATTTTGTATCTCAAAAATCATTACGATAAGATAAAGAGACATCTACCAATACTGCGACCAGAAACGATAGATCCCCGATTCATATTTTTGTAGCTACACAATTCTTTAAAGCGCCTATTCGAAGAGTTCAAAGTAATATGGTGATGGGTGAGGAACATCCGAATCTTAATTAGAGTTTGTAGTGACCGTCAGGGCGGATTAAGAGGCCGTTTCATCAGAGAATTGTTTTCTGCATGAGAGCATGCGGCGGCGCCTGCGCCTGCGCATACCTGCCCGGCGCCTTTTAAGGCAATCTTATCGATCGAATTTAGATCGTGTTACTTGTCTGCATTTTTCCAATTGAACATAATAATGGACATCGGTTTTTGAATTTGTACCTTGACACAAACTGGACTTATAAAATTCAATGATGAAGGTATTTTAATAAAATTTATATAAAATGATGAAATAAACGTTTGATTTATTTTACTGGTCGTTAATTTGTGACTCAATAGCATGATCTCATCTTGAAATTTTAAATGTATCATTTAACAATATTAAGGATTTAGCTAAGCGTTTGCACTAATGCTCCTTTATCTTCAAATATTGACATTTTTTAAAGATTACAAAGGTTCCTAATTCGTAAAAGTAACTGCAAATTTAATTAAATTAGATATTTGTGTAAAGGTGTTAAATCAGCCACGAAAATGATTTGAATGTGGTTTCCAAAGGTTTTTGAAGCTTAACTTGACAGGATTATGTATGACAAAACATTTGGTCGACACGTAGTTTTAATCTAAAGCTGGATGAGCAAAGACAGTAGCCACCTTTCTGGCCATAAATCATTTACATGGAATGCTACACGCGTCTGCAAATCTTACGCCAAACGATTTTATTCTTTGCCACTTGTAAATACGTCTTTTTTGTGGCGATATTATCGATTTCAAACTAAAAAGAGATGTTTCAATATGTCGTAAATCCATCAGTAGTAAACAGGCCTCGGGTTTTCGAAAGGCTTCGATACGTCCCAACATTGGGTGGTATTATTTTTTCTCAACAATAAATTTACATAGTAAATCCGATTATCTTTCCCAAAACTTTGGTCAGATAATCTGGAGATGAACGCTGGCCGTTTGTTTAGACTTGTCCCTTTTTTAACCCGTGGGATATTGAAAACAATATGTTTTTTTTGCATTTTGTACGGTAAACAGCAGGTCGTGAACACCGATGTTATTTTTCCTTCTAAACTGTCACTAAAACGAATATTAGTAATGAGATTACGAAAATCCATTTACTTTTCATATTAAATGAGGTGCGAAAATAAATATTTTGTGATATTTTTTTAAGTTAAGAAAAAAATTACGAAATCCTTAATACGCTAAAGTCATTATTAGTTTTTTTTTTCTAATGTAAATAAAACAAAACATATTGTTTTTTACAATTTTTTAAATCTCTATCATAAGATTAAGATTTGTGGTAGCGTTATGCTTATATTTAAATAGATTTTAATTTTAAAATGATACTATCGACAAAGTGGCATATTATTTCGCGCGCAGTATCTAATATCTTCAAATAACCATCTAAAATCTAAACAAATAAAATACATAAAAATAACGCGACGTTTGTAGGTTTGATCCCCACTCGAGAAAATGAAATATTTATTTACGTTTATATTTCCATTTCTTCGCACTGGCGCTGTAGCAAAGGCAAAGGAACGGAGTCTTAACACTAGGTTCCCTCTGCTTACCCTACTGTGTGCGGGATATAGCGTGAAGCGTGAAGCTGAAAAAAAATAAAATAAAAGATTATCAGAAACTGGCAACACCTGGCTCATATGAGTAAAGCAATAGTCATTTGGATAGGTATCGGAGTAACCATATATACAAGAAGACATCATTATAGCCCCGTGGCCGGCGGTCCCATCAACAGCGAGGAATTATTACTCAATTGCAATCATATAAATTTGTAATGAAAACGACCGTGGTGATATCATCAGTGTTGTGTGTTGAATTTTCATTAAAATTCATTGTAAAGATTAAATTAAGAAATTAAATCATCTTCACGCTGTATTATACAGAGGGGGTCTAGTCTTAAGTTCCTAGTGTTACGATAAGGCTTTTGCCATGGTGCCAGAACGATGAAAAATGAAAATGTTATAGAAATATAAATTTAAATAAATATTTCATTTTCTTAAGTAGGGACGGCCCACGACGGACACATATAAACGTTTATTTAGATAAAGATACTTTTTAGAAAATTTAATAGACTCACTTTTATAGATTATAAAGTTTATATATGTTAGGTGAAATCATTAAACAAAAAAAAATTCGGTATGTGTAAAACTTTACGATTAAATAATAACTGTACATATATTGCAACGAAAACATCTTAAAAGTTTCTTTCATACTTTTGGTTAAGCAAGAAAACCTGATTAGGAATAAATATAATAAATAGGTACAATATTAGAAAGTCCTTATTAGGGATAGTTGAAAAGGTAGCAGTAGTAAGAGTTTACAACTAGGTTTCCTCTGCCTTCCTATTATACGGGACCAAAGACTAAAGAACATTCCACTAAAAATAAAGAATCGATAACAGAATATTTAATAGTCATTCTGTTATCGATTTCGCACACTCGAATAATATTCATAACATATAGAGTGCAAAAATAGATATCAATAACTCGTTAACCGGAAAGAGCTCTAAAATAAGTTCAATATCGACCAAGGTGGTCTCCTTATCGGCACGACGTCCTCCATCGTTTCTACTAAGACATTTTACCTTTTTTATTACCCAGCTCTTCGCGACTTTACCATATCACCACGTTTATATTCCAACAGAAATTAACTAATAATTCCTTATTACGTTTAGTTAAGGTTGAAAATAGCTTGGGTACCAGTTTTTCTGGTGAACGTTTGGTGTAGGTTTATCTACGTCGACTTTCTCACCTTTTTACGAGGCGACGTGTGACTCAAAGTGTCGTAGATACAATTATCGATTAGGTAATGCTATCAGGGCCCATCTTTTGTCTTCCGGTTAATTTTTGTTGATTTAGGCAGGTTCTGTAATTTAGTGGCGCTTCGAGGTGTTGGTATTGGTTACCTGTAATGGTGCTGTTTTTTGGAAATTTGGAAATTAACATTTGAGAGGAAGTGTGCGATTTTTTTCAGTTTTTTTTATCATTTGGGGTTGAAAAAAATCGTAGCAACCTCTATATTTATTTAAATATAGAGGTTGCTACGATTTTTTTGTTACCAAAACCAGTCCTATTTAGATAAAATCGAAATGTGAAATTTCTGATTGTACTGAAGAAGAGATTAAATCGTTTATTGTTTTCTCTACTTGTCCCTTAAGAATGTGTAAATATAAAAAAGATTGTAATATCAATAAAAATAATTAACGTAATAGTTTAATTTATTTTTATTACTTTTGTTATTAATAGAACTTTTAAACTTAAAAAAAGAAACTACTAAGAAAAGAAATACAACGATTGTTGATTTTCTCCGCCAATTATCATATACAAACAATAGGGGGTAGAGTAAAAAATGTATAACTTTGAATAGTCTTGAGATTGTTATCTTGAAATATGTTTAATGTTTCAAGAACAATATTTGCACTTTACCTAATAATATGAATGTCTTTGTGTGCATTTGTTATATAATAATATTTTTATTTTATTATAAGTAAATATATTGGTTACCTCAAAAATTCCAATTGTATATAATTTATCTAGAATAGTTGTTAAGGTAATTTAATCAAAAATGGTAAAAATTGTAAAATCGTAAAATTAAAATATAGGTAGATGATTCCAAATTAATATCTAAGACTTTAGCTAATTACTAGAATCTTTTTCTTTGTTTCACGCTGCATCCGCATGGAGCAAGGTAGGCAGAGGGAACCTAATGTAAAGGCACTTTCGACTGAATTCTGTAGGCATTTCGTCTTGAGTGGCAAAATGCAAATTAACATATCTATATTATATTTTTTCCAATATATAAATTCAGACATAACCAGAGACAAAACTAGTATCATATACTTTTAATACATTCATAATTTTCAACAGAAACGAAATGGCTACTTCAGTAAAATCATAGGACATTATAAATAAGGTTGTTGGAATCAAATTGCACGCAGCGTGTTTAAAATATGTGCATATTACAGCACTCATGCGTGAATATAAAGACGTCAAAATGTACCAATGAAATAAAACTTTTGGTCCAGGGTATTGTTTTCCAAAGCAATTATATAATATTAATGTTTTCTATATTAAAGTTGACAGTGCTTAAGTGTTTCTTTTCAATGTCAGTCGCCATATTGGTGTCCATGGACAGTGGTTGGGTGTTCGCGATAGTAGTGGATTTGATTTCCGCTTAGGAAAATAGGAAAATGTTTATATTAGTATTATCACATTGCAAGCAATATTATGATATATATCAATACCTCCAGAATTCGGAGGAAAAAGGAGAACGAAAGTGTCTTAGAGGGTACGGTGTCACAAGGTTCCTAGGTTCCCTCTCTGTATCTAAGGAACGCCTACTATGCTTGGGAGATACAGGGTGAAGTAAATATTGAAGATTAGAGTAGACAACAAAGTGATGGATATCCAAAGAGGACCTCCTGTTATACATTGGTATAAGATTTAATCGGCATTTGAATTTCCAGATCTATGTCACTAGATGAATCATGGGTTCTACCTAGACTGTCTCTTCTCTCTCTTCTGTCTCTTCCTCATAGTAATGATTAAATTTTATTTATTTTTTTGTTTTGTTAATATGAAGAGTTGTTTTGCTGACTGTACCAAAATAAAACTTGATCCTCTCCGTCTACACGTGCAGTACCTACAGGGCTACAAATTGTAATGTCTAAAGTGAACCTTACATGGCAAGATAGCAACTCTGTTGCGCGATGTGCATATAAGCACTATAATTTATATGTAAATACTTTAAATATAATTTCAAGTGATACCTAATATATTTCTTTATTAAAAAATTCCCTCGAATGGAGATAGAACCCACAATCGTCGCGATACAGTCTAACCCTTGTGCCCCTATACCACGACGGCTTCGAAGAATATTTTCGTTATAACGGACATTTCTTACATATTGTACTAAGCCTGTCGGTATTTAAATAATATAAATTAATTTATTTAATGCACACTGTATAATTATAAGCAAACTTAGGCGTGGCTTAACCGAACCTGTGACCATGAAAGGAATGACGTAAACGTTTACAGTGATTTATTTCCTTTTAGCATTCATTATATGCAAATTAGTATTACTGGATTGAAACATACTTGTTACTTTTAATTCTATTTTGGGTTTTATGTAATAAAAAGGTAATATGTATATTTAAATTAAATTATTAATCAATTATTAGGCCATTCAGCGCAGGGGCAGCAGCGTGCGACTGTGAACGCGACAGGTTTTAGGTTCAATTCCCACTCGAGAAAAAGTTTTTTTTTACTTTGAATATTTAACGTCAACTATGTACCAACGATATCATTGTTGCATATCATTTTAACCATACAGTACCTCCCTATATAGCATGGTAGAAGAAGAAAATTTCGTATTAAAAGCCTCTTTCGAAAAGAAATCTCTCTTATCTTTATCAATCCTCTTTCCTTTATTTTACTTTATTTTTGACTATACGATGAAAAAAAAGAAAAAAGAAAGAAAGAATTATTTAATAAAAATACATATGTAAACGTGCAAAATAATAGTATTTTTTATAGGCAGATTTATTTAACACATGTAACAGCAAACGTTATGAGTCTCTGGCCGCGACACTCAATACGTGTAGTGTGGGAGGACGTAACGAGTCTAACGATATATTATTGAGTTTAAAAAAAGAAATTTAGTACTAGTTTTTTGTAAATAAGTGTTTTTTTTTAAATGATGTTTAACGTATAAACAAATTAAAATTGAAAGGAACAAAAGAAATTAAAAGGAGGATTATTAGGAGGAGGAGGAGCTGGAGGATTTAAAATATTTTTATTGCACAGTTTTCTTTGTATTACTTTTATTCATGCTACTTGCTTTATTCTGCCCTCTTAGCATACACAGTTCGCCGAGTTATGGCCAAATTCCAAATATTCTAGTCGGCGTTTAATTGCGTAACTTAACACTGCGCTTTGACTTTACAAAGCAACGATATTATGAAAATTAATTCTCTTTCCAAGCTGAACCTGCAACTAACGCGTTTACAGTCAGCACCGCGTTGTATAAGAAAGAGAGTTCTACAAAAGCAGTCAAAAATACGTTAGAATTGAATATACTCGTATTATGATGTCAAAAACAATCAAAACATCTCATTCTCACGACAAATTGCCGCCACTTGACAGGCGAGACGGTGGCAAAAAAAATTTGCTCTAATTTTAACACAAAAACCATTTTATTGCGGTTAACGAGGCAACCCTGATGCTATCGGACGTATTACTTTCATCCCTTATCTACTATGCCCTTTTAGTAATTGGTCAGGGTTGGGTTTACTTGGGCGCCTTGTAAAATTTCTACATACTTAGTTGTATTATGTTTTTTTTTAATTTATTTTTATCGATATGACATTTGAATGGCAATTTTATCCTAGTTTTTAATTTGTCTTTGCAATAAAATAGGTATATTATAAACATAAATACTTCACCGACTGAGATATGAACTCACGAACTTCGCACCCATTGCCAAAATTAATGACAAAATTACAAAATAATATTTAATTTTTTCAAATTTTCTCTTTCAATACAGATCAAAAGTATCAATTATTAAAAATATTAATAATCTGTAACATAAGTTAAAAATTGAAATATTAGTAACTCCAAAAATATAGCGCCATGCACACCCTTTCATATTTTTTTCCGTGGGGTTAAAAATGATCATATCACACATTTTTTACCCCAAAACCACACAGGACAAAATGGCGTTACCATCAGATTATCAGGCTTGCGGTCGGATTATTACTTAATTTTTTTTCCTTGCCTACCTGTCCAGATCCCGAGATCCTAACGGATAGGCCAAATATTCGGATACAGATGTCAAGCGACCATTTAAAAATGACCCCTTTCATTAGAACAATCTGTATATAAATTGGGTCTTTGAAAACTTGGTGCTTTATACTGTCAAATTAAAAAGGCAAGCAAGCTTCTTAACCAGTGAATACAATGTTTATTATAACTATTAGAGATTAGTCAAAACAATCTATTTTAGTGTGTTAAGTTAATCTCTACATTCTTTATATATTCTAATATAAGCCATGTGAGTGTCAAATATTTGAAGATTGATTATATCTTTGATATAAATATTTGATCTCGCATTTTTGTACTGTGAGTAATCAAAAAGGTCAATTCTTACTTTCTTGTTCCAAAGAGTGGTAGGAAGTATATATTTATGTAACTAATAACTTTTGTACTTTGTCATTAATTTACTGATTAAATTATCAGATGCTGAAAACATAATTCTAGAAATAATTACAGTATTTTCATGTAGATTTACGAACGTTGCGTATTAGTACGTGGAAACACCTATGATATTTTATAGCAGACCTAATGTCAAGATTAGGTTCCCATTAAGATACCTCCGTTTCTCACTTTACCGTCAATTTCTCAAGGCATTGCGTGTTGAGTGGTCCAGTCACACATTTGTTCCCTTACGCCATGACGACTACCAAAGATCTATAATTGTGCCGCTTAAGATTGCTCATTAAATGGCGGTTTTCACTGAGAATTAGAACCCATCATCCTCATAATAATTGAGGTTTAGGTGTTTATAATTAACAATTTATTATTTGCAATTAATTTAGCTACCAAGTCTCATCCACCAGAAGCCTCGTACCTATGCCCATTGGTCGTATATCAAAATCTTTATGTTCCTCTGGAAGCTTCCGTGATCGTTCGTCAACATGGTTTATCGCATGTTTGAAACCACAATAAAGTAGTCTAGTGTTTTCTGAACACCATGTATATTTTACGATGTTTATTTAGAGACTCTTTTGAATAGAAATTTATTTATCGGGAAGAAAATTTATTTTTTATTTTTAAAATTTGACTAGTAACTTATCTTAGTTTAAAAGCAAAAATATAATTTAAGAGTTTTAAAATATTTACCATTTAATTTTTAAGTAATAAAAAAATCGAGGTTAGCTTATTGGTCTGACGGATCCATAGAGTACCAGTCGGTACTAAAATCTTACGATGAAAAATTATTTTCATAATATAGACGTTACACCATTTTTTTTCTAAAATCTTTTAACTGAAGAAACATATTTTTTATCTTCTCGCTGTATTCCACGCACAAATGAACCTGGAAATTGAGTGTTAAGATACTCCGTTCCCACATAGACACTCTCGTTTTGCATTCGCCACCGAGTTTTAAAGGCGATGCGTGGCAAGTGGTCCAACTCTACGCCGCGTCTCAATTCTTTACCTAAGCAAGGAAATGAAAATAGTAATTAATTCATTTCCTCAAATGAACATTGAACCCACTCTTCGCCCATGCCACGACTGCCCCCATTCTCCATCTTCAAATTAAGTTTTCAAAAACAAAGCAAAACAAAAACACACACAAACACACGCGAATACTTGATTAAACAATAATTATTGGGATAAAAACAACAAAAAAAGTATAGAGGAAAGCAGCTCAATCGTTGAATGGAGTGTGTTATTTACGAGTAAAGATTATCGCAACAAATCACCCGGCCGATTGCCGTGTGTGTAACCCGAGATCGCCCCTTACATTTGATGATTGGACAAATAAATATATTTTCCGTATCCTGTTTATCGGGTCTGGGGTGTTAATAAAAATGTAGGGGATGTGGGGGTTACATGATATACTTTTAGAAATTATGGTTGATTTAGTTCTGTGTATTTTAGTTTTAGTTATTCTATAGAAATTCCCTTTTTATGCAGTAATCAAAATTATTTTTTTTCAAAATAATTGATAATATGAGGGTAGTTCACTAAGTGCTCTAAATTGAATTTCACATACGTTCATGTAAATAAATTTGGTATTCACTTTCCATTGCACTGTAACTATAATATTTTATGACACTTAAAGACGAGGAGAACCCATCCATACCTATATTATAAATTCGAAAGTAACTCGGTCTGTCTGTCTGTCTTTTCCGCAATCAGGGCCAAACCGCTAATTTAATTGTGATATAATACTCATATAGAGATACTTGAGGGTCTCGGGATGAACATAGAATACTTTTTTTTCTGATATTTGTAATATTTTCGATATTAACCAATATATTAAAATACTTAATAATTTGACATGCAATTTATTCCACCGTGTTAATAACAACCATCGTTGCTAAGCAACGATTTGCAAAGTTTGTTGTTAGAAGACGTCACCCAAAATGAGCTTGCTTAACGCATCTCTCTATTGAAAATTGAAAATAATTTCATAAATATATTTAATAAATATTCGTATAAGTTTAAGCGGGCGTAGCCGCGTTCGGATCTACTAGTCTCTTATATAAAGAAATACCGTAATAAAAAGATTTTTTTTTATATATATTTTTGGTTGTAAATATTATTAAACATTTATATGTAAACATAACATTACCCCGAATAAATATTATCCATCATTACTGATGAAGCGAGAATCATTCAGAAAACAACAAAATGTAATCAACCATTACCATCGACCATTATCCCCCACTCTCCCCAATCTGTGTGAATGGGCCTGTGGTCAGGGTGGCCGGCGTCCGTCGTCCTATCGTTCCTAATAAATTAGAAGCCGCTAACACAAGCCGTGCCCTTACAGAAGACTGGTCGCGTCAAGTCTCCACTAATGTACTGCAGCGATAACACTTTCAACTGTACTCATGTACAATCAACCACCATAAAGAGACCCATCGACCACGTAATATATGTTCCCCTTGCGTTGACATGTCACGGCTCTTGATATATGGTGGTGTACGGTCGACATTCGTTGGATCTTTTATATATTTAGTTTAGGATACCCTCTCGCATTGCTTCTTTCTGTAATGTAAATTCCAACATGGTTTATTGTTGATGACTCCGTAATTGATGGTAGTCGGATTTATGGCAAAATAAACATTTTTTTATGTGTGTGTGTGTGTGTGTTTTTTTTTTTAATAAAATATTTGCGACATGACTAAGGACCGCTGGTTAAGGTCTTTTACCGTTTCGGTGACAGTTGGTAAATCTGAGTAATGGAGTACAAAAAAGACTTAAAAAGTTATCTGAAAAGAAATCTGGAGATTACAAATAAAATGTGTTATTGAATTAATATCAGTTCAGACAGATTTTATATCGTCGTTGGCGAAATGACTGATAATAAAATTTAATAAGAATAGCCGTAATTACGCGTGCTTTAAAATTAGTACGTTTCATACAATTATTCTTTTAAATAAATATTTTACATTTAAGTACTACAAGTGAGATTCACAGAGTTTGATACCCTGAGAATAATAATAGGTAATTTGTATCTAGTTATTCAAAATTCGAAGCAAAACTGCGTTCTGAGCCGGTGGTAGCTAGGAAGCTTTTATCATTAAATGTGACAAACAATTTAAAAATGCGGAATGGAGTGTCTTGACTCTACATGCATAACCAGCTATGTGCGGGATATAGTAAGCAAAAAAAATGAAAAAAGATTTTTTTAGTTTTCTGGTAAAGGATATTAAGGTCAACAATTGACTTTGATGCCCACGTCTACACCTAACACCAGTGGAGTTACAGGACTGTCGCCAGTTTTTGGGATGGATATAGATGCGCTTTCTAAACTTTTGCAAAAATTAACTTGTAAAACAATTCAACTGCGACATTTTTTTTAGTAAGTACAGGATAATTATAGATAAGTATAGCAAAATCTATCCATCTCTCAACTAATAAGGGCGCGGATACGATCGGACGCCGGTCAGCGATCCGGAACGACATACGCTCGCTGTTTGTCGTTGAATACGTCGAGATAGTGCGGCGCTGGTAACGTGAAATATGTGGGCAAGGGTTATACAGTAACAACAGTACATTATTGAAAATGAAAAAGTAAAAAGAATAGAAAAAGATAAAAGAAATTAGAATTCGATTTATTTCATTCTCCATACACCATGCGTGTGTGAAAGTAAAGGCAATAACAAAGTTGCATTCTAATAATAAAATATAGATATAGTTAATTAAATAATTAACTAGATCTAGTTCGACTACTATTTGATTATTAGAATTATTTTGATTATTAGATCTAATTTGATTATTAGAATGCAACTTTGTTATTGCCTTCACTTTCACACATAATAATCAAATATAGATCTAGTTAATTAAATAATAAATACAGGAGATATGTAAATACATATCTCCTGTATTTATACTGAAAAGATATATTTATAGGACATAGTACGACAGAATCTATGCTAGGTGATTACCAAAATCAAAGTTTATTTAACGAAAATTGGAAAAAAATATTATATCATTTACGTAGTGATATAGAGTGTGGTGTTATTGGTTATTTCTGCCCTCCTTCAACAGGACTCGATACGCAATGTCTAAAAGATTGGGCGGAAAATTCGGAGAGAAAAACGTTTTTCTCACTAGGTTTCTAGTCTCTAGATCTCTATGCAAGGTAAAATTGCATATAATTTGTTTTAAAATTGCATAACACCATCCAAAACAGTATGCAATGTACACAATAAGCACAAAATAAGTTTCTTTGTTAGTGCTCACGGTCCGGTATTGGAAACGCTCAACTAGAACATAATCGGGTGGACTTACATCGAAGTTTACTCAATAATGTGGATATGGGACTAGAAAAGGAAAACTTTTTTAATATTATTAAGTATTTTGTCATATTTATTCTTAGTATATAGGCTGTTTCAATTAAGCTAAGCGTTATAAAATAATTATCATATAATTTACATGGTATGGAAATGCTTCGGTGGAAGATGGAGAAGCTTCGGAGGTGTCGAAAGTGTCTTAATGGGAACCGAGTGTCTTCAGAGATATTCTCTGCCAGGTTTGCTATGTGCTGGATACATTGTAAAGTTAAAAAAATATCATAAATATTAAAAAAGTTAATTTGGACGAAAATTTGGTATACAGTTTAGGAATAAAAATAAAAAGTAAAAACTATAAAAATATCCATTTAAATACATACAAGTACATGCATTAAATGTTTATAAAGCAAAATGGTCAGAGATCTAACATATGAATATGAAATGCCAATTGATTTTTACAAAAGACAGTTTATGGAAGTGCAAAGTATTAAATATCTCATCTTGTTAATACTACGAGTCCCTAAACGGCTTGTTACTGACAATGTACTTACACTTTACCAAAAAATAAATACTTAATCTATATATAAGAAGTATATTATTATTATATATCGAAAAATGAGACTAATGATATTTAAATATTTGATATTCTTAATTGTGACATAACTGTATTTTACTACAAAAAAAAACAGTAAATGAAATAAACTCTACCTACGCTTTTTTTGTATCGCAGTGAGAACAGAGAGAAAACCGAGACACTCCGTTCACCACCGTTATATATAATTATACAGTTTGAGTTAAGTTAAAAAAAAACCTAACCTAACCATTAAACCACCAAAAACTAACCACCAAAAAGGTCATGAGAAACAAAGGGGTAGTAGGAGGCTTTTCAACAATGCCACCATATCTGACCCCGCTAATGCACTGTCGAAGTCCATCCATTGTGATAAGTAAAACTAGTAATTAACTGACCGCCAGATACAAAGTCTGTTGCAGCTCCCACGATCTTCTCAGAAGTAACTTTTCATAGCTAAAAGGTTTTGGACTAGTTAATTATACGGGGTGAGTGATAGATATATTTCCTTTACCGCATTTCGAGAGTTTGTAGAATTTTAAGAAAGTGTCTGGGCACTCGTAAAACAATATTTTTGGATTTGCAACTCCGAATGTAAAAAAATAATAGAAAAAATGCAAAAGGCGTTTTATGAATCTTATAAAGGGACACCATCGTATACTTAATTGGAATTTATTTAAGTAATATTTTCTTACTTTTTGGATATAGGAGTATGTCTTCATTATATATCTTAAAGTTGGCTTAGCTTAAAGCGATATATGCATAACGTATTGGATTCGTTGAAATATTGTGTCGATTTTCCAATACTGCTTTTCTATTTATTATTCAAACAAACATAAATACATATTTGAAATATAAAAAGTAAACTTTGCATACTAACACAATCTTATTAGTTTCACAGTCTATATAAACGCGTCTATCTCCACCTCAAAGGCCGGCAACGCACCTGTAGGTCTTCTGGTGTTGCACGGGGTCGTGGACGGCGGTGATCATCATCAGGTGACTCGAACGCTCGTTTGCCTTGTCCTTATTCCATAAAAAATATATATATATCATATCTAACAAAGTAAAAAGATAGAACAAAATATCTATAGCATAGAACCTAATAAGGCAGAGACAACAGATTGTCTTACTGGCGCGAATAAACCCCAAAATTTAGTTACCAGTACGGGGACAAAAAACTATTTAATTTCCCCGAATGGAAATCGAATCTCCTCAAACTACCACGCTTGCTATACCACACCTTAACCTCCACACATAATTACTACAAAACCACTCAGTCTAACTATTTTCAAACAACCCAAAGCAATTTCCACATCATACATCTTCCAGTCCAGTCCATTCCAGTCAGTCCAAAATGACCTTCTCAAACATGAAGTAATTATTCGTTCAGTTATATTTAACCTGCCCTAAGGACTGATCATTAGGGCTCTCGCGCTGGCTTCTGTTCCTTTTTGTGGTTGCGAAGTGCGCTCGATTGCCCGTCGTTAATGTTGTGATACGCATCTTTAAGGCCTATTATACAGGTGTTCTCTTTTACACATTTCTATTTAGGTTGTTTAATTCAATTTAATTAATGGATAATTATATAAACATTATATTATCACATCTCTTAATTCGTTTTGTGTAGGATAAGTAGTTTTTATTAATATATTTTTAATAATAAGCAAATTATTTAGCTTCATCGTTTTATTTTGAGTATAGTTCGTAATAATACAGTAATTAAGTACAATTCATTCCTTTAAATTATTTTTTTCCGTTCTCAGTTTTTTGTTCAATTTTCGAAGGATTGCATGTAACGCGGCGGAACTTAACGCTGTTCTTTACCTTGTTACCAAGACTAGGCCATTCAGTTCTTCTACTACCTTCAGGAAACCATACTTATAAATACCCTTCTTAAAGTGTGTTTAAAGTAAATATCTTTAAAGTTAATTTTTAGTTTAATCAGTTTTGTGCACAAATTAAACAATTTTTAACACTCTGTGTAACGTTACAAATAAAATACAATCAAGGCTGTCAAAAAGATGTAGTGATCACGTCAATCAGGTAAAAATCTTTGAACAAAAAATAGCTTGCAAATTATTGTTAGTTTGTTTCATCCCTAATGGCTTTTGCTAGTATCTACTGATTATTTTATAAAAGGTGGTCGTCCAATCATTGCTAATCTTATTTTGGACATGTCATCTTAAATTACACTTGTTTAAAGATTTATGATTTTAAAAAAAAATGTAAAATGTAGTACACTATTATATATATTTTTAAATACTATATAATGTAAATATATAAAAATCTTAAATATTACATTACTGTGAGTGAGAATCTAACCCGCAATCGTCGCGTTTACAGTCACATCTGAGCCGTCATGCCACTGAGCCGACGATGCCTTCTACAATCATCATTTATATTTATATTAAATTCAATACTAAGATTTATGGATTTTAATTGAGTGTTGTAATTTACAAGCTCAATTCTATGGCTAATACAACTAAAAATAATATTTAAACAACTCTAAATATTTTTCCATAGATAAAGAAAAAAATCACCATAAAGGGCTTATTGCTGTAAAATGAGTGGCATTCATAATCGAAATTACTTTTAAAAAGGTAAAGCAGTTGTAGAACAGAATAGAAACAGTAGGAGTTGAGTTTCGTTACTCAATCCGTAATATATAGAATACGAGTCACGGAGTGTTTTAACACTATATTTCGTCAGCTAGAAACAAACGTCATAAAATTCAATTATTTAAGATAAAGACTGGCTGTACACAATATAAAATTTATTCATATATAATTACCAACACAAATACATGCTCCGCCCAAATCAAATCGATAATACACACCTATACTTACAATGGAAACAAAAATATTTTCAAAAACACTTAATAACCACTTTACGCGATCTGTGATATACTAATCACAGGTTCTATTCCGGTGGATGTCAGTCCACGTGACATGCCACTGGACGTTTTGACAGACAGACAAAAATGTTATTATATAACGTATTATTATAGGGTGATACAAATATATGGAAGCAAAGGAAGTTTAAGTTTTATGTACGATTTATTTGATATTGTTTTTATATTTCAGTGCTCTACATACTAATATTTATTTTTATAAAGAATATACATAAAAAATACATAAAGCTTCATTTGTAAAAGTTTAAATTATTATTTCATTTTGAGAGTTCCTGCAGTTGGTAGTGGTGGCAGACTCAACTCGCAGTGTCTCGAATCTAGAACAGAAAACGAAGAACGGAAAGTCTGGACACTACGTTTTTACTGATGACATATATATTATATAAAATGAGCCAAAAGTTATCGTTTCCATTAGACGAAACTGAGTCTATATAGATAAATACTGTAAATGGAATCTACTGTAGGTAAATCGTATTTTGTCTATCCATTTGCTACAATAGGTTATGATTATTTCTTTGGATTTCTTTTCCTTACTAGTCTAAAAGTTTAATACTAATTTTAACAATTAAATATAATAAAACACTCTATACATACAATAAAAATTAACCGTATTCAATACGTGTATCTACGTCGCTACAGTTTCGATCGTTAGCAATTACAGAGCTTGATACAGATGTAATCTTTGCATAATTATTACTAACGGTTTTCGTTACATATAATTAATATTCTAATTAAGTTTATTGCTCTTCACTATATGTGCTCTTATTATTGGAGACAAATTACGTAGGTATATATATACTCGTATTTTGTTTATGCAATATTTTTTAATTAATTGTATGAAATTCTATAATAGTAAACTCATTTTCAAAAGGAACCTTGTATTAGTATATGTAGTTCCTAATTCGTTCCCTAACGAATAGAATTAGCAACAACTGCAAATAGTCATTAAATTAATACTTTTATGATTATTTATTTATTTAATTAACTATTTCCACGATATTATAATTGAATATAATGATTAAATTTTAATTCACAATAAACTTTGAAACTATGAAATAAAAAAAACCAAGCTTCCTATGTGAAGGTTTCTATAAAAAAAACATACACTATAGCAATTGATTTGCAACAGTATACAATCATTTCAATATACATAAAGATTAAAAAAAGCCGGATCAAAGAGCCGAATTTAACCTTAACCTATGGAACTAATTCAACAATAAGAACACACTTTACACCAAAACCCTACTAAAATCGATATATTCGTTTCCACTTACACAGTAAAACCTATTTTATTAATTAAATCTTCAGCCAATACGTGTTCGGGGGGGCGTCTATAAAATTTGTTTTTTAATTACATTTTATTAGATGAAATTGGCTTTGTTTTTTCGAATGGGAATCTGTTTTGACGGGACCCTTTGTCCCGCTGTCGGTGCTATTAATGATTTTACAAGGTCAATAATCATTATTGGTGATGATCGTATAATTAACAAGTTTCACTGAAGGGTTAGGCACAATAATGTTAACAACCTATAAACGAAATATAATTATCTAAGTTCTTTTGTGAGATAATTTAATTGAAGGATTTTGATTTTTGATGCTTTTTTTGTCTATGGAATATGTGATTGCTATTTTATAAATGTTTAAGATAAATAATTATTTGTATACGTGTAGGCGGCTCGAAGGCATTTGTGACGCTGTTGTATAATGGTGTGACTGTAAACGCTGAAGGTTGCGAGTTTGATTCCCACTTGAGGAAATGAAATATTTTCATTTCTTCATTCTAATAAAAAAAAGGCAAATCGCGACGTTGAATTCCGCCACGCAACACGCAACGCCTTCAAAATTCGGCGGAAATTGCGGAACGGAGTGCCTTAACACTACGTTTCTACTGCACACCCTGTTATATGCGGGATACAGCGTAAAACTAGCGAATACTAGACTCCTTCGCCTTAATCCTCTCGACTCTCTGCCTGCGGTTAACCTAGTTACGAGAACGAAAAGAAGAAAATATTAATAAATAATAATTAATTTCCCCGACAAATAATCGAACGCAAAACCGTCACGTTTACTGTCACACACTTAACCACTGCGCTAAGACGACCTTATACATATGTATATACATATGTAAAACGACTTATAAACAGTTTTCTCTATTATCTATATATATAAAATAGAAAGGTCACTCACTCATCACAAAATCTCAGAAACTACATGTGCTAGGAATCTCAAATTTTGCATGGACGTCACTTATAGGACGTAGGTACTCATGGAGACAGAAATTAATAATAACGTAGTTCACGCAGGCGAAGCCGCAGGCGGGCCGCTAGTAGAGTATATAAAAAAATAGAACACTCTTATCATATTAAATCATTTATCTGTACAAATAAATTTCATTTAAAAAAAACGAGCTCATCGTATAGTGAACTCCATTAATTCAGAAACACCAAGGTGGCCACTTGATAAGGTTGTTTTGACATCTTGTATTTATGCAGTGTTGGGACAAGCGTCTTTATCTAAATTACGATTTTGGGAGCTTTAAATGTATCTATTGGTGCTATGGAGTCAATTAAGGTTCCCCAGTGGGGATAGGATGGCTTTATTTTCAATATGACCTCGTTTGAAGTTTTTGATAGGCTTGGGATATAGGGAAAATGTTTATTTTCTTACTGAACCTAAAACATAGTAACGTGAAATGTCTTCTTTATAATATATGTTTTATAAAAAGTTTATTAAATTTTATATAACTCAAGTATTGAGTCTTCTAACTATATTACTGTCATGTTTCATCTAAATCGGTAAAAGTGGAACAAATATACGTCCTCACTTACTTTCATATCTATAATATTAGTAGGATGTACATAAATGATTTAAAAGGGAACTCAATGTTAAGACGCTCTGTTCCCCACATCCTAACGAATTTTCGAGACATTATGACTTTTAAACTTTTTATGCCTTGGTATCAGAGTTTAATTATTTTAGCAAAATCTAATGTAAAATTACAAATTTATGTTTAAAATATTGAAAAAATTAAAAAGAACCAATAAAATTTCGTCCGTACATAATAAGAATGTAAGAATACACTAAAAGAATGTTGTCTCAATCGCAGCTGGTACAAATTAATTTCGTTAATCAAACGCGGCGCAGGCGCAATGTATCAAGACGACAGCCAGCGAACAGATAAGGTTTATGTAGGACTCCCATGATATGTATGGATATATTTTTAATATAAATATAATATTTTAAAATTCAATATACACTATACTATACATATGTACGATATAAATTCTGAACACTTACATAAAATGCAAATACTGACATTTTTTTTAAACTCACGCTTTATAATAGTAGGTAAAATTAACTAAAAGTAAGTCATTCTCTTTGATTCCTTTTTTTTCCGACTATTTTTTGAGATATTGTGTGATAAACTAAGGACAATGCGCTTAGTTTCGTTATCAGAGCAAAGAAATTTAAATAATCTTTCCCTGAGCAGGAATCGAAACCTTCCTCGTGTAAACATTCGTTTGAATCTCTGTCGCTGTGCAACGACGGTCCGAGTACACAATTGTGCAATATAATTACTAACCAAATGAATAGTAATTAGCATAAAAAACATAAATACTGAAATACTAAAAAGTATTTTTAACCATTTATAAATATGAATTTATCAAAATAAAATTATTTAATTATAGAGACTATCCGGCATGTTCTACATTCAGGGGGGACCTACACTGCCGTGATTTAGAGTCACCAAAAATATCGACGGTAAAAAAGTTTCGTATAGTAGAAGGGTTACGCGTATTTTCACATTTTAAAATTTATAATGTAACTAATATACCAACTTTATATAAAAAGTATTTAAAGTTCACACACACCTACATTTATTCTGATATTTAACTAAAATTAAGTGATTTAAAAAATATATAAATAAATAAATATTAGTTTTAATAGAAAACAAATTTAAATTTCATTTTAAGAGTAGTTTCATCACTCAACACGCCTCCAGAAGGCGGAACGTGGAATACGAAAGTGTCTTATAAGAACGGAATATATCAGCACTAGGATCCTAGGTATATTCTGTCAAAAATAACTAAATTATTTTATAACTTTTAAATGTAAAAATAACGAATTATTAACAACAATATTTTAATTTTAAGCCTTTTTTATATAAAAAAAGGTAATATGTAATACAATATAAACACAATTGACTATCGATAAATATTATGAAAAATTTAAAATTACAAAATCGATATATCCATCAATATCATTAATATGTATTAACAAATAATTAATATATGGTTTTCAATGACTTTATTATGTAGAAATCTTACGCTCGTACACTAATGAGCTAGTTATGCAAACCCGAATGATTTCTTAAAATTCTTTCTATGTTTAATCATAGTGTTTTATAGATTTTTTATTATTAATTTAAACATTTCCATTGGAATTTTTATTGTCGTTAATTGATATAGATTTTATGTTCTTTATGGTTCTTGACGAACGATTTTATTATGTTTTTGGCACAAATACAATAAATTATTTATTATAATTTCTTATTTATCCTGATTTCTGATCTACATTTAAATGATTTATTAATAAAGTTTAACTATGTTTTCTGTTAATAAAACGCCTAATAAATAAACTTTTTTTATTTAATCCATGTAAAACTAAAATACAAGTCAACTCTATAAAATTGCAGTACTAACGTTGACAGAACATTCAACCCCGACNGGTTCTTGACGAACGATTTTATTATGTTTTTGGCACAAATACAATAAATTATTTATTATAATTTCTTATTTATCCTGATTTCTGATCTACATTTAAATGATTTATTAAAAAAGGTTTAACTATGTTTTCTGTTAATAAAACGCCTAGTAATTTTTTTTTTTTTATTTAACCATGTAAAACTAAAATACAAGTCAGCCCTATAAAATTGCAGTACAAACGTTGACAGAACATTCAACCCCGACTTCTAAATCCATATAATTAAATATCTTCCTTTGTAACCATTAATACTGGTGAGAGAATAGCGGAGGGCTCGAGATGCGCCGTTCACATGCCATTACGTAGTATTTCTTGAGGTACAGGTACGAACCGTGGACGCCCTGGTACTCCCGCCCCCCATTGTCTTCGATCACAATAATTTGTCAGCAAATCAAAGGGATTCGAACAATCGCATGTTTTTAATTTCGTATAGCTGTATAGTTCAATGGTTTTTGATTGTAGAGAAAAGTTTTGATTGACATTTATGTTTTTTAAGTTTATTTTCCAGATTCACGCTGGAAAATAAACAACTTGGAATATAGCAGAGTAAGCACAAGGAGACTAGTATTATAAGACACCATCTGCTCCCCACTGCGCCGAATTCTAGTGGCGTTTCAACGGCGTGCTTAGCCTTGACACCAAAACGGGTGGAAATCGAACCCACGACCTATCGAGCTTACAGTCATACACTTGACCCCTGCGCCTCGGTTGTCCTCTAAAAATATTCTCTATATGCCCGTTGTGAAATAACTAGATTTACCCTAATTTCTCTGCAAAATAATGGAAATACACAAAAATTGTCTACAATACAAGTAAATAACCGCTTAATTGAATTAATTAAAGAAAAATATAATCATTTGTCTCTCACACTGAATATTATTCAACGAACGAATTATACCTTTTGTTCGCGTAGCTCAGGAGCAGCGGAAGATGGTGGAGGTTTAAATCAAAATCAATTTTAATATGTTGGCTTAAAGTTTATTTTAGGTTATACCGGTAGCAGGTAACACCGGTAGCCGGACAATACCCAATCCGTCATTGTTAGATACGTGGGTGTACCGTCGGCATAATACCGTAGGACGTTGCATATTAAAACAGATTCCGAAATTTCTTATAATGAATTGTTTTGTTTTTGTTCGTTTTAGAATAAGGTGGAAAAAAGATAAGATAAGATAAGATAAATAATAGGTTAATTATAACATTAGGTAAGTTAATAGTAAAATGTATGCAAGAGATCCAAATACAAATTTCAAAATTGTTGGAAATTTAAAACATTTTGTGTATAAATTGTTAACTAAAAAAACATATTTTCTTGTATTTCAATTTCTCTTTTTTATTCCTTAGGACTGACAAAAACAAGAAATATAGATACCTATAGTTATCAGCCGTAGTTTTCAATCTATTCCTATAGCTCTAGAAAAAAATATTTAAACATCGTTCTAAATTATAAATATATAAATAAGAACCGTACATTTTTGACAATTCAAAAACCTACATTTTCATTTTACTTAAAAAAAATATTTTCATTTTGCAGTTGACAAATGAAAATTCTACTAAAAACAATTTGTAACCTAAGTATTACATGCATCTACACCAACATAAGAAAGAAATAACAATAGTGACGTTCAATAGATTTTATAGCACTACAATCTTAGTGGGTACTGCAAATGAAATAACATTAAACAGGCTGCCATTTATCGTACGAGACTATATATTTAGAGGCGCGTTCTTATGGCACCGATTTTGACCTTATGTCGTCGGTCTCCGCCGCAGGTTCAAAAGATAGTGATGTACCTACTGTGTTATTATTTTAGCCAAAAAAAATTGTTTTATCTGTAATTCTGAATCTATCTTTTTATATTGTTATTACTACTATACTGGCACTCATTATTTAGGAAGAAAAATAAATTATATTAGACAATTATTAGACATTTAAGTTTTAAGACAAAAGTAAAACAGTAATATAAATTAAAAATACGATCAAAGTGGACTATATTATCGAAAATACTAAAAACTAATCTAAAATATGATAAAATTATCGATATAGAGCTGCCCATCTCTGAGAACCGCCGCCCACGCAGGTCGCTCGCGCCGCCCCGTGCTCGACAATATTGCAGGACTGTTCAATACCTTTCACAGTCCACCTCATCCTCAACCTTTGGAAACCAACGACAATTGTATAGATATTTCTAAATGATTATCAGATTTATTGAGGCCAGTTGTGCGAAAGCGTGGCGTTCAGTTCCGCCAAGTAGGAATTCGGCGGAAAATGAGAAACTAAGTGTCTTAACACTATATTCTCTCCACCTACTGTTGTGTGCGGGATAAAGCGTGAAACTGATTATTAATTACAACCAAAAATAAACTTCTTAATTGCTTTTATCACCTATCAACCCACAATATGGAAATCGAAACAATTATTTATGTCATCATTCGATATACCGTATACTATTTATATAAATAGATTCGTCCAACGGAACTGGCCGGTCCCAATATTGAAATATAATATCAGATCATTAAGACCTAAACGCGGAAATGAGTGGGTGCAAACCCACCGTATCTAATACTATAATTTGAGGTCTGTCCGTCGTTCCGTTATGTAGCTTGGGTAATGGCTGTGAACGGTCATAATTGTTGGAGAGAATAGTGATTTGTTGGACAACAAGTTTTAATTGTTAACACGTGCGTCCAATTTTGGTACGTCGTCGTCGTTTATGTGGGTGATCTATAATAGTGTGTCAACTTTCTATTTGGATAGGTTCTCTAAGTATATTGGTGTGAGTGGCGTGTTATTGGCTAATCTAAGTAGGATTAGTTTAGGTTCTCTATGGTCCAGTACGAGTTTATCTATCATATCATTATAAAAATAAATATTTTACTATAAATTTTTAATTAGTTTATTACTTTCCAATATATTTCCCTCTATTGCTGTCTCCAACTTGCATAAGGCATGCACGCGCAGCCGACATGCACATTGTTGCGCATGCGCGTCTGCCCAGGCTCGGTGAGGGTCGATTTATTCAATGGGCCTCGTCGTCTTGGATACATTTGTATTAGTACTTGGTGAATAGGGCTGAAACTGAATAATTTTAGGAAAAATTGTATTTATTTTCGTATTTAGTAATTAAAGAGATAGGAAATACAAAATCAGTATCAAGAAATTAATAGTCTATTTGAGACGTCTATTTTAGAGACATATAAATTCCATTTCAGTATTGCGTGTCTTTTTCTTTACAAAATACTAAAACGATGTATCACAAATTAAAGTAATATAAGCTACTGAATAACAAACGTAACGTACATAAATCGTATTATGAATAATAATTAGAAAAATTGTCAAAATAGACACGCTCAGACGATTCACGGGTAATATTATTAGATGTTAAACAAATCTCTCTTACCATACTTTTATATTGAACTATAAAAATAAAAAAATAATTAAGGAATAAAGAATAAAATTAATATTCTACATTAAAATATAAGTTAATATATCTGCAACAGCCCTACCCCATCTTCTTTATACCCTGAATGAAAGGCACTAAAGAGTTGAGCGGCGTCGTGTCGGACAAGATGTTAGCTAGCCGTGCATCAAACCTTGTACACGCTGTTATTTATACCCTGTGTCGCCATGCTTCGGGACAATACAACCAGTACACCTATAGGCACCCACATATAAATACTTACCAAGAAAATCTTAAAAGGGAACAAAGAAATAACAATTTAATACATCAATTACAAAGACGAGCAAGCTATAAACAAGGATTATTCTAAACATCTGAGGTTTTCGAATTAAAAAGTTGTATAGGATCCGTCGTAAATGCAGGTCGTAGCATTGACAGTGCAATTCGTTTCTCTGAAAGTTAATTTCGCGCTATTTGGCTGCGACCGCAGGTTACGATCTCGCGACGGGATCGACCGCATGAGGCGTGCGCGTGCGCATACGTAAGCTGCTATTGTGCAATTTTTTTAGCGTCACTCTGTATTCCGTGCACTGCGTGCATAGGAAACTTTTGGCGGAAAGTGTGGAACGGAGAGTCTTAAGACTAGGTTCCCTCTGCTTATCCTGTCATATACGAGAAGGTGAAAAAAAGGTCTATCATCTTATTTCTATATGAAAGTGGATACAGCAAGTTTGTCACTAACGCAGTAAATTCAAAGTCAAAAATCATTAAAATCGCTATGCCATTTATTTCCTATTGGTATTGTAAAATTCAATAGCGTAGATACTACGTTAAAAAAGGTGTGTGAAAACATGAAAAAACCTTGTAAACGTTTACAAAGTGTCCTGATAACGATAATATAGAGAAAAGTTAACATAATTTGTTATCAGCTTAATAATGTATAAGGGAGTGTGAAGAATGCAATCTTTTTTTAGGGTTCGGTACCTAAAAAACTAAAAACAGGAAAACAGGAAAACTAACACGCAAGGGTCTGATGACGTTCTTGCACTTCCGTCCGTCAAGATCATTTATCTCGAGATCGCGTGAAGACAGGAACATGAAATTAATATCAAATATTAAGCACAGAAAAAATCAAGCATAATTAGCAATGATTTAGAATCAACGCCAACTTCTAAACAAACCTCTTCCCCATCCCATTCCCATTTCTTTATAAAAAATTTTAAGTCTTTTATTTTAGAAGGATAAGGCCTTTACATATATTTAATAAACATGTTTTTTTCTTCTGTTATCTGTATTTTTGTGTGCAATAAAGTTTTTTCTATATATCTATCTATCTACGTCTTTAATATTGAAAATTTAAAAGATTTGCTTACTTTTTTAGGCAGGTCTGGCTCAGGGGCACAAGGCTGTGAGTGTAACGCGATCGTTGTGAGTTCGATCCCCACTCGAGGTAGTGAATTAATATTTCGTAATATTTTCATTCTTTCGCAATGGCGCCTGGCGTTGAATTCCGCCACGTAACACAAAATGCCTTGAAAAAATTGGCGGAAAATAAGGAACGGAGTGTTTAACACTAGGTCCGCTCTGTCTAACAAAATATAAAAAATTTTATTTCTTCATATTTTATTCGATTCTCAATTTTTTTTACTATATTTCCTAGTTTTCAAATTACAAACCCAAGATCTGTTGGTCTATTAACACCGAATTATTTAACTGTGCAACTATAAAACGTCTAAATAACTATGATTTAGGTATAACGTGAGGAATATAGAGGATGTTGACACAAGAATATCGTTTAACTTTATACAAATTTAATAACTACAGTCACGCGATCCATTGAAAACTTGTCCGTACGTCCATCTGGTCTATACACGGATATATGAAAGAAACCCATTTCATTTCTAATTCGGCCATAAAACTATTATATACAATTATAGTTGTTTGTTCGTAGGATCCGTTTATACAAAAATCTATAAAATAATCGATTATAAAATTTTTAAATTTTACGATCATCAAAGGAAACGTTTGTTTCGATGTTATATTGATTTTTGTATTTGAATTATATCTCGTAACTAATTCGTCGGTGTTTCGTGTGGTTTCTCTAAAAATTATTAAGCTCCGCTCTAGAGGGTTTTATTAGGCGGGAATCGAACTTACACCCACGCACCTGTTTTCAATTCAAAACTAAAACTACTTTGCTAAATCTATTAAATTGAGGCAGTGTTACTAATTTTTACAATATGTTAAGATAGTGTAACCTAATGTAAAGGCCGAATTCTATTAAATAAGACCGAAAAATAAAATATATATAAATACTATAAATACTTAAACTAGATATAAAACTAGGTGCAGCTAAAAGGTCAACACACACTTGTATATTTTAATAATTCACAAGCTTTTTTTACTTACACAATCCGTTCCCCACTTTTCATGACAATGTGTGTTGAATGGCTGAAATTAACGCCGTTGTTTATCTTTTTAGCAAAAACATATACATGTATACATATGTATACATTTGGTAAAATTCCCCAAGAGGGAATTGAATCTACAACTGTCACGCTTATAGTCTAAAGTAAAGCTTGGGAACTTAGTGTTAATATACTTAACACTACGTCCCATTAAAATACTTCGAAGATCCACTCTCTGCCGAATTCTTGAGTGGTGATACTATAATATTAAACATTTCATTCCCGCAAGCGGTAATCGAACCTACAATCCTCAGACGCTTCTGCAACTAGCCACGACGACCCCATATTCATAAAATATAATATTATAAATTAGTTTTATATTACTAAAAACAAATTCAAAATGAAATTCTACTATTTTGTAATACCCTTGTACTTATATGGCTATGGGCTGGCGTTAGAAGCAAAAGTAAAAAGCCTAACTAACGTTTGTGTGAAATACACTCATTAAGGCAACACCTACGTATCGCCTACACGCGGCTCGAGCGAGTTTAAGCATCTTCACGCTTTTTCTTCTTTGTAATATATCTATCTATCTGTTTTAATCTTTTTTTTTTTTTTGAACCGTTTGATTATTTTGAGGCCAGCCGTGACAAAGGGATACAAGGGTGTGACTGTAAACGCGACTGGTTATGGGTTCAATTCCAATTCGGGGAAAATAAATGTTGATTTTATTGTACATCAGCTCCTAGATGTGTTCAAAACATTCTAATGAGTTGGAATTCATGATTATTGAATGATGAAAGTCTTACTTCGAAATCTATTTTAGGATTCCCTCGAATATTGAAGAATTTAGTAGATTGAAGATCTGGGTTTACATTAGCGGAACTCAACGCCGCACAATTAAACTCCTGCAAGAGAATCTGAGAACATAGTGCTCAGATACTCCTATCCCATTAAGATATTTCCGTACCCCATTTTGCGTCTAATTCTGGAGGCTTTACAGTATAGCGACGAAATGAAACTATCACATATCTCCAGCCTGCCACAGCCTGTCACAGCCACACGCTTGTGGCCCTACGCCACAGTGGCCAATACAAATACTTCAGAATTATTAATATTCCCTAGTAGAATCACGTTTGCCTTCTACCACGCTAGAACTAGTTCTTCCGCGCATTGTAACGATAGGCCGTAAGCGAAATTAGTTACGATACCGATATGAAGGTGCGCTTACCTTTTTTACACAATCACGATCTAGGGGAACGAGTGTATTGTTAAAGTAAATGTTAAAATAAATTTTATTCATAGTTCAATTAATAATAGAAAATATTATTTTTGTTTTCTTATAGAAATAATATTTCTTTTTGCATATGAAAATTTTGTCAATTAGGAATAGTTGACAAAGCTTCATGCTGTATATCGCGATTAGCAGGGTAGGCAGAGGGATCCTAGTGTTAAGAAATTCCGCTCTCCACTTTTCACCGATTTAAGGAAAAGTTAGTAAATATTTATTTCCATTAGATATGCTAAATATCTAATAGATAGGCTTTCTCACTAATTTTACGTACTAAAAATAATCTACAATTTTACGATTAATTTTTACGATAACGAGAAAAGCGACTTAACCCGCTATATCACTTCTAACTATCACAATCTCTTATTCAAACACAAGTAAAAATAAATTGTCAATATAAACAAAAATAAATTAATTGGTTTTTTTATCCTTTTCGTAGTTACTTCCCATTTTTTGTGATATTATATGTTGAAAAGCGGAAGTAAACGCTGCATTTTATTTAAACGAAAATAATTTAAAAATAATCGTTCCCCAGAGTGGTATCGAACCCATGATTATAGCGTTTGCACGACCACTAACGACGCTTAACGACGCTTGGTAAGATAAATCCTAAAGAAGATAAGTCTAAATAAGATTCCTAGATAATATTATTTAGTGAGGTCAACTGGTGACTTCATGAGTAATTAGTTTTAGATGATTTGCAAAGTTTTATCTTTTTTTTTAAAGCCGTGGGAAAGCCCGTGAGTTAAGTTATAAAAATGCAGCTTTCTCGCCGCTCTTGCTTCCGTAGTATAGATACAATCTGAGATGAGATCTTCGCGAAGCGAATGACTCACGTTATGTTTAATATGTTGTAATATTTACTACTCATTTTGTATGAAATGCTGTTTCGTGAAATATTATTATAAAATTAGATATGAGTATATTGAAAAAACTGGTTAAGGGCGAGTCGGTTTCTACCACCGAGGCTTTCGCACTAATTTCAGGATTGTACGTCAACAGGTTACATGGCAATTTTTTTTTTAAATTTTTTTTATTTCAATATAAAATACCTCGATTATTCGGCAGAAAATTAGGTGAGTGTCTTAACACTAGGTTCCAACAATTATTTACAATTTGTCTTAATTTCACCAACTCAGCACTAAATATGCCACCAATCCTCCATTTCCGTTGAATAGATGGTATTTAATATTTTTTAGTTTGACTAGAATTGTAATATAATGTTACACACATATTGGTTGCATTTGAGACCACCGTGGCATAAAGGCACAAGCTTGTGACTGTAACGGGACAGTTGAGGGTTCAATTCCCACTATTGATATTTTCATTTCCCTCTGGTATTAAAGCAAAAGCACGGCGTTGAGTTCCACAATACCTCGAGAATTCGGCAGAAGGTAATGAACGGATATATACATGATACAGCGTGAAGCTTAAAAAATATATACACCTATAACTCTACTCAAAACATTAATTAAATAAAATTCCCATTAAATTAACACAATGTTAATAATAAAGTCAAATCGGTCCATCGAGTCTGTATTAAATAGATGTAAGATAGCGCCGGACAGGCGGTGACTAACGCCGGCGCGGCCACCGCGTTACGCGAGGCAGAGAACCGGTCCGCGAAAATAATGTATCTCTAGAGCAACTTTAAATATCATTGCTTGAATTCATTAATCACTATAGAGGCCAAGCGTATGACTGTATATACAGGTATTCGGTTCGATTCCCACTCGAAGAAATGAAATATTGAATATTTTCAATAAAATATACCTATTGTTCTTTACATTTTAAATGTTATTGTTATAAGGAGAGAAGAATAAGTTCTTTTTAAATATGTATATATTTTTTACGTAGCTTGAATTGAACCTGCGCCATTTGGAAATCTCTACCCTCTAAGCCATACGTTCTTATGAAACTACGATTAAATCTCGCTACTTAAACAAAATTATTCGTTTGTCGTACAAATATGCGTGCAATGATATTTATTTTTTTCTTAAATTATGGTATAGGTACGAGAAGTATTTTAGGATAGTTTTCTTGATCTGAATATGAATAAATCAATAAAAAATTAAAGTTAAATATTAAAGTAATATTAAGGTAAGTGAATGCTTTTTTTATTATTTGTGGACTATCACAAACTGTTGAGAGGACAGGGATTTTTTATCATTTCACGCTTTTATTTTACGAAGTTAAGGTTTTTTCAGTTTGGATATTAAATAAAGAACCAATTGTGTCTGTTTGTCTATATATTTTAAGTAAAAAATATATAAAGACCTTTTGAGAACCATAAAATAGGCTATTTTAGAATCTGCAATTAATTATAGAAAAGAAGTAAACGTTTAAAATCTTTTATCCTGACTCTAAAGTTGTTTAAAAATACTTTTTTATAAGAGAAAATCTATCCATCACTGCTTAGAAAAGTTGCAACACTTCAGCAGAAACATACTCTAAATACCAAGTTAAAGGAAAGACTAGAAAAATATATAAAAAAATAAAACCACAAACATCATTATACATTATTTATTATCATCGATCTACACAATGTAATACATATATTGCGTAAAAAAAATATAAGTTTATAATTCTAAATTCTTCATAAAATATGGCTACGAGACAGAGGCCTGTCTAATATTGGCACATGGAATTTAAAAGATACTGTGCAAATAAAATGACAAGTTCACTAGTTGAATTGCTAAAGACGGAAATAATAGTGTTTTGACACTACTATTATTCATGTTAATTGTAGTTTAACAATTGAAATTTATAAAATTCTATCTAATTATCCCTTATATGGAAGTTGACTCAAGTTATTCTGTTTTTTTTTGGACAAATGAAGATTAGCTAGCAAACTTTGCATATTATCCACAGCATCCATTTCTTACCACCGTAATAATAATATTATTAATAAAATATATTTATTCTATATAAAAGCATTGTCTTTTGACATATGATATATAAACTGTATTTATATATTTTGTAAAGACATGTTAGAATTTAGATAGTAAACTTTACCAGCGATATTTCGCTTTAACAGCGAAACAATGGTAGTTCAACTTAATTATAAAATTAATATTATGATGTTATTTTTCCATTCTTATATATTTTATTTTTGATATATTATATGCCTGTTACAATATTGATAAAACTTGTGAAATTAAAAATTAAATGTCATACTTACAATTTTTTTTAAACGGTGAGTGGAATAGAAAAATAACATATTACAACTTAAATGTATTACTGTTATTATAAGTTTTTGTACTTAAGTACAAATTATGATTAAACTATTATTTTACCTAAATTTCAAAATACATTTATTAATATGTATAAGGCTAAGCCGTGTCAATATTAATATTATATAATGTACCCATATTTCTAAGCATTAGGAACAACCCTTATAATGTACACAAGCGATATGGAATGTTATATAAAAGCTTCATATATACGAACGAATATATTGAAAGTCTCGATCAATAACTCGATTTGATAAAAAAATCGATTTTTTTTCCAAAAACAGATTTTTGTATCAAACCTATCCAAGTTACGTTCTACGTAGATGATTATATTAGTAACAATATTTAAAATATTATATAAATATTATTTTTTACATAAAATAGTTAAGCAGTGAAGCCGTGTAAATACTACCGTCACTTAACCTAATAAATACTATTTACAAATTACCAGAATGCCGAGATTGCCAAAAAAAAAAGAATATAATAAAATATTTCTAAATCTTAATTGTTGTAATAAATTCACAAAAAAATGCAAATGAAGATTTTCCTTCAAATTTATAAATAACAATAAGATTATTCTATATATTTTATCTATGTCCAGAAAACACAATTTTAATATATAATCCACATGTCACTACAATACTTGTAAAGTATTGTCTACTTGTAAAGTAAAGTATGTCACTAAAATACTTGTAAAGTATTTTAATGCCATATTATACAGGGTGTTTTCCTGGACAAGATAATTATTAATAATCATTTCATTGGCAACACTCCATTCTAGCGTCAACAATAGAAGTTTGAATACTGTTTATATCCTCATATTTATGCACTGGGTCTTCTGTGCTCATTTTTGATGTATCACTATCGGTAGATGGTCTCCTTATTGGGAATGTAGTGTATACCTCTGTAACAAAAAGTTAATGTTAGTTTGTGAAAGAAAAATTGTAATTGCTAAAAAAAGTTAAAATTTTTGTTAATATATTATACGTGGAAATGCTTGTGGATATTAATTTTAGCACGATCTTTCTCTTATTTACTTTAATTGCTTGAAAATAATACAATATTGAAACGGTCTCTTCGTATACGGTTGAAATCCACTTATTATGTTTTAATTTTACATTATATCAATTAATGAGAGGATATATGAAAATGTAAATTTTTTTTTTAGTGTGGATATGATACAGATGTTCTAGGAATGTAATGTGATGAACCTTACTCTATTGTGTAAGAGAGACCGCTGTTGTTGATCGTGCTATCTCCATCACCTTCACCGCCACAAGCATTGACTACATCTACAACAATTGAGAAAAATATCATTAATAACAGTATTATTAATAAAAAATCATAATTCCAAAAATAATTATAATTATAGATTTTTGAAATAATAACACAGTTATCTTAATTTCTGTTAAAATTTTTTATGAAATATTACTAGCTGTAAAGGAAAAATTAGAATTATACATACAAATAATGACAAAAAACATATTATTACAGTGTGCATGACATCTTTTTAAGTATTAGTTAACTTAAACTAGGATTAAATCAAGAATACCGTTAGACCAAACAAAAATAAACAAAAACCTAAAACCGCAAAATAAATAATAGACTTAGTATTAAAAAATACCCCGTTACAAACAGAACGAGATTAAAATATCCTTGCAAGAGATTCCCTTAAATCCAACGAGGCAACAATTACAGACAGGTCTCAAGAGCGTTATAATCCCTCGAAATGTCTCTTTCGTATATCTCTTTATCTAAGACCACGCCAATGTACAAACATAAAGGAGAAACATCTGTTTCATTCCAAGCTTTTTCACATTCATCTTTTATATATTTTTTTAGCTTCACGCTGTTTCTGGCATATAGACGTAGACAGATGGAACCTAGTGTTAAGACACTCCGTTCCGTATATTATAAAAATATTGACTAAGAATGTGAGATATCAAATGTAAATAAGAATTTAAATATTATTTAGATACACAAAGAAGAGAATTAAATAGATTTGCAGGCTTGTGTCACGAACAATTGGAGGATTTTTGTACCTACTACATACAATGTCACCAGTTTTATAGCACCATAGCAAAGACGTTTATAGCGACCGTGAACTTGCAGTCTTATCGAGATAGATATCTCAGTACTTTACCTTCACGTATTTTCAGCATTTTATTTATACAGAAAAAATCACTGAAATCAAAAAGATTTACCACAAAAATCCACTTTCCATACAAATTTATCAAATACAGTAAACTTTGAAAAGCATATTAATTAGCAAACAGTAAGTTCAATCAACCATGTTCAAGCTAGATTCCTATGGCAAGAAACATAATTATATTTATATCTTAGAAAAGAGGCCATATCGTAGGAAAAAATAGATATACATTATTTATTTACGTTATTATTTATACTTGTCAAAATATCTTATTTAATACACATACATACATACACATTTCAAATGACAAAAGGCCAAATATCTATACAAGAAGCAACACAAGTTGTTAAAATAATACTTAAATCTAACAACTAATACCATTGTTAGCTGTTAGGTGCACTGTACATGAACTATGCAAGTTGCATTCGATAGTGCAATTTACGTAATCGTAACAACGATCGTAGCAACGCCGAATCTTGCCACGGCCACAGTTAAAGGGCTTAGGTGACAGGCGGCATTTATACTTCCGCGGGTACAGCGCCGGGTGAGTTCGTGCGAACACCCTGTATGTGCGACTGTGGGAATGGAACGCTTCATTTCTGTATACAGCGTGTTTAAACATTGGTAGGGTTTAATTTAATTTTGTATTTTTTTTTTATTATTGGCTTGTAATGTAATATTGTAAATTTTTGTAATAAATTACTCGCAATATACCTATATTAAATTTCAAAATTGCAATTTTAACCATCCAATACCAACCAAGTCAGTATGTATAGCAACCAAGTTAGGATAGAGGGAACCAAGAATCATGATTTTTTTTATTCCATATTAGGCGTTCCTCTAGGCTATCTAATATTTGTAGCGAACTGTAATAGAACCTAAACTATTCATATAGATAATCACATTCTAACTACGCCACAAGAGTTTCAATATATAATTAGAATATAAAAAAACGTCCTATACATTCCGCGGTGTTCCCAGGCGAGGCTAATTAAAGTTACCACTTCGGACGCAGCGCGAACAATTGTGTACAATTGAACATCCGCGGCCAGCTGGTGAACTGTTTTATTCTTAACGCGACCTTTTTAAACTAGGTCTGTAAACGTAAATCTGATTTGTTTTGTATTAACTAATTGTAAATGTACGTTTATTTTTATTTTTTATGCTATACAGGGTAAGAAAAAGGAAACTAGTGGTATGACGATACATTTCCCCCTTGTTCCTCCCAATGCCACGCTTTGCCTTATTACAAGAACGAGGAAATGAAAATATTAATAAATAACAAATCAATCCACAGTGTGGATACTACTACTAAATTAAAACAGACATATAGATATATACATATATCAACCAGAAAGTTGACATTAACCATATACAAAATAAAAAAAAGAAAATGAGTGAAAATTGAAAAACCAGGAAAACAACGTTTAATAAATTACCTAAGATTTTCTAGTAATAAAGCATTCTTTGCTCATACCTACGTATGAGCAAATATAGAACCTCTAGAAGACCGTACCAGTGACCCAGTGCACTAACACAGACGAACATCGATTTCTAATCGCAATTAAACTGGGCCCTTTGTTATCGATACGTCAAAGGCTAGACCTTAATTACGATTACTGGATTCGATCGATAAATTATAGTTCAGATGTAAGCTTAATTAAGTTTGCATAAATGTCACATTTGCATTGGTTTCTCAGGGGCTTGCTATGCTCTATGATATACGGGCGTTGGAGTGAAATTTGTGGTCGCTTTCAAATAACGGTAGGTATCGAGATTTGAATATTTTAACTCGGATTACAATCGTTTGTAATGTGTCTTATTAATGAGGTTTTTTTTCTCTAAGCTTCACGCTGTATCCCGCATGTAGCCAGTAGGAGACAGTGGGAACGTAGTGTTAAGACACTCCGATGCCAACTTTCCGCTGAATTTTGAAGTCATTGCTTGGAGAGTAACGGAACTCAATGTCACGTTTTCCTCAACACCAAAGCGAGCTTACATTTCCTGTGGTGGGAACCGAATCTAGAACCTGTCGCGTCTATAGACACACGCTACTGACCTAAAAAGGTACCTTTAAATTATTACCTGTTATTTAGCCTGAATGTGCATCTATAATGAAAATTTCTACATGTGAAATTGTAAAATCTTTAGTTTTCTATATACTTAGTAAAATAATCAGTAGCGGTACTCAAACGCCAAGGGCGCTCACGTCTCGTAGTGCGATTCACACGAGCTGGCCACATGCAGCGTCTCTCATACTCTCCTATGTATAGATATTAAATGAGTATTTTATTCAATACAATAAAATTATATTAAACAAACATATCTGAGGCTAGTCGTGGCTCAGGGGCACGAGTGACTTTGTGGCTGACTCTGGATTCGATTCCCAAACGAGAAAATAAACTTTGGTGTCGAGGCGAAGGCGAAGGCGTGCTTTATGTTCCGCAAATAAAAGCTTTCTTTAAAATATATAATAAGCTGACCTGAACCAGACCAACATTACAAATATTCACCTATCTAACTTCAAGAAAATATCCTAAACACGCAAAACAGATAGTCAAGACCATACACCAGCCATCACTCAGGCTAAACGCTCTCGAGCTTTTACCGTAACCCTCCAAATAGGCATCTTACCCGCAATTCGGGTTCGGCGGGTTAAGCGGCGTGCACACTGTTCCTTGTACGGCAATTGCAAATTATACGTTCACGTATGGGGCTACCGCGTTCGCACAGTTTCGGAAGCATTAGTGGCTATTAAGCACCGTTAACACGCTCGCTCGTCACGAGCTCACGACTTGCATCGTGAAGTATCTATCGGCGATCTCAGTAGCGGATACGAACTCGCTTTTCACACGGGGCCCGGTACGCGTGAGTCCCTTGTTTGTTGTAAAAGAAAATGGGAGACAATACTAATAGTAGGAGTAATAGTATCTACAATTTTTAATTCTCAGGAATAAATTAAACTAAACTTTTAAAAAACGTAAAATTCATCGGATTTACAACCCTATTATTTGATTATGACAATGCTTAGGACTAAAATACGTCACTATTTGCACTGTGACCCTGTCAACTGGTTGCTACCATTACATTGTATGTTAATTATCTGTGGGCGAGTATGTCCTGTCACTGTCATGTACCACACAAATATGTCTTCACTAATTGGTGTGACGTCGCCTATCCCGTCACGGGGCGTGTGACCGCACCCTTATGTCAAAAGTTTAATGAACCCAATTTGACAGCAATAATGTTTAACTTTTTATATTACCTTTTTTATGTCATCGGTAATCGATATTATATGTTAATAATAAAATGCACCGTCAAAAGCATTAATATAGATAAGGCGTTACAAATTCGCAATTTAATTGCTTGAATCACTTATAATTGATGATAAATCGTCAACGTCATGTTAACATTTTAGTAATTTACATTTAAGGTTTATTGCTCAATTGGTAGTCTTTTGTTTGATATGAAAAAAATTTTTACAGACTAATTATTTTTATACACATGCATTTTTCATTGCATTTTTTTTTCAGCTTCACACTGTATCGCTTATGAAGCAGTGTAGGCTGAGTCACCCTAGCGTTATAACACTCAGCTTCCCACTTCTCCTCCAACAAACGAAAATATTCCCACCCAACTAATTTCCACTTACCAAACTGACCTCGAATCCAAATAATTAATTTTATAAAACTTTATTATTATGGAATAAAGGAATGGATTCCTAGTTGGCTCTAAAGTAAAGTCGGTCAGTGCGGTAACTTTGTAACAGTAGGAGCCAGCAAGACATCTCAGTACAGCTCCACGCTCCAGCTGATTGCACCCGTGATATGCTAGGCCCTAATAAACTAAGACATATTCCACCACGGCCTTGTGTTGTTTGTCATTGCAGTGTGCGGTTCTAAAATATCTATTACGCAAAATTTTGACCGAATTCTATAGTTTTAGGTTGGATTTTAGTGATTTTGCTTTAGATTTTTTGTTTGTTTGTGAGATTTTCGTAATAAATAATATATATATATAGGTTCTTGTTTTGAACTAAACATACCAATATACCAATGTTCAACATGAAAAAAATATATTATGCATCATTTTCATAGATTAGACATAGACAAGAAAGGGCATGCAAGATTGATAATTAATTATTAAATTAAAAATACATACAATATATTAAAAACAACTGAAAAAGTTCCTTTGTTAGTGATGTATTATGTGAATCGTATCTTATAATAAAAACACACATTTTATTAATCCATTGAAATATCGAGTTAAAAGTTTAATTTTATTGAACCAATAAATAACTTTAACGAGCCTTGTTTTACTGTCACAGGAAAAATTGTATATTAATAAATCTCGATGACACTAATTACAACAATTGTATTGATAAAAGAAACATGTTTTATTAAACAAACATGTCGAATTGTTTCATAGTCAACCGGTAGAATTGATTTAGAATAAGCATTTTAATTCAATTTCAACACTAACTGAAGCTATAGGTATACTAAATAATAAATGTCTATAGGTGCCCAAAAATGCGGATTTCTCTAATATAAATTTTCGTATTGTAATATTAAAAATGTTAGATAAAATATCTATTTACGAGTATGTAATAGAATTTGTAAAATAAAAAAAAAACTAACCTGTGCTGACGCAAATTGTCCTGCCGTTTGAAACTCTTCCCGCAAACCTCGCAGCTGAAGGACAGCTCCGGGCTCTTGTGGGTGCGTTCGTGAATCATCAGGTTGTAGGACTTGGTGAACCGACGTTGGCAATACTTGCAGACGAACTCGCACTTTGGGCGCAGTTTACGCCTAAAATCCCTGGTGTGGTCTTCGTCGATTTGCATCACGGCGAACATTTTGTCAGATCTATGGTGCTCGCTGCGGGCGGGGCTTGGGCGCCTGTGTGACAATGATAGCTTATCAGAAACATTATACATTCAATTATGATACTTCTCACTGGTTAGATAAGGCACGAAATATCTTGCCGTATCTCGTCCCCTAATTAACGCCACAGATAACTATAATTCTTAATTTGTTTTACTAGATATTTACTTAAGAAGTCATTACACGTACACGAAAAAAACATTCGACAGATAAATTTATGGATGTTATTAGCTAATTAACACACTGTACACGAAACGAAATCTAGTATTGCTATATAAATATACGAAACTCTCATAAATTTATGTAAATGCACATTTTTATTGCTGTAATCGATGAGTATTAACTTATAAGTACATACATAATTAACACGTATAAATTACTAGTTGCGACGGTCTCTAATCGCTGTAATAATAAAAAACGAGTGGAATGAATGTTAATATACGCACCTCGATAATAAACACTTTCACTATAATTCTTAATAGCTCAGTACAAAAGTCTAATAGTATAAACAAACTTTGACGTTAAAACACGGATTAAAGTTAACTAGACGTGGTACGGTGGACGTGCGACGTAGGCCGGGTGCGTTTAGCAACTGCGCTGGCGAGAGGGTGCGGAAACTACTGATAATGTTACGCGGAAGGCGCGTAGCCCCCACCACGTGTTGCTCTCAATGAACAGGTAGCGGACGGTAGGCTGGTGCCTGATGGTGGATGCCGGGCAGGAATTATACACTAGCACTTGCTGTTACGTATTTGAATGTTAAAAAAGAGCTATCGTTCTTGATGGAACGTTAGTCTAAAACATCAAAAATATCGATACAAATTTTATATTTTAGATTTTCTGTATATTATGAAAATATAAGAAAAACAATATATATAAAATTCATATATAAATATAAGTGATTGCTATACAGTGGATCATTACAGGTACACCGTACAAGCATTAAATGGCAGCGATTACAGTACAGTGCGCGGTGACGGTGGGAAAGCCGCGGGTGGCTCGCGGCGCTACCGTGCGTGCGTTCCACTCACGATATAGCTTATTTCGGCACTGGCGCTTGCACCCGCTAAATTACCGTTTGTATTGCCTTCTGTTATTAGCGGTAGAATGCTCTTTCCAGTATAAATAGTTCCGCGTAATTTATTTCTTTTTTTTAACGGGACATCGATTAATAATGAGTAAATCAACTATTTTTTATCTATACTTAAGTTTGATATGAGCAAGCTAATTAAAAATAATATAAAATTAACGTGAAAACAACCGCGTAATAAAGAAGCTGTAAAACGTGAAATTTTTAATGTTCGTTTTATATCAGAACAAAATATCAACAACGATAATGGATTTTATTTTTGCAATATAACATTTAATGGGAATTCTCGAGATGGCTCTATTAAAGCAGCGCCCATCGTTTTACTGTCAGCCAGATAACAATTTCACAGGACTGTGGGCCACGAAGACCATGACGGGCGAAAGAAATTCTATATTACATATTTCGACATACATAGCTACCATTTAGGGTTAGTCTTCGCCGGTACTTCTTGATAAACATCTGGTGGTCACGACGTTCCCTCTTTAGTAGCAAAATAAATGCCTCTTATGGTATGAGAGATGGTCGCGGGTTTATCTTAAATTTACTGTTCATCTTGTGGAAATTATCGTCATTTTAAGTTAACAGTAACGGTTGTTACAACTGCCGGGTTCTTGTAAATCTTCTTTGAAATCATCATGTTATATGTCAGTACGAGTATGAGGCCAGCCATGGTGCTGAAGTGGGCTGTAAACGCGACAGGTAGTAGGTTCGTTTCCCACTCGAGGAATTGAAATATTTAATAATTTGATTATCTTTGTTCTGATGTCTAGGCAAAACGCGGTGTTGACTTCTGCGACTCAAAACGCAATGCCTTCGGAATTCAGCGAAATATAAGGAACAGAGTGTCTTAATATTCTGTTCGTTGCCTATCCTGCATTGTTTGGAATACAGAGTGACGCTAAAAATATATATATTTCACCTTACCTATTGTAATGACTCATTCAAGAGTTAAAATTAATCTTTGGCTAAATTAATATAAAATATTTCTATTCATTTTGATAGCCAAAAGATATAATCTATTTAAGTCTCAGTGAGGCGGATCTGTACAGGTATGAATCAGAACACACCTTAACTTACTTCATACTGAATTGACGATTCTGTCGATTTATGATTCATAAATATATGCACCTACCTACATTTGAACTAATGACCCCGGGATTCATAGAAGTAAACCATGTAATATTTGTATATTATTTAATTAGAAAAACAATGAATGGTTCAAACTGCGTCTTCACATTAAATTTCGTTGAAATACTGTCATGGGTTTTTTGTTTTTAAAATATTCCACAGGTGCTTTATATATTTCATTTTTTTTAAGCTTCACGCTGTATCAAACGTGTAGCACTAGCAGGGTAGGCAGGGGGAGCCTGGTGCTAAGACAATCCTGTCCCCACTTTCCGTCGAATCCTTGAGGGCTTGCGTGTTGAGTGGCGGATCTCAACGCCGCGGTTTACCTCGATACCAGAGCGAAGAAATAAAAATATTGAATATTTAATTTTCATGTCGTCGGAATCGAACACACAACCTACCGTATTTACACGCTTGTGTTATTACGCAGCGATTGACCCCTTTTGAATTTGAATGTAGGTACATGAATTTACTATTTTAAAAACATATTGACATTTCCAACACGAATTATTTAATGAATTAATTAATTTTTTACTAATTTTTTGTTTTTTCGTCACTTTCAAACATTAATGTAAATCAAAATGTAGCACGGAAGATCTCAGTTATGAGTCATATAAGGTAAACTTGAGGATAATTTGTTGTTTTAAAAGCTTTGACTCAACGTGTTAAATAATTGCATACTAAGTGAAAGCGATTTCTAATGTATCATCCTATATGTGTGAAATATTATTTAACACTAATATTATATTTTAATAATTACTCATATTTTATTTTAATAATATTAGGATTTTTCTTATTAAGGTTGTATATGGGGTCAGTAGCACAGGGGCTCGAACTGTGACTGTAAACGCTACATACATACTCGTACATTGATTGTGGATTTCGGCGGCAAGTGTGTTAATAGGAACGAAGTGTCTGTTTACTCTCGTTCCCTTTAAGACATCATTCGGCTGGCAGCCCTCAGCTATTGATTTTTTTAAATATAATAAATACAACAACATTTAACAATCTGTAAATGTACCGATCAATAAAAAAAGATTTTCACAAATTGAGAACCCTCTCTTTTGAAAGTCGGTGAAAATAACGTTTAATGTTACCTACCTATAAAAAAATATATTTATCGTATACAAATTACTTCCAACAGTTTTACTGGTCCAGAATCGTCTATCAAAGTTGCTGCAATACAATTTGCTTGCAACTCAACTCATTAAAAATACTACAATCATTAAAAACCTCCACCGATATAATCATTGTAAACACTGGCTACAGAATACACCTTAATGATGACCACAAAAACTGCCACTTTAAAGTTAATTACGTAAAATTCCACAATCCACCAAGTACCTATGCTGGCTGAGAAAAACATTCGATTGTTAGCAACATAGTATGACCGGCAACGGCTTTTATACTACGGCTTACACTACCCGTTAAATATGGAAATATTGTAACAAATCAACTAAAAGGCCAGCAGTGTATAGCGAACATGTTGAAAACAACGCGAATGGACAATAAAATCCTGCAATCTATCAGCCTTTACATTTAACTCGAAGTATTGAACTATTAAAGCAAGGATCAAAACTATAAAAGTAATGGTTGTTTTCGTATGTATGAATGTCGTAATTAAATTTTATCACTAGCATCTTAAGGAGAAATCGTTAATACGAGGCTAATTTCGCTCTATTCATATCTTGAACAAAACTTTTTTATTGCCCATACATTTGTATGTAGTTACAAAATATTTTATTTTATTTTATATGGCCCTTAATGTATCTAGTAATCGGAATAGTCGTTGCAGACTCGTAAGTTGCTTGAATTTGGTACATTGATTATATGGGTGTATGAATAAGAGAGGCCGGGTGGTCTGTGCCTACCCCAGAATGGTCTTATGCCCACCCCAGAACATTTTGCCCCGAAAATTAAGAAAAAACTACGTTTAAAAATAAAACATAGATCCCCTCTTCCCCACCAAAAAATATATCTAGATACCCCCATCATTAATTATGAAGTCAGGATTGCTCAGCACCTACTATTATAGGACAGCGCACAACCAACTAAAAAGGACGATTTTCACGGTTTAAAATACAGTATTTATCAAGTTACTGTGTCAATGGCTTTATAGTCGCATCTAATACGGTCTATTATAGCTCTTTGTGTCCATTGTTCGTCTTTCACGAGGCCGAATGTCGAGTCAGCATGAGACCATTCGGTTTTGGTCTTTCGGCGTCCGCCTTTGTTGGAATTCGTCAATCAGTTTTCTAAGCTTACTTATTATGCAATTGTCAAAAAATATTATATTGTTGATAGCGTGTATTGATGAGCTTAGGTTTTTTTATTGGTTTTTTTTTTTTAAATAACACACGCTTAAATTTTTAATTTTTAATATTCGAAAAATTGGTTTTACTAGTAGAAGGTAAACATTATGGTATGTTATAATTACAATGTAAATAAGAAATAGAAATAAAATTTTATACATTATATTTCCTCCGTATTTCATCACGAATTTGTGTTTATCATTCCGCTTAACATTTTACGAACAATGACACACCTCTCTCTCGTGTACATGAAAGGTATTTCAATGATGAAAGGGATGGAGGCGCTGGCCTTACCTTTTGCTTGGAGATTTATAAAGCTGAATCACGTTTCTGTAATTGCCTTGTGGTTTTAATGAATAAATGTTTATTTTGATACATAATTTCTATGTTTTTTTTTTGAAACGGCTCTATGATTATTTTTTTAAATATATTTTTATATAAAATCTATAAGTAATATAATGTTAAATGTATACATATATCTGTATATTATAAGTTATAATTTAGAAATAAAGAATTGGTTTCATCCAAATTATAATATAAAAGATAATGAGTGAGCAGAAATAACGTAACAGTTTATGTCTCGCGCGTTCCCACAGGAACGGTATGCGCTCGCGATGGAACAGCGACGAGATGAGAGCGGTCGACGCTACAATTCTTTTCATATTTTTTTTGTTTAATAAAATATTTAGTTTGTTTTACAAAGACCCTTAATTTGCGTATTTTATGGCTGTTTCTTTTTTTAATAGATTCCAATTTAAAAAATACATAAGTGTATATATTTCTTGTATATTATATTAACCAATGTATTATATATAGGGATTTCAGAAGTCAACGTTAGTAACGTAGGTACATTATTTTATAATAGGACAACAATAATCAAAAGGAAATTAGGCTTTAAGGTTTAAAAAGATTCTAAAATATGCCAACATAAGAACATATAAATCTAAAAACATCTTATAATTTAATATGAAATTACAATTAATATCATATAACAAATTATTGTACTCTATAATAACTAAAAAAGTATTAAGACCTACTAAAGACTCTACCGCATTTCTGCGTCTGATATATTGGGCGCTTCGTATAGCCCCCGGCGAGCGCCTCCCTCCGTACATTTCAGCTGATTGCCTATGTTTCAACTTTTACATACATAATATACTAACTTCGACTTGTTTATTACTGAGAAATCGATTATATTTTATTTTTTATTATATAGAAATGTGTAAAATTACTAAATTATCATAGATTTCATCGAAATCATGGAAAATTTATGTTTGTCGTAAATGCTAGTTTAGTTTAACTAAAAGTATTATTTAAACGAAAATTATATATCTATCAATAAAAAACTAAACCTTTCCATTTCCATAGATAATCACAATTAATAACTAAATCATATCATTATCAAACTACCCACACATCAAAGCGATATAAGAATAATGAAATATAAAAACATAATTCTCCAACATTCTCCACCCTCCTCACATATACTCATACCCTCTTTATATGCCGACAGTACATTAGGTGGATATTACACGAACACACGCTACTGGTTTACGCGACGGCCAATCAAATACGAAGGAGAGATCTTTAATAACAGTTTGTGAACTCTTTCGAATTGATTACTTGTGATTGGTTAAGAGTTATTGATCGATGCAGCCTTGTATTTAAATTTCTTTTTATATATTTCATTGTGGGTGAAATTTACATAGTGAAAATTTTATATTAGTGATATTTAAATAGATTTTCGGTATTTTTTGCTTTAGATATCTTCTATAGATTACGAGGAGTAAAGAAAATAACTTTCGCACTCATAGAGAGTCCACTGCATTACTTATTCTAATTTTCTGACTTAGCGTTCTAATTCACGAAACCTATCTCACTGTTTTATCTCAACAGACAAACAAATGAAAATTAAAAATTATAATGACATTAATTTTCAATTTAAATTTACAATCATATTTACATCTAAAATCGATTAAACATAAGCAAATCTCCAAATACGAAACAAATTAAACCTTCTAAATACCAATTAAAAGCACTAAGGCACTCAATCGTCTCAAAGGAGGTCGTCTTATTACAGTTCGTGGCCATACATACATAATTAAAACCTGGGTAGACCCTGAGCGCTGTATCTCATGGCCTTAACACTGTGGCTTTGCACTCAAATATTGTAATAGACGATTTTGATCGGTTAAAAATACTTTCACATGTGAATGCTTTTCATATATTATCGTATGAAATTAGTTATAATGTTTAAATTATAATTAGCTATATTTCGCGTGGTGTGGTAGTGGAGAACAGAGTGTCTTAACACTAAGTTCCCTCTATCTACAATGCTGTGTGCAGATTACAATGTAAAATAGTTTTTTTTAACTATATCTAAATTATTTTCAACAAATATACCTACTTAATAAATTAAATTTTCTAAATATCTTTAGCAATATGAAAAAAGCTATCATTATTTCGTTAAATCATATCAAAATCAAATAATAGATTAATTAAAAAACAACAATAAGCTATATTATCTTTATAAAAACTTAAAAGGCCAAAATAATGCACAGAAATAAAATATATATCGAAATCATATAACGTCTTCCTCTATCAAAATCATATGCGCATACGCAACTAAAAATTGTATCCAGCTACTGTTCACCAATCAGCGTGCGGGGCGTGGCGCGTAACACAGTGGCCGATTGGGGAATTCAAAGTTATTTTTACTTTTTTATATACCAAACGCGTAGGAGGAACTTTCTTTCTTAAAGCTTCAAAGATTTATTCACGGACGCTGATATGTGTGGGTATTTAAATGCACTTCTCTTTTTTTTGAAGCTTTGATATTTGTGCGGTAGTGTGAAATATTTTTTATAAATTGACAACATATTTTTATAAATTCCAACCAAACAATGAAAGTAACGAAATTAAAAAAAAATATATAATTACTTTATTCTGAAAATACCTTTAAAAAGCAAAAAAATATTCATATATCAACAATATCACCTATATACCTACTAAATACGTAAAAAATCGTAAAAGCGGAAACTATAGAGTCGTTAAACACTCTAAAATCTGACCGCAAACATATTTAAACGGATCTAACTCACAATGTCCACAAAGTCAGGTAGATCACCTGTCACGTGGCGCTATCGGTCAGTGTAGCGACGCCGGTGTGAACTGGCCTTTGTAAACACTCAATGGACTGGTGAATGGACGTGCGAAGTGGGGTAATCTTAGATATGCCGTAGGTTCCCAACTTGATTCATAAAATTTTTGTTTTCGTTGATTTTTGTTACAATTGTGTTGTACCCCGCACTTAGCAGAGTAGGCAGAGAGAACCTTAGCACCTTGTGTGAAGACACTCCATTCCCCATTTTTCACCGAATTCTAGACACATTGCGGTGTTTAGTCGCGAAATTCAACGCCGTGCTTTGTTTCGTTACTTGACAAATATTACGTAAATTTATCATTTAAATAACGATATAAGTTAAAATTAACATTAATATTAAATAAACACCTTGCAATTTACAAATATAATTAACCACGCAGTAATATTTACATCAAATTTTACCATTTCACGGCCGCGTTTAAATATCGGTATGAATACATCATAAAATAGTAACAAGGTATACCTACGATAAGAAATATTTACATAGCTTAGGTAGGTTTATTGTTTACTGGAAACTTTATCGCCAAACAAAGGTATCAGGCGTCGGTACACTCAAAGAGATCCAAAGCCTCGACGCCTGGCCCGTGCGCATACAAAACGATAAGCCATCGATAGAGATAAGAGATTAAAAAGGTATTCAAAGTAAATTTGTGCACCCCTTTTGTGCAATTGCAAAATGTTTTAACGAGATTTTACGTTTTTGCAGACTATATATATAATTAGCTTTTAAAAAACTATTATAAATTTGTTAACAATAGGTTACGCCTATGCAAGTATGTATTGTATAATATTAGTTTTTTGTAAATATATAAATATTTTCCACATTCCATTTAAAAAAAACAACCGGCGGAATTCGAACGTAAGTATAACCTTATTTGTTAATATTTAACACATCCAAGAAAGGAATTCGTTTATCTATTGTCGTCGTAGTGAGATAAGTGAAGCCAATACACGCCCAGCCTTTGTCTTTTATCTCTGACAAATAAAAGTTTCCTGTCATATTCTCTTGTGTGACTGACAAATTATGTTTCGAGAGGACGCTATGTACAAATAAATATCTATGTTGACTTATGATCGTTTGAGAGGACGCGATTACATAAAAACTTAAGTTTTTCTGATTTTGTTTTATCTGTAACAATAGTTTTCATTTATATAAGTATATAGCTTTACGCTGTAAAACGCCCGCACTTACCGGGATAGGCAGAGGGAATCGAGAAACTTAGTTTAAGACGCTTCTGTCACCTATTTTCTGCCGATCTGCGGATCTCAACGCCACGCTTAGCCTCGTTACCTTCGCGGGGAAATGAAAAACATTTTCACGAGTGAGAATAGAATTTACAACCAGTCGCGCATACAGTCGTACTAATACATATATCATTTAAACGAGCTATCAAACAAATCTGCCATCATCAAAACCCAAGACTCACTAATTATATAAATATCTATTTAGAATATTAGAAAAATACATAACAAAAATTTTAATAGTGAAACTGTATGACAATCGATTTACTGTATTCGCTCAATATTTAAACATGGGTATAAAATTAATGGTTGAAGGTTCGGTCGGCGCGGTCGGCGTGATGACAAAAGCGTCTCCGACTCTAAATAATCATTGTCTTCGATATTATTCCACCCCGCAGTTCGTGTGTATGGAGGAAATTAATATTGTAATTTTTATAATGTTGTTACACATACAAATGCTTCGCCACTCAACACGCAATGCCTCGAGAAATTCGGTGGAAAGTGGGGAACGGAGTGTCTTAACACTAAGTTCCCTATGACTAACATGCTGTGTACGAGATACAGCGTGAAGCGTTTATATATAAATAAAGAAATAATAAAAAAATACAGATCTAATATGATTATTTAGATAATTTAATTAAATATGGATGGTGATTTTCTGAACCTATATAATATGTAGGTTACCTATTAAGAATTTCTTCAATATTTTTTCTGATATGAACTTAAACTTTTTTTACGTTTATCTATGTATATATTTTATCTGTACAATATTATGTCAATTGTTCGTAGATAGGTCGCGTATGTGACATTTGTCTCCAGTATGTAACGAGTGCGTTCGGCGAAGTTAAAAGAAAGTGGCGCGCAGTGCTCCCCGCCGCGCCCCGCCGCGCCCTGCCGCGCCGCGCGTCCTCCACATTCCAGAAATCATCCAACACAAATTCAAATATTAATATTCAATGTTTATTTTTTACATTAATATTTCCATTTCTTCGCTCTGGTCGAGGCAAAGCACGGCGTTGAGCACACTCAACACGAAACGCCTTTAAAACTTGGCGGAATATGGGGAACGGAAATTCCTCTGCCTAATCTGTTGTGTGTGGGATGCAGCGAGAAATTTTTTTTTGTTTCTTAAAAGCTATATCCACGTCAATTTTTTGTGATATTCACACATCTACATACAAAACTCTAAAAAATACACAACTAAATGTTAAAAGAAGTCTTACTGTGAATGTGGTTAACACTCAAGAATATTAATGAAACGAATGACATTAACGAAGACATTTTCATATTCACAACATAATTAATATACTTACAGATATTAGCTCATAAAATTATAATATTTATTGATATAAATTGTATCATAATTTGCAAAATAAAGCGTTGTTGACGCTATAAAAACGCCGATTTGAATTGAAATTGACTGCGCGGGCGGTAATCGCCCGCTACCGAGATACGCGTGTGTTCTAAGAGCCTGACACCTCATTTAACAACATAACCGCCTATTCTATTGAAATGTGGAATTTTGCATAAGATTTGAGTTATTTTATATTTCTAGTTTTTAAGATTTTTAGTTATTTTAACATAGTTTTCGGCATTACCTTTATTAGACTATAAGAAATCAATATGATGAAATATTATATTTTAAATAGAATATAGATTTTAAAGGAACTTCTTTGTATATATTAAAACAAACACGAAATATAAAGCTTTGAGAGATAATAAAATTAAGTGGATACAGAAACTATTATAAAAAAAATCGCCGCCTCTTGGCCTATAAAGGCCATAGTAATTACGTACATGTTCCCCCGAGCCTCCGGCGTTGTATAAGCATGTGAATTAGTCGGACATTGAAAACATCGAGTAATTTTCCTTGTTTTTTTTTTAACTCATTTGGTTCGCGGATAAACAACCATTTATCAAGTCGGTTAAGTTATTATACATTAATTGACATTTTTTATTTGTATTTAAATGGATTTTTGAAATATTTATATTTAACTTATCAATGCTTAGTGTTTATAAGTACCTACATAGGTAAAATATTACCGTAAATCTGTTTTTAGTCAGTGTAGGTACCTAATAAGGTAAGGGAGACATCGATCATCGTAGGTACCTAGCCTTTAGGTACCTACGATGCCTTAAAATAGATTTATGCAAAAAAAAAATTACCTTAACTTTATATTTTACTGTCATTCAAATATATTCAATACAATTAAAAAAATTGAAATATTGTGGGAACGAAATTATAATACGTCAAAATGCGTGTCTAATGACGCATGCGCTCTCATGTTGTTGTAAACTACAATTCACTATTTAAGAATATCCCGAATTTAATAATAACAGTCTCTTATTCCGTCCAAAACTATTATACTTTTTTTTGTTAAATAAACTATAAATTGTGGAAGAATGGCCGAGATGGGACACTCAAAGCTCAAGTCGGGTGTTCAGATCTTACAAAAATTCTATTCTCAAAGCCTTTTTTCTATATAAGGGGCGCTAAGGATCATTTAAATGATAATCGTGTAAAACTAATATCGATGGAACATTGAATTTTTTTTTTTATACATTTCATAAATTATAATTTAGTGCTATAAATAAATTATTATAATATTCTAAATAAATTATATTAATAATTCAAATGATTTCGATTTATAAAAAACCTTGTAAGTTTTATGCATTTGACAAATTTAACACTTACTGTTTCTATTGGATTTAATATTTACATAGAATTGTATATGCTAATATTAATAATATTTGGTTCATTTTGTCATCGTGAATGATAGCTAGCTTTTCGCACATTATTGGTTGCCTGTTAATTTTTTTTATTGGTTGTAGATTAAAAACTTATACAATTATACAATTTTTGCTTTATGGAAATATTAAATACGCTGCTGAAATATAAATAAAATATAGTTGCAAATACAATCGACGTCTCCCTTAATTGGTCTGTCGAAAATATCACATTTCATATAAGATCGGGCAGGTGCAACTCTCGGTATCAACAGATTGCAAATTAAGAGAGCTTCGATTTGTTTGAGATAATGTAAGAAGACGATAGAGTACTCACAGTGATCGGGCGTTAACAGCGGTGTTTATCGCTGATTAATGTTTATTTTTACGTATAAATTAGTCGGCTGCGCGGCGTAGACTGCTCGAGTGCAGTAAAAAAACAGTAATTTATTAGTGGCGACTTCTCGTGTTGGCACGGGCTTAACGAGTGTGTGGCGTGCTGAGAAAAAACTGGCTCGCCTGGTACGTGGCTCGGGCAGCAGTGGCCTGAGGAAGAATAACCCCAGGAGTCGCTGGGAGCTGCCACCGCTTCCGAACGCGCCCCGCGCCCCGCTCGCCCGCCCGATACAGATCACGCATTCTACGAATACCTTTAGCCACGGCGCTGGCGACCGTCTGCCATCTTTGTCGCTCTCTGCTGCGTGAGGAGCTCCGGGCTGGAGGACCGCGTCGGAGGCCGGGGGGAACCCGGGGGGGCCTAATGGACGTTTTACACCGAACGACGCTTCCTAAGTTCACCGAGGAAAGGTCACGCGGGCCGAGCGCGCGAGCGTGCACCGCGACCGCGCAGAGGTAGCTGCGCGCGCGCAACACCGGCAGCGCCCACACCGCCGCCGCCGCGACTGCGCGCCGCTAGCCGTCCCGCTCTAACACACGTAAAGACGACCGTCTCTGTCGCACACGGCCACGACGAAAATTGTATCTAGTTCTGTGGAGGCGACGCGGAACGCAGTAGCGGTTTAGCTTTTTTTTCTTTTAATAAATTTGTGATCGTCTGTCTCGCTCTGGCGCGCGTGTGGGGAGATGTTAGAGTGAGACAGTAGACGACTCCCGAGTTACGCCTTCCGTCATTATGTAGGCCGCGCTTAGAGGTGCAGTGCACGCGCATGTGGGAAATATAATAATGTAGTAAATACGGCTGTTTGCGGCGAGGTAGGTCGTTTGTGCGCCCGCGGCTACCGCGGTACGCGCCGCCTCTTGCCGCGTACTTCCCACTCGTCCATCAATCATGTCTAAAGGGTTATATAGGGGGCCTAAGTGGACGAATTATAATATGTCTAAGTAAAAAAAATTATTTAATATGAATAGTTAAGGTTAACCTATGTAATCATTTTCTTATATTTTATTTACGTTAAATTATATAGATTAATACATGTATTTCTTCTAAATATATCAGTATACTCATTACATTGTATAAAGATTTTATTTTTCTTCTAACCCTTACGCTTATTTTTTTTAATAATAGACACAAGGAATAATAACAAAAGAATAAATCCATGAAATCAGAAAACCTAACACAAATCGAACATAACGGAACTGCACGACGCACGTGAACTATCCAGTTATGCGAAATTTAGAATTTAAGAAACAAATGAGAGTTTTCCTAAAAGAGGTCTCACAAATCATCCATTCTATTTGGGACAGTCACAGCTATTAACATCTAATCAAGCGTGGACTGCGACAAAACAGTACAATGACCAAAAATATCAAAACATATTAAGGGACATATTGTTAACTAAATTGGTATCTATTATATGCAGCTACGGGAAGCTTATAGAGTCATTGTACTAAATTATGGAGTGCGAAGTCACTGAGCACGAGCTGAGACAATACACGAACAAACAACCAATGTTTGCTCACAATGACCAGAAACAATCGAAACTTTTATGGCAACACAAAGAGACATCAGAGAAGATGCTTTTGTCGACAAAATGAATACCCTACGACCACACCGATTTGACGTCCGTTGCTAATTTTCTAATTCAAAACGGTCGAACGATATAGACGTGGTGTTTGGAATTTATAATAACATTTCAAGAGTTTGCTTCGCAATAAATAATTTTAATAACATTTTGTATTGGTTGTTTAACGCTTGTTGATATGTACCTTGTCTTGTTATTCTAGAAATAGAACAGAACAGACTATATATAGTAGTTCAGACTGACAATTTATTTATACAAGCATAATTTCTTAATTTTATTATCTTAGGGAATTTTATAAGCATAATGATAAACTGTATTTTCATAAGATTATGAAACAAAAATATAATATGTCCATCTTTTCGTATCGCTCTCCATCTTCAAAAGCTAGCTCTGGCTACCGGCACCATAAAAGCGAATTTTATCTTCACTAGGATCGTCTACTTCCATATAAAGCCTGGCAGTATCGTTGGCTAACCGATCTTCCAAAAATAATGTTTTGGCTCATCATTAACTCTACAACACCGAGATCGCTTCATGCTTTGTCTTTTTAGTCGGTGACGCAATTCATACCGAAACGGAACAATAAAATACTGGAGACGGTCGTACAATAATAAAACTTAAACTAAAAGTTATAGAGTGGCAACTCTCTTGTACTCTTGTTCTGTTGATCCCCGAAAGAATCGTCCGTTGACAACAGAGACATCGATGCTATTCTTTTTTGAATATCGATTGTAAAAAGCATTCTCATGATGCTGTGAGAACTTTCGAGTTGAGTACAGTCGCGGGTTAAATTCTTTGGATCCTATTCATCTCTTTCTGTAAGAGTCTTTGTGTCAGTATTTCGGGTCGGCTCACTAGTTAACTTGTCAAATAATCAATGTTAATTTCGAACGCGACGGTACAATGCAGATCGGTAGAAGAGGAGATTATCAATTATTTTCCCGTCGGCTCGGACGGTGCGACAGTCTAAATAGAGTCAAAGCCGTGTACGAACAATAGTGGAGACCGTTAGAGAACTGATGACCAGGGATAAGTAGTCATGATGGTAAAATATTTGAGGGTATCGTCGTAAAGGTTATTTAAATTAAAATACTGTTTTTGATATTCATATGAACGCCGACGGTCGAAAAGGTCGCATAAATTTTAGTTTTAAATATTTTTTAAATTATATTTTCTTAGGAGACATTAAAATATCATTCTTTTTTAAAATATTCTATACAGATACTTATCACTTAATAAAAAATAAAATTGAATTATTACCCAAATATTATGAAAAAAATAAAATATAAGATGATATTCTTAAGAAATTTCCAAAGTATTAAAATCGATGAAAAAGAATAAGGCATTTCGATGCAAACATTTCGAATGATTAATGTTAATAATCTGCAATCTGCCACCGAATTCCACGATACATTCCACGGAAGAGACTCGTCGTAACAAACAGTAAATTATACGGCGTGTTTTATAAGTAAAACACAACTAAAAACAAAATAAATTAATTGAAAATTTTAATATTAATCCAGAATCATATCATAAAATAATAAAAAAAAAAATCTCACCCATTTGTCTGGTTTGCTGTTTGCCGCCGGTGAAAAAAAACAACTTCCACTCGAGGGAACCTCGCGTTGAAACTTAAAAAATATATATATATCTAAAATAAACGTATAAATGAGACCGAACTATATCAGCGCTACGACACAACTGCTTGTAAAAGATATCAGGAAAGTATGAAAGCGATTTTTTTTTAGATTTAAATAATATGTGAATTTACAGGACCGAATCGATACCGAGCGATACGAAAAAAAGACATCGACACATGATATTCGGCCGCCGAATAATTGTATTTTTACAAACGAATCGAATAATAAATAATTCAATTTTGCGGTCCGCCGATTAAATTACAGCCTTTATCCATTCTGTATGATGCAGGCGACAATAAAAATGCAAATGATCTCCAACGATGCTTATTTACGGTGCAGAGACCACTGGAAAAGGCGAGTGTTCGACTGCTGCCAGCCTTTTTTGTTTTATACAAGTTTTTATCTACGACTTTGCTCGACGTTTTAGATAATTTTGTTAATTGGTATAAGTGTTTTTTTTGTTGGTAGATTATTTATCTGTATATGTTTAGTTAGCTATATCATTTTATATGAATAGAGTATACCTAATATTCGTTTAGGCAACCGATCGCAATGTTGACGAAAATGACAAGTCATTTACATTATTACTATGTTAATTTATTATAAAATCTTAACTTTAAATACTTAACATTTCTCATCACTTAACCAGAAGTATTTTTATCAACACATCACTGTTTAAATAAATATTGACAACAAATATTGATACATGACAGTTTTAAGCTATTTAACTTATCTATAATTTTATTAACTAACTTACTAGACTTTTTAATTTAAAATTTAATAATAATTTATTTCATTCTAAATTTAACTACATTGTATAAGATAACTTGCGAAAAATGTATATTATAAATAGACAAATTTTAATAATTTTCTTTATTAGATATTAATTACGTCAATATATATGACAATAGAGACAGAACAAGCATATAAAACATTTTCTATCACGCCTACGCGTCTTGTTATATGTTTATTAACCTGTTTTATTATATATTATATATCATTAGTGGAATACCCTATTTTATATATCTATATGTTAAACCAAAATTCAAATATCTGTGTGTATGTAGAAAAGTTAAATTAGAAAGGAATTATTTTAAAGCTAACCTTAAGCTGTTATTTTTATGTAAAATAAAATAGTGAAAGTCTGATAATATTAATTAACGTTTATAAAATTTGAAATTGGTTAAGATTTGAAAATTATAGACAATTAATTTTTACATTTCCATTTGTTTTTGATCCAGATGAAAATACAAATGTGATCCTGTTTAACAACGGTAAAGTCCAAATACAAATTATTAAAAGGAATGTACCTACCTATTTAAAAAACATCCTCCTTTTTATAAATTTACTATTTCTATTTTTACTGTACTGTTTCTGTTTTTTTTACTGTATTTAATAATGAATACTATACAAGGATATACATAATATATATCTAATGTTAACTATTTATTACATTTTCAGATTCAGATGTCTTCTGATTTTCCAAATAAATATTTGTTGTTACAATAATAACATGTAGAAAAGGCGGAAATTCCCGCTGATATCATTGCCTAATTTAAAACCTATGGGATTATTCTTTCAAATTTACTTATATGTCCATAAACCTATAGTACCTACATACCCCACCTATAGTATCTTCATTCACAAAAAATAGACATGGTAATTGATGATTCATTTGAAATTTTTCAAAGAATTATTGCAATCTTATTAGATATCTTTTTGGTATCTTTGGGCACAGCCTTACCTTGCCTTACATACCAACCGTCGTGGTATTTCGATATTGGAATTATCTATACAAACCACTCCTTTTCACTAAAAGGTATTTTGTGGAGACAACACGATTATTATTCATATTATTGTTTAAAAGTAATATGCATAATTTAATTTTCGATATGCCCTAAACATTATAGCAGGTTAAATAGAGGGAACCTTGTGGTGAGATACTCAGGTGACCACTTAATGGCGAATTTCTGAGGAATTGCATGTTAGTGGCCGAACTCAACGTCGTGCTTTCCTATAGTACCAGCCGAGTGGTGGAACTCAACGTCGCGCTTTAGTACCACAGGAGGAGATAAAATTTTAATAAATAATAATTAATTTCCCCTATTACGAATCGAACTTACAACCGTCGCGTTTCCAGTCAAAACTAATATAAAAACTTAAATTAGTCCATTCAGTTTGTTTATGAAAGCGAATATCAATACCGAAAACATACTTATTAATACCTATAACAAAAAAATCTTTTAGCTGTAAAATTTTATAGTCCTTTGATGTCGCCGTTTATTTCAAAAAGCTAAGTGTGTGTGGTCATATTTTACAACGCTAACGAGGATTCTCAAGTTTTTTCCAATTCATAATCAAATTCAATGCTATTTAAATATTTATTTAAAATATAAGCCATACGCCAAAATAGATCATTTAGCATATGAAGTCAGCACCGGGTGTCGCATATGTTATTTGCTTAACATAAATTATAATTGAAATGTCACCAAGAACGTTCTTAACTCGTTTTTTGTTGTCTTATTTCCTTCCTTATAGGTATATCTATAGACCCCAGATGTTTCTATTGACCATTGGCCACATTGGAGACAGAAAAATCAATTTACAGGTTATTTAATGAATGTATTATGCAGATTTCATCGATTTAGTGTTTTGGATATCGATAAATCTACAAAAGCGAGACAAATAAGTCATAATATTGGGAAACCAGGTATGGACAAGGCCAAGTTGTTTGTTTTTGAATATCGATGCAGGAATCGACTTGTTGCGAAATAAAAAAAAAATAGCGACCATGTTGCGACCAGTTTGACGCTTTATTTTAGTATGGCTGACACCTAAACTAACGTATATAATAGGTACATAAAAACATAAAACGATGATTTTTTTGATGTAAAAAATAATAATTATATATACAAATAATACTAATCTATGATTTTGGGGCAGTTGTATACAATTTTCATTTTCTTGAAAACCTTCGACTATTTTTGTGCTTACAAGAAAGTTCCTGGTTTTTTATCTTCTATTATCCTGATTTTTTTTGAATAGTTCTAAATATTATAGCAACGAGGTGATCTATAGCCGCATCATTCTATTCCGTTTCTATTTTAATGTCATCTTAGAACAATTTAAAATAATTAGGTTTATTTATTCCTCATTCTGAGACATGTCTTAGAAAAATATTCTAGGTAGATACAAAGTGTTCATAAAATATCCACGACATTATAATTACGAAATTGAAAAATCCTAATTAAAAGCTAAAATTAAACTCATTGTTACAAATTATAAAGGTAGCAAATTATGATTGTAACTTTTTTTCTTTAGCTTCACTCTGTATCCCCCACACAGCAGAGTAGGCAGGACCTCCAGTAGACACACTGTATAATAATAATGCCTCCAGGAATAGAAGTATCTTAAAGATAACTTAGCACTGAGTTTCCATGTGTTAGGGTAAATCACGTCTTCAATATCATGAATGAACGTGTATCATAGCTATATAGGAAAATGTACATATTAAAATTTAAATCTCTTTTGCCATTCACTAGAAATATTAAAATTAAAAAACAAATTATTAATAATATTCGTAAAACTTACTGGCTTAAGTATTTTTATGCGAAACCAAAACTAATTAGGCTACTTGTATCGACGTTTTAAAAACATACAATATTATTAATTCTTGTTCATTTTAAGAATGTTTTTATTAATAACGATCCAGGAGGGGCATTGAGACGTAAATAAATACTTTAGGTGTTATAAAATACATTGGTAATACGATATCGACACACCTACATAATTATTTTAGTATGCGAAATAAGCTGATTTTTATTTTGCTTCTAAATGTGCATTAAGATAAATGTTTCCATTTGAGACGTTTTATATGTATTTTTGATCAGTGGATACATTTGAAAGTGTTGTTTTCATGATTTTATTGTCATATTTACTGGAAATTTTGAAGTTATTGAATATATAACTGCCATGTTACTTTTACTACTATTTTATTACTGAAAATATATGTAAATAGTTTTATTTATAGAAAGATTTTCAAAGTAAACGGCTTAGTTGTGTTATTTATTTTTAGTAAGTACTTAACAAGCTAAAGAACAAGAATTTTTTAATTTATTTTTGTTAATTTGGGTTGAGGTCAATTGTAGGTACATTTTTAATAACACAACAATAAAAGAATCACTGCCGATTTGCCAAGTACTACAATATTATTGTTGATATAACCTACTTTCTCTTCATTTTCTTTGCTTCGCTTTTCTTCACTCTATTTATATTTCATTTTATTTATAAAATTCTTTTGTGATGCCTTTGAAAGCGTGCGACTGCATGCGAGCAGTATGCGTATGCACAAACATAGCTTAGTTATTATTTTTCTACTTTAGTAGGTTAATTGGCATAAATAAACAACTGAGCCGCCAAATTATTATAAGAGAGAGATTAGCCAAAAAGACAGAATGCCTAGATTAAAAACAAACAAAGTGAGTTTTACTTCTCCTTATACAACATAGAATTCATTATTTTAATAGCGATACATTTATGGATAAGTAACTAAAAAAAACATTTAAGTAATGAATTTACTTATATACCGCACGCTTCTGCGCACACTTACCCCCTATACTGAGGTTAATATGTGCATTTGGATAGTTTTTTTCGTTTTATAGCAGAGTTAGCTACGAATCTAGTGTATCCTGCATTCCCTGCTTTTCGCCCAATTGTCAAAATATTGCTTGTTCAGCAGCGTAATTCAACGCCGCTTAATTTTGTTACCAGAGCGTAGATGATGAAAATTATTTATTCATCTCAATGGAAATGGAACTCACAACCGTCGCATTTATATTTAAATATGGCATTTAATCATAACATTATAGTAAAACATCGCTCGCAATGGATAACAATTTAGATTGAGCTCGTGTAAGTACATATCAGATTTCACGTTCATTTTACCTTCAAATGGCAGTAGACGTCAGTGTCGGTCTCGTTGTCCTTTCTAGAACGTTCTGTTACCATTGTACCGTGTAGAGTTACGCTCATTACTAGCCTTCGAACCCCGCATATTACTAGTTGGGAAATAAATCTCGTTGGCTGACGCCTTGTATTTCGTCTGCCACTCACTAAATGTGAAACTTATATATATATATATATTACTTTTAAAAGTGAACCTTCGTAAATGTTTATTAGTATTGGAATTTCGCTAGTTATGAATTCGATTCATTTGAGGAAAGTAAATGAATTTCTTCGTTCTGATGTCGAGGCAGAGCCCGGCGTGGAGTTCCGCCACTCAACAATGCTTCCAGAATTAGGCGGAAAATGGGAACGGAATGTCTTAACACAAGGTTCACTCTGCCTTCCCTGCTATATACGAGATACAATGTGAAGCTGAAAAAAATAAATAACAAATCAATATTAACATACTTGGAAACAATATTACATGAAATCAATGACATGAAATCAATATTAACATACTTGGAATAACAGAAGCTTTGTTTTTATTTGGAAGTACATATTATATATATGTTATAAGTATTACACAGATGCCCGCTGCAACATTCTACCATTATTATATAAGATTTTCAAGTCATTCAAAAATAATTTTGTGCTAAATGTCGAAATAACATTTGCAAATCTTTGCAAAATTTCAAGTTATAAAATAATATACGAAGACATTTTTGACCTGCAAAGCATGCCTACATTATTTCTTTTACGAAATCGATACGACCAACTACAATAAAAAGTTCAAACGGTATATTATATACTCGTAAAACAAGTGGCGGAACACAACGCCGGGCCTTTGCCTTGGTGCCGGAGTAAATAAATTAAAATATTAAGAAATAATAATTCGTTCCCTCAAGTGAGGATCAAACGTGAAGCTAATCCAGTTTTACTGGAGACGGCGCGTATTGTGAGGAGGTTCCTCTCTCTGGAGCCTTAGCCACCGATGGCTTGGACCCTTGTCCCGCCCTCGCAAGAGTGTTTTTTTATATTTTTAAATGTATTTTTTTACAACAATTTATATTTTAAATTGTGAAGTTAATAATAATGTAAAACAAATGCGTCAGTATAGAACAATTCTTGGGAAACATAAAAATATATGTATCTAGCTAAAAGAGGATGTACACTAAGCACGACCGGAAAACGTTAACTAAAGCACACAGGAAGTCTTTATTTGACGCCGGCAAAGATATAAGGCTTACAGATATGAAAAAACGCCATTTCAACATTTACAGAATCAATACTTTTCTCGGAACAATGTGGAAAAACGATAGGGTGCCTTACAACTACAGCCACACATAAAAAACATCAATTAAAATACGCTTCACACACTCACTAGGTGCTGGAATGGAACCTATTGTAAGTACGTGTAAGTATGTTTTTGTGTACGTATCTACTAAACGTTCATCGTTGGAGGCGAGTCGGTGACACTCCGCGAATAAGTGCCCGCTGTACCTCGCTGTACCTGGCTGTACCTCGCTCCGTCGGCTCGGATTAGTGGATTGCGGGCGGTCTGTAACGGACACATCAATATCTATAAAAATCAAAGCATTGCCTCACAAAACATATAGAACGCATATATTTCATAGTTAATTTGTTGAAATCAAGAACGAGCTTATTTCGTCATTGGGGCTGGAAATTAAAGCGATTGTTGCTTTAGTGTATTTAATTCGACAAAGCGGTAAATGGGCGAAAAATTAAAAACAAAAAGACACTCATAAAATTTAAAAAAAATATGATTTAATTTCTGATATGTTACTTCTTTAGAAAACAGAAAGAAAGAGACATCTTTAAATAATTCTTAGCACGAAAAACTCTATACCTAAATATATTCTACAGTCTATAGAATAAGAGTTTTGTCGAAAATCTTTATCGTTATCGTACTAAAATTTTTACTATATAATTATATAATATTGAAAGCCATAGCAATTGAATTGTTTTTTTGCTTCATTTACTTAAATAAAAGCCTATAAATAATTCTTAAACGTTATATTCAAACTTAAATTTTAAAAAATTAAATTAAATTTTATTATAAATATTTTTAGATATACAAAAGGCCACCAGTATATTTGATACCTAGTTCTTTTACTTTATAGCCCGTTTAAGTTTCAGCCCGTTTGTCGGTTGGCCACGTTTCAGTCGGGCTCGTCGCCTCGGGCGTAGCGTGGGAACTAAAAATATCTCTAGAACTATCTTTAGGTCTAATTTACCTAATAGGAAATTCGATTTTATTTTATACTCAGTACGCATTACTAACGAAACTAGTAAATTGCAAAATAACTTATTATATGTTGTCGACAAGGGGTCGGGAGTTCGATATCTGCATAAATAATGTTGGTAGTTACTAGCTAGTGCTGGCTGCTTATGTAATATGAATAATTTTAAGTTATAGAAATTTCAGCCTTTTTGATTTATATTTAAATTAATTGCAACTGATAATTTAGTATCAGAGTGCTCAGTAGATACTCCGTCATTATGTACTTTAAGAATAATGAAATAATATAACAATACCTCCAGAATTCGGCGGAAAGTGGGGAAATGAAGTATCTTTATATTTAACACTAGGTTCCCGTATAAGTAGGTTCCCCTGTATAACTAGTTAAAACTACTATATGGCTACTCTACTATACAATAAGTCGTACGACTTAGTTTAACTGCCTTTTGTATTGTTTCATGTAAATAAATAAAATTAAATGACTACAATGAAAGATTGACTGGTTCTGATTCACAATATATGTAGGTAAGTCTTAATGCCGGATATTTAATGTAAAAACTGTATTTGGTGCCTTTTAATGATTGAAGGAACTTAAATTTTTGAAATAAATTTTATTTAAATATACAATATAACATTTTAGTATGAAAACCATAGGTAAATATAAATAGTCCATTATAATGAAATGAAAATATCAAATATTTCATTTCCTTGAGCAGGAATCGAATCCATATATAACCTGTCGCATTTCACTGGCCTTAATATTACTATTATATAAACCTTACATCCTTATATATTACAAAACTACTGTAAACGCGTCAAATTCCTACATTGACACTAAATAAGAAATTATTACTATTGTATAGCACTCAAGTCAAGCAAGTCCAAATGAATGATCGTATGTTCCGGAGGTACAATGGCTCGACCTATTATACAGGCGGTCCCTTTGCAGATGTCAATATAAAGGGGGTATAAATAAGTGCACGTCATGTACGGAGGACGGACGGAGACGTGAATGCGCGCCGTTATGCCAGTATATTATTTAAGATATAGTTATAGTAGGGCCGACGAGTCGTGGACGCTTTGAAGTTAACTGTGGACTGCGCAGATTCGATTTTAAGATTTATCTTAGAATTAATATTGCGCGAAATTTCATAAAATGTGACTCCAGTTGTGGCCACAACTGGTTGACCGTACTGCACTTGTACATAGAACGGATGATGGTCTTGACTTTTAGGAAGTGAGGAATGTGGAAATGTTAAACTAAGTTCTGTTTACTAAGGATACTAACAATGTCCATTCAATAATAGAATATTGCTACACTTTTATCATCTAAATTTAATAGTTTGTTTGTTTGTCAGATTATTATTATATACGAACGGCAAATGGGTCAAACTGATACTAGCTACAGCCCAGAGATGAGAACAGTGTTCCATATGAGGTCCAACCTGGGCCCTAGAAACGCCAAGTTGTGCTGATACTGAGTGCGGCTCGCTTTGTGAGCATTATGAACATCCCATAGATTAAAATGACGAAACGTCAATATAAAATAGAGAAAATTTGAACAGGATTGGATTGGCGCTAAAATGTAGGCTTTCCTTCAGCTTCACTCTGTATCCCGCATATAGCAGGGTAGGCAGGGCGGGCCTAGTGTTAAGACACTCCGTTGCCTACCGAATTTTCGTAACTTACCCACAACGCTTTTGCCTTGGTAGTACGAAAAAGTTAAAAATATTAATAAATAATAATGAAAGATTAACATAAAAACAAATAAAACATATCGCCCAGCCATAAAACGAATATGACTATTAAAATTAAAATATTAATAAAATGAATACAGAGATCTTCGAGAATTCCAGGTGCATCTCGGTAATAAAATAACAACTTAGCAAATAAAGATATGCACAGAGGCACTTTATTTTATAAGAACTCAGCTGGGTATCTCACGTTTCAGATTTTATGGGTGCCTAGGCTAGCAACACTGTCTAAACAATCTCAAGGAAAATTAGTCTTTCGCATACACAAATTATAGAGTATAACTGCGTGAGTTTACACTATTTTGTCGTCATAAAATATTACGTGAGCAGCCATTTGTCATTTCTGTCGAAGAATATTGTCTATGATCTATGAGTGTTATATATTTTAGTGGTAACTTCGAAGTGTTTTGTAATAGCTTGGAATTGTATTAAAAATTATTATATGTAATTCCATATTACTTGAAAGAAAATTATATTTCATTCACAGCAGGATAGGCAGTGAAAACCTAGTGATAAGACATTTCGTACTCCATATTTTCAAGTAAACTTTATTTAGAGATATAAATATTTATTCAAATTATCTAGAAGAGTTTTCATTTAACTTGGCTTTTATTTAAGTTTCACTTTGATTTTGAAAAGTAGATCTCCCAACTCTACAAAACACAAATATCAAATGTCTTAAAAACGAAACAATCGGACATTTCGTGTACATTAACACCGACCAATATCTGTCCAAATGCAAATTCATTCACGTTAACGCGTTCATTCATTCATAACTCAGTCATTAATATAAAACCAATTCCACCACGCGATTCCAGCTTTACAACAAGCTTTCGAGAACTTTCGATTCGAGCTATTCTTATATTAATTATTATTTAGAATACGGTATAACTTATCGTAAATAAAAATAATAAATATCTCGTCAGCGTTTCTGTTAATTATCTCACAACCAAAGCTTTTACGGCTATATTCCCCAACGCTGGTCTCTACTCCCACTGTATAGTTATTAAAATATACTTTGTTATAGTTAAATTTGTTTGTCCGTCCATACAAATATTCGTCACAGTATCGGGCGGATGTAAAAAAAGGAATCGATGGCCGACTTGTGAGGCCTAATTAAGATATGTAAGCGATATGGCCGGCCCACCGTCGTTAGACATACTATTGTCCCAGCAACACATTGTGTTGTTTAATACATTATATAGATCGATTGCAGATAGTAATACCTATATGTTATTGCTATATATCTATTGTCTGTATATCACTACCACAAATATTATATTTAATAAATACAGCCGAAGTGAAAACCTCCTCCTTTTTTGAAGTCGGTTAAATATGTAAACTTACCTATTACTAATCAATCTATACGAATTACGGATCGGTGGTATGTAGGTACATGAAGGTAAAAATGTTATTGAAGGCGTTTAATAATGTCTACATATAACAATAAAAAACAATGATTATTAAAATGTTAATCTATTGGTCAATGCGTTTGTCCATGGATCTGTCCTGTAACCCCCAAAAATTTAAGTTACAAAATTGCGCTAGAACTTTAAAAAATAACGCTCACAAATAAAAATTGGTTCAAGACTAGAAAATCTCCACCCCAGAAAATATATCTAGATACGCCCATAGTCATATTGGCGGACTGTATTTTGACATTTTGATGGCTAAATCAGAAATAGATTAAGCACCTACAAACACGCGGCTGAAAAAAGCAATGCCCATTCAAACAAAAACCTCAAAAAGGTGTTACTAAAGTAATAATCATACTTTTCATCACACTTTTTCTTTATTTATTGTTAAATAGCACAGTATATACTTAGTAAAAAATAAAAAATATATATATTTAAAGAGCTAAATTGATAATTATATACACTAACATGATTCATTTACCCACTCCTTCCCTATACCTACCTACAAGTGACATAAAATGGTCCGAACGATGCCCACCACAGAAGTGTTCGTAAAAAACGAACGAGGTGTGATCAAAATGCATTTGTTAGTGAATATATATAGAGGTAAATACAAATAAATATTCGGGTTTCCATTAATTGAATGTGTCGAAGTCGTCGGGCGTGGGACGGCGAGTTATGGGCTATTGTCATTTAGATCTGTAGTTTTTTTGAGATTTTGCAAATGCAAATTATCCTTTATTACATGCCTTTTAGTTTTTAGAGAGTTAGAGAGAGAGAGAGAAACAGAGAGATTACCTCTCAATGTGGAGAGACAGGAAAAGATTTAAAATTAAATCTTTAACTAGGTCATTATCGAGTGTAACTATAGGTAGGTACTCTCTCACATTTTATAGCTTAAATGAAAATAAATTTTATAATTTTGTTAAATTTACGAATGTAAACTATGTTTAAATTAAAAAATAAATTATAATTATACAATTCTGAAGTCTGTATTAAAAACGCATATTTAAAACATACAATTTATAAATAGTAGTGCTATGTGAACAAAGTAACCTAAGTAGCAAATTTTTGGTTACTTTTTACACATAACACGCCTAAACTAGCAATTTTTTTTGTAAATTTTACTAGTATAGATGATTTCGAGATTATTTTTCCAAACAATTACTTAAACCATCTTCTGTTACAATTAACTGCATATTAATACTAATGTTCATCTTCTATGAAAAATATTAAGATGGCGAATACACGACGACGTAAATACAGAAAAGCACTTAAGTACCTACAGTCATAACATTTTATTTTTGTAATATACATATTTTGATGATCCAGCTCCGGGTGAGGATTCAGGAGTATTCTTTTATTACAGGACATCCTGTAAATAAGTAGATATTGTATATAGTTAGTACATATCTATTAAAGTCCTCATTTTGCCAAAATGTGGTATAAAGCTCTGCAAGAACAATGTCGACCAACCAGGTTACCAGGTTATTTATAGGTACCAAATACAGTAAGATTTTAGTTTTTTTTTTTCTAGTCATCAAAAACTGTCAAGTAAGCTCGAATTATGGCTTATCATTAATGGAAGGTGTGGTATAAAAACTGACCTAAAAACTTATGAGATAAATGGTTAGAAGTGGTACTATACTTGTTACTGATTATGATAGGTACCTACTATTAGCTTCATGCTGTACCTGTCTCGCACACTGCAGGGTAGGCAGAGGGAACCAAGCAACCTAGCCTTAAGAAACAATTATTTCCATAAAAAATCTTTTCCCAATTTTCCGCCGATTTCTAGAGCCTGTGCGAGTGGCAGGACTCGACGCTGCACTATACTTTGTGCCAGAGCGAGTGGGAATCGAACCCACATCCTGTCTCGTTTACATCATATACATAGTCATTTACTCGTGCCTCAGTGCCACTGGCCTCAAATAAATTATTTTAGTAAATACAAAATTAGAAGAAAGTAAAATAAGTTTTACGTACCGTACTGTGTTGAAACATAATACATCTAATTTAATTCATATAGAAATATTAATAAAAAATCTGATTACAAAGCGCAACCAATACAATTCCTATCCTTATTTTATTTAACATGAAAACGTCATAATTATCTGTCCATCTTAAATGTAGGTAGGTACAGGCGGACTTAATTTACGTATATCAAATCCAAACATTCATTAAACCATGAAGATATCCACGATACGATGGCTAGGCGTGTGCCAGACACCGTATTTGCATCGAAAGCTCGCAGAGATCAACTTAATCGATCGTTAAAAAATTCACCGCATATCTCTGTTGGGGCAACAGAACCACGCTACGCTATCAGAACTAAAATATCTCTTATGGTCATTGGTATAGGGTCGTGGTTCTGAGCCGTGGTGCGACCACATAAGCTGTTCACATCGTGGCCTGGGCACTGGGCCTGCGCGCGCGCAGCCTCATCTGACCACTACTGTTCATTTCCCACGGGTACAGTGTTGCTCTCTCGCTCCCTCGCCATAGCGGTGTCTCGCTCGCCCCTGATGGACCGCGTTTCGTTAAACGTAGCACACCCACACGCGGTGTCGGTATTTCAGATTATTCTGGTCTGACATAGATTGGCTTCGTCGGCTCGTGCGTTTTTCTAGTTTTTTGTTGTTTGGTGTGCGGTTTTGTATGGATATTAGGGAAAATATAGATTATTAGTTAAAAATATATGTATTAAAAAATTATTTATAATTTTTAATCATATACACACAAAGAAAATAGTCAAACGAAAAAGATGTGCATTATGGCGGAAAATAATATATGTTTTGTGCACACTCGGTGCGCGAAAATCACCTAATTTATGAAGAACATTCTTTGACCGATACAGATTTTACATTACATTTCTTAAAGAAATACTACAAGTGCCTAATATTCATAGAAAAATATTAAGGTTTATAATACGTTACTCCAACAAGATATTAAGGTATTAGGCCCTTTAGGCCTCTATGAGGTAAAACATATATATATATATATATATTGAGCAATTGAATTGACTGTAGTTTTATTTACCTTAAGTATACGGATTAGAAAATCCCAAACATATTACAAAATAAGTAAAAGGATATCCAAAGCAAGTGTCTATACCATCCATCCGTCGTTCTAAACTCCAAGTCGCGTCGTTCCGTCAAGTCAAGTATAGCCGCGGGTCAACTCTATTGCACACAATTAGGTATATTTCGGACACGAACATCGATTAGTCTAAGGATTAACCTTCGAAGTAATTGCAGTTATTTTTACGTCAAATATTTTTTTTCTTTATCGTATTCAGGAATTCTAAAATCGATCATTACGAAATTTGGCGTTCGCATTTGCATAATTGCTGAATTCGCACCTACGATAGTTATTTTAACTATTATAGGTATTATAGCTGTCTATTGTGGCCTCTGGGTAGATCTACACCAGTTTTATTAACAATAAAAAATATTAAAATATAGAAAATTGTGCATAACTTAACCGAACAAACTCAGAAACTGCTGGTTCGAATTGATATTTGTGGATAGTTTATTTTTTGAGCAACGCATTCTAGTCTACATTGCATTACGTTAATTGTAGATCGTAACGCCATAAATATATAAACGGTAGATACCTTTTAACCAATCTTTATTAATGAAAAATAGTATGTAAAAAAAAATTACATCACTTAATTAGTAATTAAGGCATTGATTAAGTATTAAAATGAAGGTTTTTTTATCGATTTTTTTCACGATGATTTTAATACCATTCCAGAAAAAAACAAAGTTCATGCAATATATATTAATTAATAAGGAAATAAAACAAAACAATTTTCATAAATTTTTTAATCGATTTTTTATGAATTATATAAAAAATATCTTTAGCCTATAATTAAACAAAAGGAAACAAGTTGCTCAAAACAAAAAAAAATGAAATGAAAATATTGACTTATATTTATGTACATGTAACATAACCATATACAATTTTTTACATACATATATCGTTTGCTTGGTGCAAAAATGACGTATTGGCACTTCTTAGAATATTGCAGAAGACGAGACGTCGACAGAAACAATCAAAATGTGTAAAGTCTTCTACAAGTCTCGTTCTACATAAAAACAACTTCCTGGTTTGGATTTTCTAGCACCTTAACCACTTTAGTGGTAAGACTTACTTACTAAATTAGCTTCACTCTGTATCCCTAGCGTGATAGCCAGAGAGAGAAGGGAGCACCAAACGCAACGCCTATTTATAATCTAATTAAAAAGTAATAGTAGAAACAGTCGGATTTTAACATGGCCACCAAATTCAAAAAGATTTTAGATTAGAATTTTAAATAAGATAGCCAGGTTCACGAAAAATAATTCTATTTTAGATTGAGTTCTTTGTTAGCCTTAAACATATTTGTAACGCTTACAATACTAAAAACTCTTTTTAACCGACTTCTGTAAGAAAAGGAGGTTATCAATTCGACTGTATTTCTTTCAAAAAGTGGTATACGGAAAAATATGGCTAGGGTCGTGCAAGGTGATTGCAGAAGATAACTAGTTATCAATAAGACAAGAAACTCCATGTTTTTTTTTTCGAACATGTGGATAATGCTGTTAGCCCTATTGGCTTTTACAGCGACACCGGTTGGGTAGGGAAGAGGGTACTCTGTCCCTGAAGAAATGCTAGCACTAAGTGGCTGCCTGTGAGGATGTCCACGACTGTAGGGCGCCCCCTGCGGGACTCGAACCTCGGCTTGCGGCCGTCGAGCGGACTGGGGAAACTCCATCCAAAGGTAAACTTTTATGTCAATATTACGTAAGGATCATTTGGTGAAACAATGACGTATTTGCTAATGACTTTTTAAATGGAACTATTTGACCGATTAATCGCGTATTTTTAGTATTATATTTTTGGAAGCCCGGCGTTTCGAATAGTTTGCAGCAGTCTGTAGTCACGGGTACGATAGTAGTACCTATAGGTATACACTTTTCGATGGTTTGTAAATAGTATTTCCGCATACATCGACATATTTAAAAAAAGCATTCCGTTATTATTTCACTATATTAACGACATATTTGAGTATTCATTTTTGATTTCACACAATCATTTATGATTAATTTATTATTCAAAGGGAGATTCTCTTCTTCTTTGTGAACATTCTTGAAATATTTGTCTTATTTATTTTAGTACAATAAAAAACACATTTTTTTATGTAACCATAATTTCAATATCATTATAATCTAATTAAATGTAATTTAAATAAACTAAAGCCATTGATATTTTTTATTTGGCAGTATAAAAACTGATTTTACCAATTCCGTTATCTATATATATTTTATATTTCCGTTAAAATTATTTAAGTGATTTAACAATGAGACCATGTAACATCTACTAACTAGCAGGTACTACGTTAAAATCACAGTTCGCTTTTACTTAGTATTATTCGTTTCTTAATCGATTTTTTAGTTGAGAAATTCCTAGAAATATACTTATATCTAATGGCATAACAAATAATTATCGTATACAATTATTATATACAATAATAATTATTATCGCCAAGCCCAAAAGGATTTTAATCTGAGAAAAATAGTACCAATATCAACGAAATAAAATTAGACATATTTGATCGAAATTTTCATATCTTGTCATTATTTTTATTTACACTAATCATTAGCATACTGACTAATTAATATAAAAAACTAGTACTAGTTTAGTACCAATGAGGTAAAATGGGACGTTATATCTCCTTACAACATTATATTAAGGCAGTCATATGGTTTTACTTAACATTTTTTATTATTATTGCTATAAATCTTCCTAAATTATTAATACAAGTTTCATCCTAAGTTATAACACATAAGGATACGAAGAAGTTTTTGTATTATAATTTTAGAAATAACAGTAATTAGATTCATCTGCAATTACAACAACATTTAACATGCTTATAATAAGCAACCTTGCACATCTCATTATTAATATAACAATCCTGGCACAAATGCTGAACCAGTTACAGTACAAAATGGCGTAGATATCACAAATTACAAATAGTACAACTTATCTGCCAATACATCAGAGGGTTGTTGATGAACGCACTGGCCAATCAAGTGTGCCAGTTTGTGGGCATACTGGCACGGCGCTGGCACGCGCACCGTACCAGGCCAGTTGTAGTACAAATGGCACAACTTATACGTGAGTCGCTGGCACTGGTCGGGTGTCATGCCACTGTTGTCGTATGCCACTATATAATGGGTGGGGGTCACTGTGCCTTGGTTCACTTTTTGAGATGCTAGTAGGAAGTCGTACCTGGAATTATTTGGTTTTATATTATGGTGTAATAGTTTTATTGTATGAGAGTGTGCATTAAAGAGAACCAACTTCGTCACAATGAAAAAAATTAAATGAAAGACTTAAATATAAAGTTGAAATTCCTCAACATTAAAAATGGTCTACAGATTTAAGTGGTGACAGTACTTGTCTGTAAGCTCAACAGTAGTAGGTTTGATTCTTCCTTAGGGCAATGAATTATTTTCATTTCCTAAGAAAAAAGCACCGACTAAACAAACAATACCTCACAATATTTATATTTGCGAGGGCAACAGAATAACTACTAACTCTAACTTTAGGAATAATTATCTGACAATTCTTTATAACATAATTTAAATAATATATTCGTACCAGTCTCGTCTAGTAATGTCATGATCAACAATAGTCCCTGGGTTAGGATTAGAAAAATCTCGCCCCTCTATTAAGAATATTCTCGTATTTATACGTTTTTGTACAACTATGTACGTTAATTTTGGTTTGTACTCTTCCCCTATAATAGAAAAGCTGATTTGCATTTGTGGTATTTCATATTCTTGGACTAATTTCAATTGACCATCGCCTACGCCGTCTCTGTAAGAAAAACAATATATTGTAGGTAAATTTGAATGTAGAAAAATTTGAACCCACTCCCCTTGGAAGCCATCCAAGCACTTTGATCACTAAGCCATACATTCTCATCAAGCTACAAGTTACAAGCTATTCATGTTGTTGGCATCTCTTTACATTTTTACTAGTCTAGTTAGCTAGGATAAGCATGGGATGATTGCTTTGCTTTTTATCCGAAATAGCGTCATATTTTTTTTGTGTGTTACCCTTACAGTAAATTAATGCAGATACCTATACTTAAAAGTTTGTTAATGATAGAACCTTTTCACTAAGCACAGAGAATTACTTAAAATTATCATTTGGCAAGAGAGAATGCTATTTACAAAAAAAAAAAAACTATTTCACTAAATGTGGAATAACACTTCACTAAAAAAATATAGTATTGTTATAAGGTTATACTACATAGTCGAGGTTTGAATTTTTTAGTCTTCCAAATAAACTTAAAATTACATTAACTTTAAATCATTATACTTTCATTTTTTAGCTTAGCACAGTAAGTACACGAAACTCAACGCGGCGCTTTGCCTTGACGCCAGAGCGAAGACATGAAATACATCATTTCCTCTAGTGGGAATCAAACTCACAACCTGTCACGTTTACAATCACACGCTTTTGCCCCTGCGCCATAACAGCCGGAAAGTGTCTTAACGCTAGCCCACCCTGCTATATGCAAAAGCAAGAAGCTTTAAAAATATATCTCACCTATAAATAACTATTCGTTCAGGCAATACACCATTAATCCTCAAGTAATTCTTTAAAGAATCCACAAGACAATACTTGAGACTATCCACGATCTCTTGCCCTCGCTCTTGGAACACGACTCTGGAATACCAGTGTGTCATACTTTGATTGTATGACGCTACGAACGCTGTAATATAGAAAAATATTAATTAAAATATTAAATTTCATTCCCCTAAGTGTGGGAAATTGATCTCACAGCCTTACAGGTTACATTTCAGTCTCACAGGTTACAGTCCTACAGATGCCACACGCAATAGTAAGAATATATAGCGGAAAGCGGGGAATTAAGTGTTTTAACACTAGGTTCCCTCTGCCTACCGCGCTATACGCGAAATATAACTGAAGTTAAAAATACATAATATTAAAGCAGGTTAAAGAGAAACAACTTAGTCCTGTGTTTAGGTAAGTTTAATGTTTATGAGTGCCGAAACTAAGTCTCAGTTGTGTTATTTTATTTAATTTTTTTATTAACAATGGTATACCCATTTTTAATTTTCATTAATTTTACAGATAAGAGATTTTTAACTTTAAGTCGGAAATTGCCTCTTATTTATAATACAAATATGATTGATTTTACGAATGGATGGAATTTTATGAATCCACTTATTGTTCTTAAAAACATGCATATTAGTACAGTAAATTATAATTATACACTTACCGCAAACACTTCGTTTTTTTCTACTAATGTCGTGATAGGAATCAATGCCAACCACCATCGTGGTTTTCAAGGGAATATTAATACCCCATAGGGTACCACCCAGTTTACAATTAATTTGCAGCAATATCTTTTGTGTGATTGATCTTAACTTTTGACTGTTCATTAGTGTGCGAGCGTTGATTGCCTATAAATAAACATGTTTTAATTAGTATAGACCATCGTGGCATAGGGGTACCGCGTCTGACTGTAAATGTGACGTTTGTTGTTAATTCCCACTTGCAGAAGAATTAATTTTAAAAATATTGTTTTTTAAATTTTGAATTAGAAAATTTTCTAAGATGGGCACCAGATTATTCTGCGGTACAATCCACTCGGGCCCCCAATCTTACGTCCATGTTCTCCACTCTGATATGACAAAGCATTATGAAAACTTTTTTTGTATATTTGATTTTTTTTTGTATGTTTAAGGGAATGACTTATTTTCATTTCTTCGCTCTGGTAACATGACAAAGAACGCCGTGGTGTTCTACCACCCGGCATACTATGTCTCAATTCTACCACCCGGCATACTATGTCTCAAAAATTAGTACTAAGTTCCCTCCTATTTGTGAGATACTGCATGAAACCCAAAAAATTACCTGCGAAGGCACAGGGTTATCAGCGCAGCATATCTTCTTAACAGCTGCATATCTATCGTCTCTCATAGTTGGGAAAATAGCCACTACCAACTGCAATTGGGAATTTATGCACTTCTTCAAAGCCATGACGTAGGTGTCAGTACGATCGTTGGGGAGACGGACCATATCCGGCTTGGATATATTGACACCCATTGGACAGCAGCAACGCTTTACTGTCTCAACGAATTCCTGGATTTTATGTGAAAAGTTATCAGTTTTTTTGAGAAGCAAGAATATTAAGCTTAATAAAGGGATGGATTAAATGGGCGTATTGGCTAATTTTTAGATGAATGACTTAGTTATTAAATGAAATTTTTAAAATATATTTATACGCTATAATGCATATAACTGTGATAAATAAATCTATTTTTTATGAGTTAGTATTAAATATGATTTAAAATTACATGTCAACATGTCTGTAAGTCTGTTTAGATTAACAAAAAATATATTGAAATAAATATAAATTCCACTAAGCTGAAGAAATTATATAATATTTATTTTATATTACAGTGTGTAGCGCAATTATTCCTATTTGGTATATAATTGTCTTATGTGATATATATTCTTGATCCGTTATGTAAGCAATGAAACCTAATACCAATACATTAAATCACCATTCTCCATACAAAAATACTTACTGTAGCAACCTTCTTATCTCTATCCGTAAACAGCACAACCCATCTCATAATATCCACTGCTTCCAAAACCGCATTTCTACCAATTTCTCCATTCCAATCAGCATTCGGTTTTCCTGGTACTTTAATATTATTACCAAAGTATAACGGTTCTGGGGGTAAAGTTCTTGCCGTTATGTTTATTGTTTCTGGAGCTATCGTTAGACCCCAGCCTTTGAGACGGCTTTTTGCTTTTTCGTTAGATAACACGTTTTGTATATACTGGAATGAAAAAGATATTTATTTTTAACATTTTTAAAGCGTCATTTCACACTTATGAATGAAAAATATTTATTAAAAATTCGTATAAAAAATTGAACGTAGCGGGATTTGAACCAAAGCCTCTTTGGAAACCGTTCAAAAGCTCTGAGCAACTAAGCCACACTTTTTTATCGAATTATGTCGAATTTCTTATACGCTTGTTACAACTTATTTATGTTGTTAGTATCTCTGTAGACGGTTTGCAAAGAGGCGCAGGTTCAAATTTTTATACATTTTCCTAATAAGTAAAGATATGTATGTTGAATGATTAAGACTGTCATGGCACAGAGGCAAAAGTGTGTGAATGTATATGCACAACCATAAGCTTGTGGGGTTCAAATCCACTCGTGGCATATAAAATATTCAAGTTTCATTTCCTCATTCTAGTAATGTGGCATAGTGCGACTCAATACTTCAGAAATTTGGATGTGGTGAACGGACTAGGTTCCTAATGTTTTCTCTGTCTTAGAATCTCACACATAGTGGTGTGGGAGAAAAAACGTAATTCAAAATTTATCCTCTTATATTATATTATTTCTATCCAATATCAATAAAAAGATATACCTTCTTAAAGGCAGCATGCCGTTGGTTAGGCGTTATCCTCGTGTAAGTAGCGACATCTTTCATTAATCTAAAGTTATTTCTTTGGTCGTCAGTGAGACCGGTTAGCTGACATAGTTCCGGTATCAAACATATCATAAAGTCAGTCTTCTCATCTGATCCAGACATTCGTTTTGAGTCCCTGTAAACGCAAATTAAATAATTAGCAATAATTTCTCGTCGTAGCAGTGTCTGATTGTTTACGCGACGATTGCCGTTTTGATTCCTATTCAAGGGCATAAAAATATTTATTATTTTCATTTCCTGGATTTGGTAACGAGGTAAAGCGCGGCGTCGAGTTCCCAGACACGACACGCAATGACTCAAAAATTGGGCAGATAGTGAGAAACAGAGTGTTTTACCATTAGACTATCCTCCTTACCCGCTTTATGAAAACATTCTTACCTAGATATAAGCAATGGCTGATCTGGATCCATTATATCAATTCCATAATTATTTTTATAATAATCGATGAAGCTTATTTTAACTGTTTGTCCCTTATCACTTTTTTCAAACGTTGATCTTGGTGTCATTGTGTCATCTATAGTATCTACACTGTAAAAATATAATTTTTAAATTAAAGTAAAGTATTAAGTTGCCTAATTATTAGGGTTATACAATCCTACTAATGTTATAAAAGTGAAAGTTTGGGACGATCGATGCTTTTTCCACTTTCATGCAAAAACTACTGAACGTATTTAGATGAAACTTTACAGTTTTAAATTTATACGTCAAATTAACACATAGCCTAAAAATTATTTATGTAAGAATTTTGCATAATTCGGCTATAACATAAGTTTCAGCGGGCGAAGCCGTGTGTGGGTTGCTAGTACATAATAAACATTAAATATAATTTCGTTATAATAGGTTTTTTTTTAACATTTTGTCTGGGAAATTTTGTATGCAAGATAAACTTAAATACTAACCGAAACAATTTCTTATTATATGTAGTCATAACAGAACAACCAATTAATATATCTGACATTGTTCTTTTCCAATTGGCCCCTTCCTTTTGTACCGTTTCCTTTATTAACGAATGGACAGTCTGGGTTCGTAGGACGCGATGAGTTGAGTCCAACGTTAACATGAGACCACCTTCGAATTCGTTTACTGCCGTAACGTATCTGAAATTTAAATTAAATTGTTGTTATTATGCTTTATTTTAATTATATATTTTTTCGCTACTTATCATTATAATAAATTTATCATCTTTGATTGTACAAATATTCTATTTAGATTACAAAAATATACACATACTAAATATTATTTCATTTTGAATTTCATGTAATTTTTTTCCGCAAACGGCATTATATGTCCAAATTTTGAGACACATTATCAATTCTCTCAACTCTCTTTATCAACTCTTACACATTTCTTACAAATTTTGTTGTAAGCATGTGCTTATACATGTACAAAGATAGATTTTTAGACAGAGCAATATTAAAAATGTAATTAAATTATTTTCTTGAAATAACTTACAAATTGATTTCTTTAACATTTTATAGTATATTTTCAACATAACTAGGTATAGCACCAGTCTGGTTGGATAAAAATCTAAGAAAACAAATACTAACCCAGGCCAAACTTCCAATTTATGCTGCGGTATTTGTATAGCCGCGTGTTCATTAAAATGCTGTCGTCCAAACCTGACTAGTTCTAAGTCATTCATTATATGCTTGAACAACATGTTGTATATTTGTATCATTTCGCTTAAACGACGATTTCGACGGAATATTATCTGAAATGTGATCATTTAAGTAGATTTAAAAAAAATCTAATTATTATAATATGTTTAGCATATTGATTTTTTTGAGGACAGTCCAGGCGCAGGGGCAAAAAGTGTCTGTTCCATTTCTTCATTCTGATGTCGAGGCAAAGTGCTTCGTTCAGTTTCGCTACTCAACACATAATGCATCCAGAATTCAGGGGGAAATGGAGAATGGAGTTTCTCAAGCAGGTAAGTAGAAGAAACCTAGTGTTAAGACACTCTGGTCACAAAATCCCAATCAATTTTGCAATGAAACCAAAAAAAAAATTAAACTTACAGTAATATAAACTTTACTTTGATCATAGGGGTTAGTTGATACTAGACTAAGAGCTTCATCTGGCAATGCATGCGGCACATATAATGTAGTGCCGTCGAATGTCTTCTCTTTGAATAGATGATTGTGTTCTGAAATTTATAAAATATATTTACTTAAACTGTTTGTTAAATAATGTTTAACCACGCTCTTTGTCTTATCAGGAAAGAATCATGAAAATAATTTAAATATTGATCTCATAAGTAAAAAGAAAAATCTAAAGAAGTAAAAGTTAGATCAACTAACTGTAATAAAAAAAACTATGAACAATAGATACTTATGTAGTATAAGAATTACAAACACTATTAAAGTAAAAATTAATATGAAAAAAAACCTAATTTAGGAATAACTTATCATAAAAATAATAAAGGCATAAAGTTCTGCATCAGAACAAGTATCTATTATTTTTTTTAGGTTCACACTGTACCCCGCACAAAGCAGGGTAGGCAGAGGGAACGTTAACGTTAAAATTTTCCGTTCTCATTTTTACAGCAAATTCTGGGGACATAGCGTGTTGATGGTGGAACTCAACGCCGCATTATCATTACAAGAGCAAGTAAATAAAATGTTTAATATTATCATTTCCTTGCTCTGGTTCCTTAGAATCCACAACCTTTTAAAGTAACATGCTCTTGCCCCTGCCACGAGTGACCACAATCTATAATGTCGTAGTATATCACAATTTATTAAAAAAGTAAAAAAAGTGGTCATAAAAATAAAAATAAAACTATTTAAATATTCACCATTCAATAGTTTAAACCGCAAATGCTTGTGATCTTGATCCGGTTCATACTTCACTTCATACTCAAACACATTGTTTTCTTCAAAATTCAAATGTATAAAGTTTGATGTGACATTACAGGGTGTTCCCGTTTCCCCTTTCATTACTATGGGTGGAGTTTCTTTAACTTCTCTCTGTAATAAAAATATTTATATATAAAAATATATTTACTTCTATGTCAAAATCAAGTTACTATAGTCGAAATTGAAAGTTATATGTTGCACTTACTAAATGTTTAGTAATTTCATCATTAGAATAAATGCCTAAGACTGGTCTTTTTTATGAAAAACACAGATATTTTATTTATTCATGACAATGTTCTTTGAAAGTTGTCACTTTAACTCTTAAAATGTGTGATCAATACATATAATAACATTCTAACTGATGGCAGTGCATACATGGCAGTATAAAAAAACTATTATAGCAATCAATGTAATAGAATGCAAAACATTGATATTAAAATTGGATTTGAAAATATTTTAATGCAGTTTTCATTGACGTATTTTGGCGAACTTTTCTAGAATTTATGTTTGTTTTTTATTTCAATTGGTTCATAAATTTACATTTGCATTTGTGTGGTTATGGGACTAATCTCAATGCAGCGATTCACCTCGACCGAGCGAGGAAAATGAAAATATTTCAATTCCTTGAATGGGAATAGAGACCACAGCCTGCTTCACCGCTACTAGTCCCAATGTAATTTACATATATCATGTAACAAAAACAACAACTCCTTTTAGCTATCACTTCGCCTCAGTTTTAGAGTAAACATTTAACATTTTTACTTTTTATAAAATAAAGATAATAAATATATAATATTGACAAAACAGGGCCCCTGTTAAAGGCATGTACAATTTTATAAATTTTAAATTAAAAAAATATAATTACTTACAAAATATTTATTCTTCCCTATAGTACTTCCAACTGTGGAAATAATAGTGCTACCTGCCATTTTACTTGTTACATTGTCCACGTCTCTGGAGCTGACTTGACTAGAGGTAGATAGGTTTTGTTTTGCTTTTCTGTACAAAAAGAATATATTATAAAAAAAACCAATGAATTTGATTTCATTTTGCAAGATTCTGTACCATTTTCATGATTCAATAGGCTTATCAAACTTGAGCTTGCAGGTGAATGGTTTTTATGGTGTATGAAATTAACTACAAATTTAAGTTGGTAATGTGTTTCTTTCTCTTATATGTTTCTTTTATTTTTGTAAGTTCTCAGTCTTTCCGAAATTTCACAATTCTAGGTCCGCAGGAGTATTTTATAAGAAATGTAGCAAATACTATGCATTAAGGCTATGCATTTTATCATTTGATTATTGACTAAGAAATCTGATTTTTTCAGCGCTCTTAAGAGACTGTATCTGAGCTGAAATTATTATATAATATCAATGATATTAGAGTTTAATTTCAGCTATACCCACACGCAATCTTGCAAAAAATTGTCTTAACAAACGGACAAACAGACAAAAAACAATAAAGTGATCCTATAATAATTTTATTTTTTAAGTTTGAGAGACATAATTTTAAAAAGTAATATATAGTTACAATTGTTACTTACAACTGTTGCAATATCTGTAAGCCCCTACCCCTACCTAACACAGGACTTGGACTCACATCTGACGCAGGACTAAATACAGGTGACAAACCTGAAGTAAAATAATAAGAAAACAATATTTTTTATTGCTGTAAAAAAATATTTTTTCATCATACTCTATTGAGTATATCAAGCGTCAAAATAAAAGGGAGCTAATGTAAAGGCATTCAATTTCCAACGCTCTTCCTATTTTCGTAACTAGAAAGAAAATAAAACATTTCCCTGGTGACAAGGCAATGCGCGACGTTGAGTTCCACCACTCAACACGTAATGCCTCTAGGTTTCCTCTACCTACTCTGCTATATATGGAATACACAATGAAGTTAAAAAAAAATTATTAACATAATTGAAGATAATTTACTATATCATACCAATTTTAAAATTATTTACATAAGTAGAAGTATAGTGTATAATAGTAAGAAATATATCTATTGTAATCAAATGCTAAGGCATCACTTAGAAGGCTAATTGTGGGATCATAGTAATCATAAATAGCAATACTATTGCTTTAATAAACAAAGTATCATAAATAAAGATTTTTAAGTAAAATTATGAACCTTTATTAAAGATATTTTACCTATTAAAATTTATGTTATGTATTTAAGTTAAGTTAAAAGTTACACACCTGGTCTATCCTTTTCTTGCATTTTTGCAAGCAATGAGGCTGCCCTTCCTCTTCCTCCTGAAGTAGAAGCTGATACCTGGAGATTGTATAATTTAAGATAGTAAAGGATTATTTCATTTTAAGAAAATCATCACCAGTGCTAAGATACTCTGTTCACCATGTTCTGCCGAAATTTGGAGGCATTGTGTGTTGAGTGATGGAACTCAACACCACACAGCCTTTGCCTCAACACCAAAGCAAAGAAATCAAAATATACATTTAAATAAATATTTCATTTGCTCAACAGTTTTACAGCCACATACTTGTGGTCCTGCACCACATCTGTCCTCTCATTTTAACAGTTGATACATCTTAAAAATTATGTAGTAGGTAATTACAATTATATGTTTCCGTTTTTTTATAACTTTATACTATAGAACAATTTAAACATCTGAAATATAAAAAGATAGAAGAATATGATGATGATATTTCAGTTTCAAGTTTTGTGAAAGCAAAGGTTTGCTATGGATACATAATAAAAAATATAATACACATGATCTGCAACTACACAAGCTGGGCAATTAATGGAATGTGTGAAGAAGTCTAAATGCCATTACAACATTATTTAAACTCTAAAGAATTATCTCATAGTAATCAGAAATTTAGCTTGTTTATATTTTATGAGATTTCTGTAAAAATTATAATGTACAATGAATTGTTACTATTTTAAAGTACATGCTTACGATACTAGGAGCCACATTTTGGGTTACTGATGACCCAGGCTCTGATTTATCCGACTTCGACGATGATGACTCTTGCAATTTCTGTGCTTGCAATTTTAGAGATTTTAACAAATCCAGACCTCGGCCCCGACCTCTTCCCGAGTCAGTCATTGTTTTCTGTAATATTCATTTATATATAATAAATGTAAATCTTTTAAAGATAATAAATATATTATGTCTGAAATCTTTTAAAGATTAAGTTTTATACATTAATGTTTATACATTTATTTTACTTTAGTACCTGTGGTATAAGTTTGAAAACAGAAAATACTTATCACTGTAAAAAATAATTTTGTAAGTAGGTACTTTGTAATTATTTTGTTTTTATTGTAAAAACTACAATTTTGCAGATACTGCATATAAACATAAAATTTTATAACTTAAGATATATATTTTTTTAATATTATAATGAAAATAAATTAATTTTGTTTCATATAAAATAATATAATATATTAACTTACTGTCTTATTATTTTAGAATACAAAAAACATTAAGCGGCGACAAAACATGAAAAGTTATGCGCCAGTTGCCACTTGCCAGTGCCAGTGCCACAGATTGTAAAAATCACAAACAAAACCACAGATTAAAATTATGATTAAGCCTTAGATTTGCTACGTAGATTTAATATTACAGTGTAATGTTTAACTTAAGATTTCGATTCCGACCTTTATCGAACTCCAAGATATATAAATATCGGTACCGTAATAAATGTCTGAAATTTAATTAAATTAATGAAAAAATAATAATTCGATACCGTTTTGATCTTAAGAATTATTCATGTTTAATTTTTAATCAAAACTCCATTTACTTTCCATATATGTATACACTTTTAAATATAATATATAATAGGCAGGTAAAAGTGAAATAAACTAGACAGGCTTAACAACCACGTAGGTGGTTTTCAACAAAATTATAGTGCAGCGAAGTTAGTTGACTACATTCAAATTAAAGAATAATGCATTTATATACTGACAATGACAATAATGCAGGACAGCGCTTTTAAGCACCACTTGAAATTTATATGTATTACTAGTAACAACATATTAGTAATTACATGTCTTAGTCAGCGTTACTAAATTTTCTGTTGGTTGGTTGGTAAAAGGGAAAATTGATTTTTAAAATGGAATTTTTTAACATTTTAGGTAGCCAGGCCAGGTGCTCCAAAATCGATTGTGGGTTCAATCCCCACTTGAATAAAGGAAATTGTTATATATAATTTATAGTAGTAACATTGTGTACCGACATTGAAATTTATATTTTATAATTGTAGTGTGGGGTACTTTAAAAATAAATCAGTTTTGCTTCATACTTGAAACTTGTGGTATCATTTTAGAAATATTTATATATGGAAATATATAAATGCTTCCTTTCATTTCCTCATTTCTTTGCTCTGGTGTCGAGGCAAAGCCTGACGCTGAGTTCGCCACTCAACACGCAATGCCTCCAGATTTCGGCGGAAAGTGGGGAACGGAATGTCTTAACACTAGGTTCCATCTGCCTACCCTGCTGTGTGCTGGATACAGCACGAAGCTGATATATAATAAGCTGTTTTTAATATCTCAACACTGGATAGTAGGAAAAAAATAAACTGCATCCAATTACATAATCATTTTATTAAACTATAATATTAAAAATATACAAGATAAACATCTACATGCTTAATTCAACTATGTACAATTCATTCCTTTTTTTCTTTTGTTTTTAACTGTTCAAATTCTTTAAACACTTTGTGGCTCAATTTGTCGCCTTCATCATCAATTTGCTCCACAGCCACTACTTCTGGAATATAAAACTGCATCATATTTTGCACCTGTAATATAAATAGTATTTTTTAATGCCGAGAAGTTAAAGTTGACATTTTATTCATAGCTTGTATAGGTGGCATAAATCAGTATTAGCTGGAAACCAGAGAAAGGCATTTTTGTTTCCAGTTTGCAAAGACATTGTGCAACATTAGGTTCTCAACCTAATTACTCTCTGAAATGGTTAAATAATGAAAACTAAAAATGAAAAATTTTAGCATTGATTCTTTTTGCTCGGCACATTAAATATGAAAAGAAAACTATTTCCTCTTGTGACTGTGTGCTTAATCACATAAATTAGGCGGCATACAGTAGAATCTCACCTAGCAGCTACTATGATGGGTAATGAGAGAATCCAGAGTGCTGGATAATTGGAAGATGCAGATTACTGGATATAAAAAGCATGTTTTTTCAATACTTCAACATATATCACTAATAAATAACTATATGGATTTAAAACATTTTTTAATTAGTGTGTGTTGAGTAAATTGTAATCCTTGTTCAAATATCTTTCTGTATATATTTCATAGAATCACATTCTGAGATTATTATTTGATTATTTTCATTATTACTTACACCATTTTTTAAGGTCACTATAGAACTGGGGCATGATGAGCAAGAACCTTGCATTTTAAGTCTTAGGATACCATCCTTAAAGTCAACAAAAAGAACATCTCCACCATCTTCTTGTACGGTTGGCCTTATACGTGTATCTAATAATTCTTTAATCATTTGTACTATTTCATCATCATCTTCATTTATTTCTACAAAAAAAGTTATGATGTTGCAATCACCATTTTATTTTCCAGGGACGGCGATACATTATTTGCTTACTAGAGTTACTTACGAGTATCTCCAGATGGTTTAGCATCAGTTACAATTGGAAGTCCACTAGCAAAGAAGTCCATAACAGTAGCAAATATTTCAGGCTTCAAAATCTTCCAGTCCACATCATCATCTTGTTTTGTAACTGTTACAAAGTCAGAGCCAAAGAAAACTGCCTTTACTCCCTCAATACGAAATATCATCTTTGCTGAAATATTAGGTTACTAATACATTTATTTGTTTTATATTTAGTATTTTTTTTGTTTTCAATAGCTTTCGTAATTACCTAATGGGCTACATTGGGCTGCTCCAATATTGGGAAAATCTAGTGTCTGTCCGGGTTCCAAAACCTTGGTTCCTGGTAAAAATTTTAAGCTATTTGGATTTGGTGTTTCTTGAGTTTGTATAAACATAGTCCGGCAGCCACAACTGTTAATTAAGGCTGTTTTAAATGGTTTTATCATTATGTCGGATCCTTGTGACAATCCAGAAAATAATTTCAAATCAGTGTATCTAAAGAAAACAGTAAAATATATCTGTAATAAAAATTGTATAACAAAATAATATTCTACCATATTTAGATTAAAACTTACAAGTACGTTGCACCGTACAATTGTTTACATTGTTTTCCCATTCGTAGGATTCTTAATGAGTTTCGCAGCATTTTCTATATATTTGTATTATACGACGTATTAAATTAATAAATTTTCACTTGCGGCAAATTTTATAAAAATACTTCAATCGAAACTGACATAAAAGATTTGACATTGACAATAGATTTGTTTTCTAAAATTGTAGACTTGGCTTCTAGGAAAGCTGCTTTAAGTTATTGGACATGTTATAAGGAACGTTATCTATATAATTTAAAATCTTGAAGTATGTTCATTAAATGAATTCAAAAAATATTGCGCTATGAAAATTAAAAAAAATCAAAATTATCGCCTAAACATAAACGTGTACTCACCTATGGGTCGTTATGTTTCTAATATTGATTTTTTATTTTATCGACACTCCAGTAAATATATTGTTCTATAATTAATTATAATAAAATTATTATACGTACGAAACTGATACATTTTTTGTGACGAGGGTTCAAATTGGCTAGTTGATTATTAAGATAAGATTATATAAAAGTTTTGTTGTTCGTGGACATTTCTTTTTTCATTAGTATATTTATAAACAAGTTGATATTATGAAGTTCTGAAAATAAAATTACATTTATACATCTTTTTTTTTAAAAACGTGTAAAAATTTTAACGTAACGGGATTTGAACTCACGCCTCTTGGCTATAGCCCTTAGAATAACACTTGTAAAACGTTAAAAATATATTGATATTCTTTAACATTTAGATCTAGAGTATTAAGATATTTTTAGTAGTTTATATTCAAGAGTATTTTATGATATATTTGTTTTTTTTCTTTTCATTTACCGAAAGAACCGAACCGAAAGATACCGTAGATACTAGATATAGTATAATGTTAGAACATTAATAAAACGTAGACAGTAAAAAATATTTAATAAATTCATTTTTTATAAGTATAAAAAGATTACAATCAATACTTAAGCATTTTAAGCAAGGAGAGGTACTCGTATATAAAATCAAAGCTGTGTCAAAGACACACTTATTTTTTATTGTACCTAAGCTATAATAACTGTGCAATTAATACTACTTGTTATAAGTCCTTAAAATTACAGAAATTAATATGTTTTTAGATTACTTAAAACCTTAGACTTCTCACCTTAGTTCACTGTACTTACAAATATTTTTGTTTCTTTTCTGATTACGTAACAAATTAATTCTAAGTTTTTGAATATAATTAAATAATTTACAAACACAAGATGGCAGTGTTACTATCGTTAATATTTAAGCAACTTGAAATCAAGAATTACATATCCCTTTAGCATACAACATTTTTATATTATAAAATATTCATATAATACCAATTTAATATAATAAGTATAAAAGTTCTATAGTGATGTCGAGATCTCGTCATTTTGTAAAGTATGTCATTTAATTAAATCAATTTCCAAGTAACCATGGAAATTAATTACTAATGAACATTAATTATCCGTAAAAGGTATAGTATACTTGAAGTTTATTAACAACTAAGACTTAATATAAATATTTATTTAATAGCTCTCAATCAACTAACACTAAATACATGAAAAGACATGATGTTATTTTAGTAACAAATTATATATATTGTAAAAAAATAAATCTATAAATGTAGAGGGTCAAAAATAAATAAAATCTAAATATAAAAAATAAAAAAATTGAAGAGATTTAAAAAAGTTGAATGAACAGATTAAGAAGTATTTCTAAATAAGTGAAAGTAGATTTGAATATGTTTATATGTCATAGCATAAATTTATACATTATATAGATATTACAATAAAAATAATAATACATATTGGATATTATAATTATTGCATTTACTCATACGATATGTTTGAAAAAATAAATAAGAAGATTTTTTGTTATTTAATGGAGTTTTTACAATTGTGTTCATAGCTGAACATTATAAAAAAATAGTACAGCCCACAGAGCGACACAGAGCGAGAAGATGGACCAGTCTGCGAGGTCTAATGATATTTTACTGCTTCTGCTTTAACAACCATCATACACCTCTAGTACCGACAGCAGCATTGGTCTGAGTCCACCTTACAAATAGTTAACCCGAAAAAAAACCTTTACTATTACACGAACGAATAGGCTTAAAGCTCCTTAGTTTTCAGGGGGTTTTCAGGGTCCTGGCTCCCTGGAGAATATCTCTAGATACGTCCATGCTCATGTATATGCAAAGCTTAGTTTATGCCTCGCAAAATGTATAATATTACAACTGTGTAGTCCATAGTACTTGTGTAAAGTCAAAAATTATAAGGGCATTATCTATATTTATAACTAACTGTATGTTGTAATTGAAGACATGCATTGATAATAGTGATATCACGTAAATCGTAAATGTCCGAATCGCTAAAGCGTTTTTTATTTGAAGAAAATCGATTTCACAATGTCCAAAAGGTTACATAAGCTGTTAATCTTATTTTCTTTATTTTTTAATCATTCATAGAATTAAATTACATACAAAACTGCAAAAATCAATTCTTTCTAAACAAATATTTAATTTATATTAATAATTATAATTACACTAAGGTTTACATCGACAAACACAACACGAAGGAAATAAGAACCAATCCATGAAAATGCCGGCGCAGTCGTCGTTGGGGTCGTACGCGAGGAGGCGGTGCCATTTGTATTTCTGTTCACAGCCGCAGTCGCCGGAACATCTTGATGTTGATTGTTTACTGTACAAAATAATTTATACATTAATTATAATATATATGTATATGGGTATATCATGGGGTATTATTTGACGGTAAATATGACGGTTGGGGGTTCGATTCCACATCGGGGGAATAAATTAGTTTCAGTTCCTCCAGCGTTGCGTTGAGTTCTACCATTCAACACGTAGTGTCTCGAAAATTGGACAAAAGTATGAAGTAATGACATAAGGTTCCTTCCTCTCACCGTGTTTTACGTAGTGATATAGTGTGAAGCTAAAAAACAAAAATATAGAAATAAAAAAAATGTCTAATACTAATATTATGTTTTATCTATGGTATTTATATCTTTTTTGAGACGTAATATTTATGCTATATTCTGTCTCCACGTATAAAAACATAAAAAAGAATACTAGCGCGTCGAATGTTGAGAAATAATGCAGACGTAACATTTTAGTCATATATTCGTTATTTAATTTGAGCCGGTTTCTTCGAGAGAAAGTAAAAGGCCATAGTACTACGATACATATGTAAACCTACTTATGAGGAAGTTAAAAAATAACAATTTTCTATAGTTCAAGGTCGAGTAGTAATGGTGTGTAATTTTTATTATTTAACAAGTGGGCGCGCGCAGCTTCGCCTGCTTATTTGGACCCTTAGGGGTCCCTAATTCTAATAAGCCATGAAACACGTGTTCAATGAAATATTTTTGTCTAATTTTTTTATTTTATAAAAATCGACTTAAGTTTTTCCATACAAACTTTCAACCCCTTGTTTGCACCCTTCGGGGGTAAAATATAATAAACCACGAAACACATGTTTAATGATATATTTTTAAGAGTCTCAATTTAAAATTTTATAAAAATCGGTGGCCATTTAAAGATTTTTCCAAACAAACTTTCAACCCCTAATTTGCACCCTTAGTGGGAGAAATCTAGAGAACGATGAAACACGTATTCAATTCAATACATTTAAAAATCTAAATTTAAAATTTTATAAAAATCGGTGCCGATTTAAATTTTTGCCCATACAAACTTTCAACCCCTATGTCACCCCTTTAGGGTTAAAATTTTTCAAAATCCCTTCTTAGTGGATGTCCAGATTATGAAAGTAAACATCTATCAAAATTTCACGTTTGTACCATCAGCGGTTACAGCTGGGCGTGCGTGTTCTCAGTCAGTGAGGACAAACCTTTCATATATATAGATTAGTCGTTGTATAAGTTTTTATGGGTTAGTAATAAATATATTAATATCTTTTCTAAGGAATGCAGGTACCTACAATATTTTTGAATGCTACTTTACTTTTTAATATAAAAAAAAATACAACTTTTTTTTTAATTATCAAGAATTCCTTGTTTGGCGGAAAATAGGTAACGAAAATATCTTAAACCCATTAAGAATGTCTTAACACTAGGCTTCGGGTTCGTTCTGTTTGAAAAAATATCACAAATTTAAAAACCAAATCTTATTATGAATAGTTTTTGTATAACATTGTAGAGTGCAGGTTATAAATATTAATATATTAAAATATACTTAATGATTCTTGGCCAATAAATTTTACCTTATTTGGCTCCAAAATGTTTCCAATACCATATAACCATATTGTTTGTAAAATATTATTTATTTTTATTCTATTTAATATAATTTGATTGAAGTTCGTAAAGTTTAAATTTTTAATATTTTATTAAAAATAATAATAAGGATGATGAAGGAAGGAAAAATGAGGATATTTTTTATCAGCTTCACGCTGTATCCCGCACACAACAGGGTAGGCAGATCGAACCTAATGTTAACATACTTCCACATTCTTCGTCGAATTCTGAAGGCATTGCATGTCTAGTGGCGGAATTCAACGCCGATCTTTTGCCTCCACACCACAGCGAAGAAATTAAAATATAAATTTAAATAAATATTTTATTTCATCGAGTAGTGATTGAACCCACAAACAAAATTTAACACACTCCTCGACTTGCCTCAAATGTCAACATGAGTCCGACCCATAAGTCCGATTAATGATACTATTGTGTCATATTGTAGTGCGTAAAACGAAATTAAATGTTAAAAATTATGTAATTTAAAGCAAGCATTCATGTTTTATTATAAGCAAGAAAAAAATGTAAATGTTTAACAATTTATAGTAATCCGATTATTATATAAATTTCTCTTTCCCTTTTATAAAGAAAAATAATAACGCTTGAATTTTTTTTACAGGTCGTAATGGCACAGCATTTGACTGTACATCCCACCGTTTTTTTTTAATTTTTTGCTCTAATAATAAGAAAAAGAGCGGCGTTGAGTTCTGTAACTCACGAAATCATGTCACTAATGTCTAGACAATTGGGATAAAAATGGAGAACGGAGTGTCCTTACACTAGGCTCTCTCTGCCTACCCAACTATATACGGTATGCAGCGGAGAGCTAACAAAAGGAAAAAAAGTTTTTTTTACCTGCACACTTCTTGATGTATAGCCTGTTCGAAGTGCATAGTATTAACAATCGCTCTTAGTTTCCTCGCGGAGTTCAGCGCCCAGTATGGGGTCATTATCTCCGTTTTACTCTCACATGCGTCTATCCTGGAATATAAGAAATATTTTTTTTTAAATGCTCATTTTTAGAAATAATAAGGGAGTGTTTTCTATACATATTATGATCATTTCTGCGCTCAAATTGTTGGATTACTTAAAAAATATTTTCACATTCACAAACTGATAACACCAAGTTCCCAACACCTAAACAAGGCAGGCTATATAAAAAGCCGAAGAATAGAAAACCATATGTTTGTCGACGGATAGAACTTAGTATTTTAATTTTTTTTTTTACTTATCTTTCCAGATAACTTACAAGCTCTTTCGTTGACACCTTATAACCATTTAAAAGAATTAATTTATAACAAATGTTGTTAGATTTCAATTTGAATATAACAAAAAATTCTAAAATATAATAAGAAACTCACCTCCCAGTATTATTAACAGCTTGCGCATCAGGCAGCGGCGGCTTCGCCTGCCGCACGTGCCTAAAGTACGAGTCCCCCGTGTGCACGTCCGGCACGCCGGGCGCGCGCCGCACGCGGGCCCCGCCCGGGATCGTGAACGAGCCGTACATGCGTTTTATTAACGCTTTGTTCTCGTCTATGAACGTTTCTATTTTATCTCTGGAATTATTATTTGGGTGTTATAAGTAAAAAAAATTCTTGTGTATTTAGGGACAGAAGTCTTCCGTATCAGTATAATGAATACTGATTCCATATAATATGTATATTAGGGAAGAAGAGAAGCCATGGTGCAGAAGCACAAGCGTGCAACTGAAAGGGTAGCGATGTTGAGTCCAATTCTCTCTTAATTAATGTAAGTAATTCAAATCTGAACTCATAATATTTTAAAAATCATAATAAATTTATAATTTAGGAAACGCTAACATTCAATATAATAATAATGACAGACCAACTTTCCAGTCAGTCATCCATGATTTATTTCCATATTCCATAAATTTATTTCGAAAATACACACCGTAAGCCCACGAATGCAAATTAGAGAAACAATGAAATGAATACTCACAAAGGATAAGTATTGCCGGCGGTCGGACAGTAGAGTTGAAAGTTTCGTTTCACGCAAGGCACTCCTCTGATAATCTGACCTTGGATCTCATAACCCAAGGCTAGAGACAGGGCAGTCCACAAGATCTATAAAAAAATTATAATATAAAAAATAGCATAATAGATTGTTTATCTATGCGGATCAAGCGACATGTAGGTACTCGTATATTAAGATTTCATTTGGCGCCATTGTTAACTGTTTTTTTGTGGTTTAAATAAAAAAACAATAAAAAACAAGTGTACAAACTTTAAATAACAAATTATGGAATGTTTTTTTTTAAATAATTTGTTTTATAATTACTTTGAATAAGAGATATTTAAAAAAAAGAGATATTTATCTTTCTTATATATATATTTTTATGTATGTGGTTATTTTTTGTCTGTATGAACCACGCAATTCAAAGTAAAGAATAGAGCAATGCGTCAATAGGGTGTCAGCGTGAAATGCATAAAAAAAACAAACTGTAAAGTAATTAAGAGTAATCAAGATTCTAGAGAGGAGATAAGAAACTAATTACATAACTAAATATACTGCCTATACCTATTGTGCTATTTTAAAAATAATTGATAAACTTAAATGCATCTATGTACTTATTCTCAACTAAGATATTATACACAAAAGCTATAATAAAAAAATGTTAATTTTATGAGGTTTTCCCGTAATATTTTTTTCCGTGTTGCAGTAATTTTATTTTAATAAGCTGCAATAAAATATGGGGAATTCGTCGTCGTTTCGTAAGTAATAATAATATTTCGTTTAAAAAAAATATATAAAGTTAAATGAGTCACGTATCTAGTTGAAATTAAGGTTTAATAAAGAGGTTATTAACACAAATTTTTCTTCTATTTCTCTATATATAATAACTAGATATGTCAATAGCAGACAAAATTACTTAAATTATAACAAAATTTACATATTTCTCAAAATTTAAAACTAAATTGATAACTAAATAATAGAAAAAAACAATAAAAAAAACTCACATTTACAAACGTAAAGCATTTTAACTCCATGTTAGCTACCAGATTCGTTGTTTAATTAAGACGTCCGTCCCTAGCACTGTGTTAATTATTATATAAACTTATCTAAATCTAAAACAAGTCGATCTTAAGGCGCTTGCGAAAAAAAGAAGTTATTCGCGGTGCGCCATTGTACAGTGACTGGAGATCCGAAGATACATCCGGTGGTGTTAGCATGACGTGATTTTAGCTATAACTCGTTGCATGTGGTTTTTGAATTATATTTCTTACTAGCGGCCCGCCCGCAGCTTCGCCCGCGTGTATTACGTTATTATTAATTTCTGTCTCCATGAGTACCTACGTCCTATGATTGACGTCCATGAAAAATTTCAGACTCCTAGCATTTGTAGTAACGAAGTTTCATACAAACTTTCAACCCCAAAAACAACCCCTTGGGAGTCGAATACAATAACTTCATATAAATAACCTCCGTGTAAAATTTGTAACTCCTAGCTCTGGTAGGTTCTGAGATTTCATGATGAGTGAGTGAGTGAGTAACCTTTCGATTTTATACGTATAGATTATTAATATATACCTATAGATACAAATTTCATAGCATTCTTTTGGTATTTTTATGGAAATTTAGAGGATTTATATAAAAAATCTTTTATGATTTTGTGTATTTGTTTAGTACACCAAAGAAGTTTTAATCAATTTTGGAAAAAGGAATATAAATAACATTTTTCTCTTAAATATACAAATTATTTAAAATTTGAGACCAATTGTGTTCAAATTAAATTATTCTCATACATTGAATTAATACAGAAATCACATATCTGCTGTATTGTTAATTAATTGTAATCATATTCATTAAACATAACTTACTAAGTTTTACTGGATTGGCACAAGTAAGGAATTATATTAAAATATTTATTTAACCATATATTAAACAGATTGTGAGGCCGCCTTGGCGCAGAGACACAAAGGTGTAACTGTAACGCGATGCTGGTGGGTTCGATCGCCACTCGAAGGAATGAATTATTATTTCATAATACTTTCATTTATTCGCTACATAAACTCAACGTAAAATTCGGCGAAAAGTGGCAGACGGAGTGTCTCGACACTATGTGTTCCCTCTGATCTGATCTGTTCAGAGTTGTACAAACGCTGACATTTACTTACACATATCAATGCATTCATATAGGACGGTCTTATCGCACGTTGAATCAGAAGATTGTGAAGGAAACAGTGGAGTGATAAGAATTATAATTGTAAGGGCTACATTCCACGAATGCGAAAATATCATATATCTTGCCATCTAAATAAAGTCCATGCTGTCCACCGCCAGGATATATTATGACTGATATAAAATAGTAATTGAATTTCAAGTAGCATCTACGACAATTTGTACATGTCTAGAATCTCGTTATAGTAATAGTGCCTTCAAAGAATAATAATATAGGCATTATTTGGATCGATATTTAAATTGATTCGATTTGTTTTTTTTCGCTCACAGCAGGGTAAGCAGAGACAATATTAGATTTGAAAATATTAAATATTTTATTTCCACGAGGGGGAATTGAACCCACAAGCTGTCGCGTTTACAATCACACTTTATGCCCCTGCTCCTGAACTCGTTGAATTATTTATATCGATTAAAATTAAATCGATACGTTTTTTCTATTTTATTGTCTAACTAATATTGATTTATAGCATATAAAATTACGTAACAAATCAAAATGGAAAACTGGATCGCGTCATTAATTTGGCAAGCGAACGTTGTTTGGCAATTTAAAACGATTCTCTATATATTAGAGGCAAGTGTGTCAATAACCTTGCTTGGCTCAAATACATTTACATATATATACTTATTGGTGAGTAAAAACCTCCGATGCGGTACACGGCCCCTGTCTCGTTCGTACAGTTTTTTCTTATATAAGGATTTTTATGTAATTTTAAGATGTTGAAGTTTTGTATTAAATATATTTATTTATATGTAAAAATATACATTATTCATGTTACAAGTAATCTTTGCAAATCGTTTCTTTATGAGGTTCTTCAAAAATCTTGAATTTTTTTTGTTACTTACATAATTGAGCAAAATTTAATAATAGATATATCACTTATATATATAATAAATAAAGTAGAAGAGGAGAATATATGAAGATCATGCTTATTATTCAGTCTTCAATACAAAAATGATCATAAAAGGTTATATAGGCACTTGTAATTCTCTTAAGTAAAGATTTATCGCCATCTGTACTTGTACACAGAAGCTCACCTGTCAATAATAAACGATCCATTCGAGAATAGCATCGCCAGACAATAAAATATGGTTATATTAAATATTTCATATATATTTTTTATATTAGCCTCATGACCGTCACTTATGCTCTCATCGAAGCTTTTAAATGACCTTGTATTTATATTATACAGTTGGCAAATCGACATACTCCTATCAGGACACTTCCGTTCCACACTTTCCTTTAAATTTTGGAGGCATTGCTACTTCAGTCGTGCAACTCGAGGTTTTGTCTCGTTACGAAAGCGATGAAATAAAAATATTAAATATTTCATTTCCCTACTCGAGAAAATGAAATCGAACCCCTAATCTGTCGCGTTTACAGTCGCACCCTTCTGCTACGCCATGTCTGGCCCCATAATATTATCTATATCATCTATATCATCATAATATTTGATGGTGCCCAAAAAAAATATTCGAATTTCAAATTCAAATTCAAAATATTCTTAATTCAAATAGGCAATTATTATAAGCACTTTTGAATCGTCGAATGAACATATGAACAAAAAGCTACCACCGGTTCGGAAGGCAGTTCTGCTGAGAAGAGCCGGCAAGAAACTCAACAGTTGCTCTTTTCAAAATCAATGGTACAATCTATAAACATTAGCTGGCAGCTATCCTGCATTACATTCAATAGACATTAATTCCATACATGCTTATCCTCTAAATATTCTTGAACAGTGTAATACGCTTTACTTGTTAGAATTTTTTTTACAGATATTTTAAATTTTGGTAGTGGCAAACTAAGAATACACTGCGGAATTTTATTATATACACGTATACTCAGACCCATAAAGGATTTACTAACTTTTTGGAGGCGAAAGCTTGGTGTGACAAGCTTATCTTTATTTCTCGTTCCTATCGTATGACTGCCACTATTTTTGCTTAATAAATTAACTAATATATAACATTATTCATATTACAGATTAAATTATTTGTGTAGTTATGTCATTATTTAAGCTTCCTTAAAGATTCTAGTTCATTTTTGCATCGTTCAGTGTAGTCGACCCTCACAATTCTGAATTAATTATGTTTTGCTTTGACTATGAGTAATACTAACGTTAATAAAAATGAATTAAACAAACTTATTTTTTAATACTATGATCTAATTTCTATGATGCTTCCATTTTTTAATAGGCATGTCATGTCTTTAATTGGTAATATGAACTCATTATTAGCGAATGTAAATAAAAAATCGATTGAACGATCAAGCTTACTGTACAAATAAAATAATTGGATTCACGCTATTTCCCGAATATAGATGGGTAGGCAGAGGGAACCTCCGTTCCCCTCTTTCTGAACAATTCTCTCTTCTTTTTCGAGGCACTGCGTGTTGATTGGCAAGAACGCCGGGCTTTTACCTTGGTGCCAGATCGAAGAAAAAAAAATATTAATAAATCATAATTCATTCTCCCGAGTGGGAATTGAATTCACGACTGTTTCGTACAATCACACCCGCGTAAACCTGCGCCACGACGGGTTCCGAAATAGTAGTTTACCCTACTGTGCTGTGTAAATATCGATTTTAGTTAAAACTTACAATCATTATTTATCTATCTTTAGACAAATAATACTGTCTAAATATACATATAAAAAATAATAATATAATTCAATGAAACGCAGGTGGGCTTAATGATATTTTGTCAGCATCGCAGCTCGCATGTACAAATATGTTCTAGAGGTCACCAAAGAATAGGTAAATACTTGGAATACTTAATTAGACATTTGAACCGCTGTTTTGCACAGATTGTGTCGTGAATACAATTGATGGATTTTGTCTATGGAGTCTATGGTTATATAATTTAATTAATATAAAAATTTGGATTTCATTAATGCAATCTTCATTTTTTTTATTTCAGAAGGCACTTGGATGTGTCTGTAAACGCGACTGGTTGTAAAATTAAATATTAAACAAAGTGGAGAGCGGAGTGTCTTAACACTAGGCTTCCTCTGCCTAACTTGCTACATGCAGTTAACAGCGTAAAGCTCAAAAAAATACCATTGATACATAAGGCATTTAATATTTAATACTTTATTCAGCTCGCCGTGTATGGAATTTACAAGCAATTAGTTCTTTACAATGCAGGTCTCGACTTAAGTATAAAATAAAATTACTGTCTTATACATTACGCGTAGTCAGCGCATGCGTACGGCTTTGACATTTAAAATAGATAGTGAAAAAAAATGATTCATATTTAATTTTTATAGTAAACTAGCTTAAGACAATAAATCGCTTCGTTTTCCATTGAAAAATTTAAACAATTATAATTAATTTATTACCTATAGACTACAAAGGAAGAACATATCCTGCACAAAACATTTTTTTCAATTATATCGAAGTAGTAGTTCCTGAGATTAGCGCGTTCAACCAAACAAAGAAAATCTTTAAAAGAAACTATATTAATTCTCATAAATTATAGTAGAAAATATTAATACGTTTCTTATCCCACCACAGTATAAAACAATCGACATATAAATAAGATATTAATATATGCAGAAAGTTTTCTCTTGCCTATTGAATATTCATAGACGCAGCCTTCTATAATGGCGGCGTGTGGGCAAATAAAAGCGATGATTGCGACGATCGGTATTGCAATATATTTTAATTAGTCGACTTCCTTATTAGAACACCGATATCTTAATGTCTTTATAGCTTTATCACGTTCGGTCTTCATTAGTCAATAATCAATGTGGAGTTTAGGATGAAGTTCCTAGGTCATAATGAGGATGCGAGCTTTTATTTGGGGTGTCTTTAAGTGTTTTGTATAAAATGTGGTATAAATAAGTAAATGGTAGCAAGTTATTAACTATGGGAGGAAATCATTTTTATTTTTTTCATTAGAAACATGTAATTAGATTAAAATTTGTTCTCTTAATATTTAATTTTTTTTTTTAAATTACAATTTCATCCACTTCCGTCTTTTTATCCTTTCCAAAGTTGCAAGCCTAAAATATTTTGAAGTTCAAAACATAATTAGCTTTATATGTATGTATCATTTCTATTTATAGGGAGTAGTTAAAGACATAGGAAAAAAACTGTTTTCTTTATGTGTAACTGACAATAACCTATATTTAACGTAGGTACATTTTAAAGGACTGAAATACTGGCAGTATATTTGTGTATATTGCCAATATTTCAGTCCTTTAAATCTGTCTGTGGAGCGACTTTTAAGTAATTTTTAAACCCCTTAATTATAATTAATTCTAACAAAAAGATTATTTAAAACAAGCCATCTGTAGCCGTATATAGTTCAAGGTTTAGCAAAAACTCGTGCGATGCTAAGATGATAAATCATAATTCACAAGCAAAGGTTAGCTCCTTGGCTTAGGGACAAGGTGAACGTTCTTTTGCTGAATAAGGATAAGTTATATCATTTAAGTTACTATCACGTAATCACATGTATCACGTATCACGTATTCTTTATCAGAGCCCACGTGTTTATTCTGAGTAAGACGACGTGACTGTTGCGTTTTTTTGGTTTGGGAATCTTTAATAGACTATTAGAATTTACTAAAAGATTTCGTAAGTAGTAAATTCTAATTCTTTTATTATTTAATAAATATTTACCACTATTTCATCCGTAAAAAAAAAGAATTTGGGAACATTGCCAAATAATTAGAAGAAAACTAAATAGTTAAGGCAAATTTAAATACGCAACTTCTATAGAGCAATTTCTCTGTTAAATTATTTAGCTATCTTGAAACTTGTGTATTTGAACGCATAAATCCCAAAAAATATTTTAGTGTTCAATAGTGCATATAAAGTAGACTATCAGACACTAGTCTAGCAGAGGCTATAAGCTGTTATACATAATGTCAATAATTTCCTTGAGTAGAAATAGAATCCGCAACCTGTCCCTTTCACATTATCATGCTCATGAGACCACCACGACTGATCTCTAAGGCTCTAGCACTATCTCACGCATAAACACGTACACTGTTTACATATGTTATATACATATTTAAACGAAGTGCGTGGTTGTCGGCCGAGCGGACGTTTCCTGTGGTCCTACGCTGTCGCAATTCTAATAAATGCTATGGCGGACCGGTATGATCGTATTGCTCTTGTTTCCCTTACACCCACTGTTTATTCTATTTGTCAATTTTGAGGTCGTAAAATTTATCTAAATATAAATAAAATCAAATCGGCTTCACGCTGTATCCCGCATGTAGCGGGATAGGCAGAGGGAGCCCATTGTTAAGACTCTATCTGTGCGGAGCGGACTTACTAACTTTCCGTTGCGTGTTGAGTGGGGGAACCCAACGCTCCCTTTTGCCAATCAGAGCAAAGAAATGGAAATATACATTTAAATAAACATTTAATATCCCCGAGTGGGGACCGAACCCGCAACCAGTCGCATACACTTGAGCCCACAACTAGTCTGATCTAAAACTTTGATGTCGTAAAATGTACCTAAATGTCTGAGTATAATTTATGGCCTCTGCGTAAAAGCTTATCTGTATCTCCAAGTTGGATTCACTAATTTGCATTATTAATTTTTTAACAGCAGTTAAATGTTTTTTAAATGGAATCTAACTTCTAAGGATAGGAAGGAGGATAGGAGGAAGGTCATACGGATAGTATGACTAAATCTTCAATATATGAACGAATCTATGAAAGCTCATATACAAGGTACATATATGGATATCGAGATGTACATATTAATTTTAATCTACTTTTATTCGTTTATTTTTTAGTTAAAATTTAATAATAAGAAAAAATATTCTTATAACGCCGTCGTGGTCGCCGGAGAGTGTGACTATCGAAGGAAAGAAATTGAAGAACGGAGCAATCAAACACTGACACTAGGTCCCCAGGTTCTCTCTGCCTAGCCCGGGATTAAGCGGGAAGCTAAAAAATCTCCCCCCTCTTCGTCACCCCTCTTTAAGTTTCTAATTATTGACTTATAAGCCTACCAATCGCGATAAACGTTCATCGCGATACGCGTTCACGATTTTATATATATAATAGATGCACACTTAATTGAAAATCAAAGATCTATTAAGAAGAATAAAGTAAATTTAACATTTTAATATCGAAATATTTGTACCCATTAAGGTATAAATGCGTACAAACTTGACACCAAGAACTCTACAAGCCAGCAAATACTACCTTGGTTCTAAATCATCTAATAGGTCAAAGTAATAATAATTATACTAAAATACTTGAACAAGCGGTTGAGAACTAGTTGACTGTAGTATACAAATATATATATAGTATTACAGAATGACCGTATTTTTTAATTTACTTCACGCTGTAACCCGCATTTAGCAGGGTAGGCAGAGGGAACATAGTGTTAAGACTCTATGGATATAACTTATCGTTGTTTTTAAAAAACAGCGATGTTTTCGAAATTAAAATTTTAGATATAGTGTTTTTTTTATTCACCTAGCACAAATACACACAAATTATCGCCTACAGTTTAAGTAACAAAATTGTCAACGCTTTCTAAACGCCTAGCTTTTAACACCTACGTATGACCAATGCAATCTCTCTTTATTATCGTTTAATATACAATTATTACTGATGGCTGATATAAAATGATGAATGTATTTATAGTATGAAGTTTATGTAATAACAATTATTGTTCGTCAATCCATATATCAAATAATTGAATTGAGTTTAAGTATTAGATTCTGATTCTTAGAGAGATGAGGCCTGGCGCAGAAGCAGAAGGGTGTGTTTATTATTAAGTAGGGAACGGCGCGGCGTGGAAGATTTGTTTATAATAAAAGTAGTAAGGTAAAATATAAAACTGTATAATTTGAAATTATTCCTAACATTAAGCGGGATAAGCAAAAAAAACTTAACAATTTAATTAGTTTTATGTTTTTTATGCCATTCATTAGAGTAAAATTAAAATTTTATATATCATTCAAAGATATTTCAATAAATAAATTACCATTATTGGCCTTTATGTCAATCGTAGAAATGCTTATAAATTAAATATTGGCGCTACATACAAGATAAGTTAGTTTTGCATGAAAATATATAGACATTAACTGAGATCGGTCATTAAAATTACAATTAAGTGGCCATTACTCACTAGCCCGTTCCATTTACGACAATTTTCTACTATATACATTGAATCTACGTAATTACAACAAAAACTGAGTAATAGGTACTAACAACACTTAGGAATGTATGAAATGATGTCAAAGCAATAAATAATGTGGTAGTGACTAAGCAAATGATATATATGTATGTTTCATATTAAAAAATATTTCAATATATAAGATATACATATATATTATATAAAGAAATTTCCACCCTGGGAAAGTTTATAGGGAAATAAGTTGTAAAAGAAGCAATTTTTTTTTCATTTGGTTCGATAAGAACATATAATTTCTTTGTATAGTTTATATTTTTGTTTTTTATAAAAAAAAATATTTTATTCCTTTATCAAATAACCCACCCCGGAAAACAGCGTTTGGATCAAACTCTCCTATTCCTAGACTTTGCAAGTTGGTTAATGAGTACAGTGACCTATTTGACATTAATGCTGATTCAACTGGCAAGATTCGATTAATATTGAACACCAAAAATCAAATATGCTAAAAATATATATATTTTTTTTTTTTTTAATTTTCTTTTTTGTTTTTTGTTGTTTTCTACGCTTAGGAGTTTATTTTCGGTCTATTATAGCAAGATGTATCTACCTGTAAATGTTTGTTACATTTAGTCTTAGTTCCATGTACTATGTATCTTTTTTGTATGTATTGATGTAAACAAATGTTGGTGGATCAATAAATAAATAATAAATAATAATAATAATGAGTACAAAAACTTTCAATTTACGCATACAGATATGAAATAATGCCAAAAAAAATTTTATATACCGAGTAGCAGTAGTTATTATGTAATATTTATTTTTAACTTCTTATAACATTTATAAAAATATTATTTTTTTATATTCTTTTTTCGCTCTAGGCTCTATCATTTGTATAGAAGATAAAGATTTATCGTGGGAATCTTATAACCTAGAGTTAAGACACTCCGTTCTCATTAAGATAATTCCGTTCCTCACTAAATATTTTATTCTTCTGAGTGTCAATCAAAGCCACCACCGTTGCACGCTTGAGCCCCTGGGGCACGAAGGCCTCGTAATTAAATTATTATTAACAACATAGAGAAAGTAAGTTATTAATAATAACATAACATATTATTTCTTATTACTTCACTCGTCTTGACTCCAAATGAATTCTACAGCAGTCACGTTTAAACATGACTGACTGACTGTTTGAACTATTTAAGTTAAACAATTTTCATTTGCTCTAATGGTTTGTAAATTACTCAATGACCAATGACCAAAGGCAATAGACCTTCTTGCAGGTGATAATTCGTTTTTAACTAGCGCAGCAGTTTATAGTTGTTTATTATTAATAATATAAATAATATGTGTAAAGTATGAGATTTAGCGCAAGGATTATTTACGTCATTTCTATATATTTCTATAGTCTTTAGTTTTAGGAACACTGTTAATATTTTGACAGTCGTGGTACAGGGGCACTACGTATAACTGTAAACGTGACAGGCTGTGGGTTCGATGCCCAATCGAGGAAATGTAATATTTAATGTTGCCAAAGGAAAAATAGGTTTTTTTTATTTTTTTTAAATATTATTTCTATTTTATTTTTATTATAATGACTTATTGAAGTTTAAGTTTTTTCTTGTAATTTTTACAGTGAAAATTAAAGAAAATAGAATCTTTACACTATATTCTGTCAGTCTAACTTACTATCGCATATTTACTTATATTTAAAGTAAACATTCAATAATGAATAACTAATATTAAAAAATAAACTTACCGGTATTTGATAGAACGATCCATTGTTAACTGTGGGGTAAGAGGTGAGAGGCACCACGGGAACTGAACCATTTCTTAATAATATGGGACCCTGGAGCGGCGTTACTGCTTGTTGGCCAGAATCTGAAAATTATTAACATAAAATTAGTACCAAAAGAAATGTAGAGACATTTTATCATTTCATTTATTGTATACTAGCCGCTAAACCTGCCCGCGGCTTCGCCTGCTTATACTATAAATTACTTATTTTCTCAATTGAATTATTTTCGTCATCTAATAACATTATTATTTTAAAGACAATATCAATAAATATTCATCAGAATCAATACACCAATTCAAATTGTCTGAAACGTATTAGTTTGTATAATACTTCTATTTTTCAAATGGGAATCCCCACAACCTGTCGTGTTTACAGCCACACACTTGAGCCCCTGCGCCTGACTGGCCTCACAAGTCTTCATAAAGTTAGGCTCTATAAGTTATTCCAACTACTTCCTGTGAAATTCTAATATTATTAATAAGATATTATAACCACCCCATACATATTTAGCTTTCAAGAGAAAATATTGAAGATTATGCAAGTATTTATATAAAAATTCAAATAATATGTTGAAATAAATCAGTTTATGCTAAATATTATACAAAAGCTAGACTTCATATGTAGATCAATAGATGTCTAGATAAATAATAGATATTTCTAAACTGTGCGACAGCTAAGGCATTAGTCAGGTGTTTCTTAATAGATGCATCGCATCGCGGTCGAGAGTTATGCAACTGTAAATCTTATATAGATGATTATGTATGGCTGAGACCACTACTGGCCCAAGCGTGTGACTGTCGAATCCCATTCGAGGAAATGAAATGTTTAAAATTTAAATCGTTTCCCTCTGGTGTCAAGGTAAGCGCGGCATTAAATTCCATCACTCAACTCACAATGCCTCGAGAATGCAACAGTGTCTTAGCACTATGTTTCTTCTGCTTATACAGAGTAGAGCTAAAAAATATATAGTACTCATAGATATATTAAGTTTCGAAACAAAAGGTTCGTCGTATGTTATTTTCAAGAGAAGTGTAATGTTGATTTTTTAATGACCGATTGTTATGTAGTAGATGTACATAAAATATATACAAGGAAAATTGACGTATAAATTTGAGTTGAGCTGTTGAAATATTCATTATTTCTAATGAAGACTTTAATATTAGAAAGCGATGACTAAAGCTACCTTGACAGCACCTTTTATTTTTATTCATGTACATACATGTGCTCAACTGGCACGCTCGAAACGCCATATATCGAGAAATCAATCAATCATGTACATACATACATATATGTTACTACACTGTTTTAAAATATTATAAAAAGTGTTATTTTACGAGTCCGTTGCGGTGCAGAAGTGGATGCACAAGGATTTGGGTTCGATCCTCACTCGGGGGAATGAATTATTTTTTTATTAAGATTTTAATTTTTTCGCTCTGGCAAAATGGCAAAAGTACAAGGACAACTTAGCAAGGAAAGTGTGGAACGGAGTTTATTAGCACTAGGTTCCCTCTGCTTACCCAGCTGCGGGATACAGCGTGAAGCGATTTTGAAAGTTTTAATAAAACTACTAAAGTCCGGGGTAACATTGACAGTAAGACCTAAGTAAGATTGACAAATTTTGATAACTTTTCCGTATGATAGGATTGATTATTTTTATTTAACGTTTTTAATTTAATTAATAAATAAAAATTTTAAAAACGAAAAGAAATTTAAAAATCAGGACAAGGATGTGACTGTAATGCGACGGCTGTGGGTTCGATTCCCACTCGGGAAAGTGAAATATGTATTGACGTTCATATTTCCTTCTCATCTCTCATCTTCATCATTTCTTCGCTCTGGTGCCGAGGCAAAAGCAATTCCTCCAGAATTCGGCAGATAGTGGAGAACGGAGTGTCTTTACATTTGGTTCCCTCTGCTTACCCTTCTGTGTGCGGGGATACAGCGTGATAGCTTCACGCTGTATGCCCGCACAATTATATATACAAAAATTGAACACAGTTTATAATATGGAAATATATACTATGTTTGCATATAGCAATGAATTAATACGAGCACAAAGAAACAGGTCCAGTCACCCAAAGTAAGGTCGGTATTTGAAAGGGCTACCAAGATATTTGTATTAGGTTGCTATTCGATTTTCGTCTATTGTCACGCTCGGCTTCCGGTCCTATGTAATATAATTATATGTATTTAATTAACGTTTAAGGCTATAGGTGGGAAAGGTGTAGGTTCAATCTTTTTGCGGGGAAATGATAATATTCTAAATTAAAATTAACTATGGCTCCTATGGTTTAATATGCTCTTTCGTATAGGTGTAGGAGGAAGAAAGTTTTCTATTAAATTGAGTGAAAATTTGTAATAAGGCTTTTTTAGTTAAATGACTTTTGAAAAAATATTTATGTAAGTATGTATTAGGGAAAAACGAGTTATAAAACAATTACTTAGATATATCGTTCATTGATTTACTAACAAAATAAACTTTAAGTATATCTTTTAAAATAAAAATGCTTACTCCATTTCTTGGAAAGTATGAAGTACATATATATTATTTTCTAGAAAACATTGTATTCCGTGAACTGAATAATAAATTGTAGCTTTTCACTATTCTACACATATGTCAATATAATCAAATTCTACACAACTACGATATTCTTTATACCAATTCTTTTAAAATTATAATAAGCTTTATAGAGTTATCCCCTAAATAAAATGTTCCGAGCGATAGGCAGGCACGAACCCGCTTTTAAATATTTTATATTATTATCCTACATACTATAAATGGTTAAATCGTCCGACTGGTTCTTTTATACGGCAGCGAATGTTGGCCAGCACTATCTCGGCACACTCAGGAGCGTCACGTCACGGAAATGAAGATGCTGAGGTGGATGTGCGGCGTAACGCGGTCTGACCGCATACGCAACACATTCATTCGAGGTAGTCTTGGGGTCCGTGACGTAGCGGATAAGCTCCAAGAGCGTCGTCTGAGATGGTTTGTCCACGTTATGCGCCGGCCTAAGAACTATGTCGGACGCAAGTGCCTTGCTATGCCAGTTCCTGGGGCGCGACCTCCCGGACGCCCAAGGAAGCGCTGGTTGGATGTCGTGATGCAGGACATGAGGGCCAATGGTCTAACCACCGAGGACGCAAAAGATCGTGCAAAGTGGAGTAGGTTAAGTAGGAAGGCAGACCCTGGTTATAGCCGGGATGCCAGGAATGCCAGGGATGCCTATAATGCCAGGAAGAAGAAGACTATAAATGGTTAAATAAAAAAACTACAGATATTTTTTTTTCCGAATCCCACTTTTTAACTTGGAACTCTCTAAAATTCCGCTTCTCTCCGAGATAAAATCTGACAACACTGATCAGTAAAGTGAATAGAGTGTTTTAGCACATTTTTTTGGCTACCTTGATATATTACGTAATAAAAAATATATTATTTTCTGTACTAAAACATTAAAAAGAAGTCGTTCACAATTGGCCTTTAAGATTATGAATAGAAATCCCTTAGATCAGGTAGTTATCTAAAACAATAGCATTAGCACGAGACAAAACAAAACATGTCTAATATCCATAGAGTTATTTTTTTTTCTAAATACCAAGGATAATAATTTTACCTTGACTTTTAATGGATTGTGATATATATTTTTTATTCATGCAAGTGCAAAATTGTATTAAATCAGCTTCACGCTGTATCCCGCACACAGCAGGATAGGCAGAGGGAATTAAGTGTTAGAACACTCCGTTCCCCACTTTCCGCCGAAATTTGGAGGTATTGCGTGATGTGTTATTAAAAAGGATTAATATAATGTTTATTATATTATTATTATAGTTGCTTTATTCTTTTAGTAATATTATTTACTTGTACTAAATCACATGGAGTTAAACGTACTTTAAACAATTTAAATATAAATTGAAAGTTAATGTCAAAAAATATTTTTATATGCGTAATATATCTCAGTCGTTGCTATAATAAAAACAAATACGTAAACCGTTATAAACATTTAAATTAAATAAAATTCCTTTTAAAATAACACCATCGACATTTAAGTAAAGATTTTACATTATTATCTATATAGCTAGGCTATGTTTCACAAAATAAACTGCAGTTGTCACTTATAACTTAACAAGACCCTACGCAGAGAACTTTATAAATGTATTTTATAGTGTACAAGTTGAGCTTACCGATAAATATATACAGTTAGATGTTTGATTTCAGTGGTTAGGATTTACTTAATGTTTATGTTCATTTAATATATAAGAAAATTATTCTGGATCCGGTCGTGACTGGAAGCGTGACAGGTTCGGGATTCCATTTTCTTGAGTTTCGCCTCTCAACACACAATGCCTCCTCCAGAATTAGCCGGAAAGTGGGGAACGAAAGTATTTTATTGTAAACAGAGTGTTTTAAGACTAGTTTTCCAGGTTCCCTCTGCCTACCCTTCTGTGTGCATATCACAAAAAAAGTGTTCAAAAAGCACACACACTTTAGTACGGAAGGCTGGTGGTACTAGTGTTGAGAAGTCCCCTCACTACTGAAAATTTGGTTAGGATTTTTAAGACATTGCGTGTTGACTCGCGGAACCTAACGCCATTTTCATATCATGAAAAACGGCAGTGCAACTATATCTTTTTTTAAAACTTATTTATCTACTTCTTCGTAAAAAATAAATATTATTAGATAAACTACTTAAGTTGTTACCGTAGTACGTTTTTATGTCGGCTGTGATATTACGAATCAACGAGTAATAAAATATCTCAAATTACGGCACATATATTTATAAGCTTGTCGTCGGTATATGAAATACAAAAAATACGTCCACTCGTATAAGTAAGAATATACAGAATAAAAAAATATGATTGATTTTATAAATAACTTAGCTGTTACCTTAAGTTATTTAAACCGTATACTGTAAACACGATAGATGTGGATTCGATTCCCACTCGAATGATAAATTATTTAATAGTGTCCTTTCCCGTTCTGATAACAAGGCAAAACGTGACGTGGAGTTCCTCTATTTTATACGCAATAGCTCGAAAATTCTGCCAAAATTGGCAATGGATATCTTAACTTTGAAATTTAGCTTCCCTCTGCCTTTCCTGCTATATGCGATATACAGCTCGAAGCTGATAATAATATAAACAAAAAATAAGTATATTCTAAGATTATCTGTAAATAAAAGTTTACGCACGATTTTATATTATAGTATTAAAATAGTCCCTTTTAGTAAATGATATCGTAACAGTAGGAAGTATTGCATTATATTTAACCTTGGTACCTATTGGCGGCAAAATTAACTAGTTTGTTGACAGTATTATAAATCTATAAAAATTATATATATCTTTATCNATGTATATATATATATATATATATATATATATATATATATATATATAATATTATATTATAGAAATTAAAAAATATACATACATAAGTAATTTCACGTGAAAGTGACGTCTAAAAGTGACCCCGGTCTCTCGATAAATTGGTTGAAAGTGAAACCAAGGTCGGCGTGTTAAAAGTGAAGACGCTTACGTGCAATCCTCACTCAACGCGTAAACACGTATGTTAATAGATTTTTCTGTTGATGAAAACTTGCTTTTAGTTAGGTAATGCCTAAATAAAACTCTACGTGTAATTGATATCTCTAATTAAACAATGATCGTGGGTTCGAATTTCATTTGAGAAAAATATTTATTTATAATTACTTCATTGGACCAGAGTAAGAAAATGTGTATATTTAAATTCCTCTACAGAGGTGAATATTATTTTTTTCAACTTATTCTTACATTAATGGTTTTATAATAAAATATGCGTAATATCTGTTACTTAATGGGAAAAACCTTTTAAAACCTAAACGTTTTTATTAATCATCAATACAGCCTTATGTTTATTATTATGGATGATTCTTAATTAATTTATCAGCATAAAATACTATATCGAACGTGTTTAATTTTCATATAGTATGTAACAAAACGTGTCATAGAGAGAAAAAAGATTTGCGAACGTGACTCTAAATTCGTGCGTGCTTTCAGTATCACTTATCAGCATTTTGAGTATAGTTTTAAGACACTCCGTTGCCCATCTTACACCGAAGCAGCATTTTCGAAACACGAGCGGAACTTAACGCTGCGCTTTTGCCTTAGTACCACAACGAAGAAATGAAAATATTAATCAATAACAATTTATTACCCCGAATAGGGATCGAACAATGCGTTGCGGGCATAAGTAACACGACAGCCATACATTAATATTATATACAGCTTTTCTAATTTACCATTTAATCAATTGACGGCTTTTCATGTAAGAGTCGAATTAAAGCGTAAGCGACTTTTTCACTCTACCCTTGAATTAAACACGCTATTTGTTAGATAAAATGATTACTCATAAATTATCTTAATAAATATGAACGTTAGAATTTCCTTCTCTATATATATAAATTACCTGCTGCGCTCTCGTTTCGACTCTTACGCCGTCACCGAAGGCTGGCTGCTATCGGCTGATAGTGGAAGTAAATGGACCGATCGTGCTATTTCAATGTCTCTAGGTATTAAACTATTTAGCGGATTACAATCTAATTTGAACATAGGCTTGTACTTCTATTGGAACAGTACTTCTATTGGAATTTTAATCCAATAGAAGTACTGTTGACAGCTAAGAGTTTCATATTGTGTATTTTTTTCAGCTTTAGGGTAGATAGAGCGTTAGACACCCCGCTCCCTAGTTTTTCGCCGAATTGAATGAATCGTACGCTGCGCCCCTGAAGCATGACTCTTTGTGATACTGAAATTGGCTATAATAATGTTCCAAACATACCTGAGCCAGGGACGTCTTCATAGTAGTCGTCGTCGTCGTAGTCGAGGATAGCATGTAGTTGCGTCTTGCCACCTGTACCTCCAGGTTCCACTTTCGTGAATCCTCGCGGGCGATCTGGAGGATTTTGTCCAGCGGCACCACTATTACTGCTACTTTTCGTTACAGCCTCATTTTGCTTCAGCAAACTGCCCTGCGACGGAGGTGTTACAGGTCCTTTATGACTATTAAAGTGATTAGAGCCACTGTCAAACTTTCGACTAGATTGTGGACCAGGTGTTGTTGCGGGCCCATATGGGGTATCCGTATATCCTGGATTGTAATGTGGTATTTGTGCCGAATTTTTATTGTTCCTCCTTTGATCGTAATCATAATCACCAGTTGGGTCATGGATGTATTGGCCCGTATTGTCAAAATGTGAATTCAGTTCTTGGACACGTTGGTTGTTTACTTGTAAATCGAGCCTCGCATTTTGTGGATATATCTGCGTATGCAGCTGACTATTGAAAGGATTCTGAGGAACATTATTTTGTTGAGGGTACTGCGTGAACTGATTGGGCGGAGGAAGGTATGCTGTCCCAGCACGCTTCCTCACTTTAGACTTCCTAGGTTGCTGAACGTTAGAAGGTGGAAGGAACGGTTCGTTTCCCGTAAACTGAGATGCATATCCATCTTGATGTTCTTCAGGAGAATAAAGTAGGTCATCCAGCTGTACTCGCAGTGGCGTGGCTGGTGTAGCCGTCACTGCAGGTGTAGCGGCATTGACGGCCGCCACAGTAAAATTCGCTAAAGCCATAGTTCAGAAGACAATCGACATTGCCTCAAATGTCAACTCAAATATTTATTCGCTATCACGGCCGCGCTTGCATAATAATGTAAGTAAGCGGCGTGGGATAGTCAGCTGCGCGATCGTCTTCTCATTCTTAACACAATAGTTCACTGCACTGCCACTAATTTTCACTATATCACTTTTCGCTGACTGTACTTGGACGATCTGCAACAAGAATATTTGGCTTAAACAATGTATAATATATTTTAACTAATAGTGATTTTTACATAAAATAATATGAATATCCTTTTTTTTAGTTATTGAAGTGTGGTGAAATACGATGTCTTCCGCATATAGCAGAATAGTTAGAGAGAATTTAGTGTCACTTTTCTCTGCAACTAGAGCAATAAAATGGAAATATTAAATAATTCACTTAATTTACAAGCGTTACAGCGCTACAAGCATTTACAAGCTTACGGGCACCTAGAAATACTTAAAATAACGTAATAAGATATCTGAAACTTTACAATTACATAATCTAGATTTAATGTCACGATATCTCTGTCAATAGTTAGCTATAAGCGCGCATACAAAGGTTTATGGCTGGTTTTCCCTCGATCCGTGATATCCTTGCCACTTCGAATGGCATTCGTATTAGAAGGTATGAGTCGTGATCGACGAACAGCGTTTGCAATTTGGGAACCTAAATAGGGGAAAACCGATGTTCAGACGACAATACAACGTCCTTGTAGAGACAAAGGGTACTTATTCTTATTATATAGTGATTTCCAGTTTATCATCGCTTTTGTTTTGTATTCAATTTATCGCGTAGTACGTAATAATTAAGGTTTATTGCTGTTTTATGGAAGAATTATTGAATTTTATATATTTCTATGTATTAGGCGTGTTAAACAAACTGGTTTTTTTCACTTTTCGTTTTTTATTTTTAAATTTTGTAATAAACACTCAAATTTATAACTATATGAAAGTATCAGAAATCTGCATTAATAGAAGTGAAATTAATTCTATTGTCTTTTCTTTCTGCTTCACGCTGCATATAGTAGGCAGAGGGAACCTAATGTTAAGACAATCTGTTCCCCACTTTCCACTTAATTTTTCACGGTATTGCGTGTTAAATGGTAGAGCTCTATATTACAACGTAGGTACATTATACGAAACTAGAAAACATATTAATAACTTTATATTATAAGAAATAAAATATAATTAGCAATTAGAATAGAATAAATAGAGCTATCGGTAGCAAAGATAAGCGACATACTCCTACATAGTACCTGAATTTGGAATAAAGTGCTGTTTAAGTTTCTTAAATCGTGTGGTCCTTGCACGTCCAACGTGATAGTATCGACGATGAGCAATTGTTCATGGCAACACAAAATATCCTTAAAATTTATAATAATATATCTATTATTGTTAAAGTGACTAAACGCGAGTTGTAGGTTCTATTCCTAGTCGAGGAAATGAAATATTTAATATTTTCACTAATCTACGGCCTGGTATATGGGCGGTAATGCCTTCGGAATATTATGATATATATTTATAGATACCACATTTTTTTCCCAAAAACATCACTAAATACAATATGATGAAATATATATAAATTACTTAAATATACTCTAATATAAAGAATTATACATATATGTAGGTTAATCAGAAATATAGCAATATCAATCTCAACATTGCTTCACAATGCAGTCTCATATAAAAGTGTAAGAACAATAGTGTCGCATACGTTTTATAATTAATATAAATAAACTAATTAAAAATAATAAGAAATTGTTCTATTTTTTTATGATATTATGAAAAATGCTACAGAAATACAGAAATATTATTTTATTATGATATTATACTGAAATATTATTTCGTTGACTTTTCGTACTGTAAATAGATCATGAGCTCCAAACCTACCACAGAATAGTATTATGTCCACTGTAAAGTTTTACTAAAAAAAATCCATCACTTAGTGGGGTAGCTGAAGATCTAAGCCGTCCCCATTAAGACACTATTCCCAATAAGACTAGAATAAATATTAAATATTTCATTCCCTCCAGCAGGAATCGAACTCACTACCCGTCGCGTTTACAGTCACACGCTTGTACCTCTTATTATTAATGTGTCTAAGCAAATACAATTAGAACTATTAAAAATATTTTTATTTGTATTACATATCTACCGCTTAGTTATAAATTAATAATAACAAAAATTCTTGTATATATATATATATATATATTTCTGGGCGTGGCAATAAATAATAAAATAATTAATTTGCATATTTGAAACAAAGGACAACTAACAACGTATTTATATTTTTTGCATTCTCTAATTAATGTTTGTTCCTGATCCATACAAAAAACAAGTGGACCTAGCGACAGTGTCAATGACCATATTAAACGTTAGATACGAAGGCTTGAAGTGGTCCAAATATATTTTTTGTTTCCTTTTGGTTATAAGAAAAATGTGGTAGCAAGTAATTGGTTTAAGTGACAGCACTCTAGGAACCAAGGCTAAACAGCTGTTCAGATTATAATTATATTAGTAAGTATTTAAGCTTGCAAACTTGAGTAAGATAAAATTGAAAAACTATATGTATATTATCTACATATATAATAGAGATTTTAACAAATAACATATTTGACTTGTATAAAAAAAGTGGCTAAGTGCGAATCGGCCTTGCAGTCTATAAAAATGGAAAAAAAATATTTTTTTTGTATGTTATTTTTTTACTGTATTTTAGTATTTGTTTTCATAGTGGCGACAAAAATCCACCATATGTAAAATTCTCAATTGTTTCATGAGATTCCACTGTTCGTTTGCCTACGAACAAACGAACAGTAGAATCTTAGTAAGAGGGTCCCGTTTTACCCTTTAAGTACGGAACCCTAAAAATATGACTACAGTTAAGGCTTAAATTAAAGTGTAATGACTAAATTTGTAAGGCTTATTTATAAAACTTTAATTTTTTTATACAATTTAAATATCAGACTATGACATAATAGCGTTTTATCGAAAGTTTTTTTAAGCTAATAAGTATGTCACTAAGATACAAGAAACTTTTATACCATCGCTATGTAGGACTATCATTTTCTCACATATTAACAGTTTTTACAATCAATTATAATTTACTCATTCAAGAGAGACTTATATAATTATTGCAACAATAGCCTAGAAAATTTTATATTATGAGGTCGTCGCGCTGGAGCAAAAGCGTGCGACTGGAACACGCGGCTGGTTAAGGGTTCGATTCCCAGTCGAGGAAATGAAAATTTTAATATTTCAATTTTGTGTGCAAGCAAGGCGCGTTGAGTTTTGCCACTTAAAACGTCTCTGTGTACTCTTCTACATGGAGGATATTGCATGAAGTTTAAAAATTTTTACATTATACCGACATGGTGTAAAACGATTTTTCCACGTTGAGTTTTAAATCATACAAATACTTCTTCAGATTCAGGCTGAATTTCTATTAGCTAGGAAACTAAGCAAAAATAAAGGAAGTAAGAAGAAGAAAAGATTGAGTGGATACACTATTGTAAAACCTAAAAATTTAAAATAAAAGACTGTTTTTAATCATTTTAAGGAGGAAAAAATAAAGTCTGATTTGCGACCTTGCCACCATATTCCGAGCTCTTATTCTTTGGAATGTAACAATGGCCGTGAATGTGAATGCTTAAAAATATATCTTATTATAGTAATATTGTATTATAAAATGTGGCTCTGGAATTTTTATCGAATATTTTTTATTATAAGTTATGGAACGACGCCCACGCTTGTAATGTTCTTAATCGATTGACATTCTTTAGTCGACAATATTGTGAAAGCGTGTATGTATTTCTATTATTACAGTTGATTTTTGATTTGGACAAATTTATATGTTACTAGCTGATGTGCGCAGCTTCGCCTGCTTATTTGCACCCTTAGGGGTGAATTCTAATAAACCATGAATCACGTGATCAATGAAATATTTTTACGTGTAAGTTTCGAATTTTATAAAAATCGGTGGCGATTTAAAGATTTTTCAATTTTCAACCCCTATTTCATCACTTTAAGGTTAAAATCTTTCAAAATCCCTTCTTAGTGAATGTCCAGATTACGAAAGTAAACATCTGTCCAAATTTCACGTTTCTACGCACAGCGTACGGCTGTGCGTGCGTCTTACCTCAGTCAGTGAGGACAAGTCCTTTTATATATATAGATAATTGGACTTTACATATATACATTATAACTATTCTTTTTCCCGTTTATTTTTGTGAATGGTAACAAAAGAAATTTGTAAACAATAAGGCTCTCGTGGTGCAGGGACGAATTCTCCTCTGCCTACCGTAATATAAAAAATACCGAAAGGTAAAAATTGAAGATACAATAAATTCTCTTTGAACTAAATTTTCTTTAATTATCAATAAATTATGCAACAATCACACAAACTGACATGATTAATATGAATTTGATATTTAATTTAATCGATTTTTTTCATTAATCTTTAGAATTATGTTAAATTTTAATATTATAAGTCATATAAATGGAATTTTGAAATTAATCCAAAGAGGCTTATATCGATGAAGCTGTAATTGTTATATAACTAACTATACCTACATAGAAACACCACGTTTGGTTTATGTATACAGTGTGAAGCTAAGGTTAATAAAAATTAATACATAGATTCCAATTTTTTACTTTGCTAATTATTTTACGTAATTAGATATAATATGTGAAACCGGTTAAGTAAATATTTTAAGTAGTCGTAACTCAAAAGAAAAACGAAATCTCTATAGGATCACTTTGTTATCTGTGTGTCTCAAGCGTATAATTAATATAAAATATACCGTCTTTTGGAAAAAATAAGCTTCTAAATCAAAAGTTACAGGCTTTATTAATATTTATTTAAATTTATATTTCCATTTCTTCGATTAATCAAGCGATCGACTCGACAAAAAAAAAACAATAGATTCTTCTAGTATCTAAAACATGAGTGCCAAATGCCAATGCACTCTGTTACTAGGCGATCCAAACTAAATAATAGACGTTAAGACAAATTGTATTCGCTATTCTATTACCATTGAAAACGAATATAATTAAGTATTTATTATGCTTGATTTTTATTATCTAATTATACTTTTTCAACTTATTTCTCTTTAGTTTAACCCCCCGAACATGGCAGAGTGTTAAGACACTTCGTTCCTATTAAGAATTCTGGAGCTATTGCATGTTGAGTGGCGAAATTGAACGCCGCGCTTTACGTCGATACCAGAGTCAAGAAATGAAAATATTAAATGTTTCATTTCCTCGAGTGGGAATCAAACTTACAACCTGTCGCGTTTACAATCACACACTTGTACCCTGCTCAGAGACTGGCCTCGTTATAATTGTATTCGTAAGTAACCCAATTTACAACTAAAAACTGTAAAATATATATAGGTATATATTTTTTATAATAAAATTACTTACTACTTGGTACTAATCTCTGGCATATTCTCTGTCTTATCTCTGGCACTAATCTCTGGCATATTAATATTTTATTCAAGCATACATTAATCTATCTTTTGAATGCAAACTGTTACACCGTCAACGTTAATTGAGTATTTCTTGGCATTTTGCGTCGGTTCGAACTTTTAAAGTTTTACACTTTCGACATAAATTGGAACAGCCTTGAGTGTTGATGACTTATTTATGTTAATACATCATCTATTCAATCAAAATTTATATTAGTGAGACATTTCGTATAAAACGAAATTAATCTCTGTTTATAATAAATAATAACATATAAATATTTCTATCACATATAAAAGACCAGAAGTTTTTGCGTTTACACTGTATACATAATAACTTATGCTTAAAATCCACTAGTATAAATATATATATANTATATATATATATATATATATAAAACTACTATATATATGAAGCACTCGTAAATTAAATAAACTAAAAACTCTCACAATATTTACCTGTATTGTCCTCGTTAACGCCTTCACGCAATCGTTAAAACCTTGTTTAATTTTCCTTACAAAACAATATTGTCCACAGATAACGTAATATATAAAAACTTGTGAAAAATAAAATTTCGCGCCAAAAAATCTGACAGTTTATTTCTTTTCTGGCGAACGCGTGCGTTCTGAATGCCGTTCGCGCGTGCACTAGAATGTCGTGTAGAGTCGTACCTTTTACTCTCGCAGTCTCATTGTTAGTGGTCAGCTGTAGTATGGACAATATAGCCTTAAAACATCCGATGTACTTTATTCCGGATGTTTTATTTGTATACAATAAGAATGGTATACGGAAACTGAGGCGAAGCTAATGCCTGTGAGAGTTTTGCGTCAGGGAAGTACGGTTTTTTTCTATACGGCGCGGAGTCCGGGCATTTTCCCGGATTGCCGGGCTGCGGTTGAATCTTACCTATCGAATGGTGTGATGAGTAAGTTATGTGTTACCCAATTACTTATATTGTATATTTTATTCCTTTTTCCAGAAAGATATTTAATTATTATTGTCTTAGTCTGATTCATTGTAATTCTTGCAAAAAATATTTTTTATTTAAATCCAGGAAAAACGCAATATGTCGACTTCATTATTAAAAAAAATGTACAGCAGTAGTAAATAGTTTAAAGTTTAAATTATTAACATTTAAATATTGTTAGGGGGAGAACTCGGTTGACCCGGTTGTATTAAAGATACTAGAGGATGGTCACGTAAAAAGCATGAGGACCACCCGGAGGGCATGTATGAAGAAGTTGATGACAGTGGAGGAGACGAAAGAGATATGTAGAGACCGTAGCGTTTGGCGCTCCGTTTTCCCTGACTAGCCCGCTAGGGATACAGCGTTAAGCTAGTTTAATGTAGCTTTTAGTTTCAAATATTATCTACTTGTGAGCGAGCAACGAGATAGATAAGGTAAATTATTTTAGCAAATTTCTTTTGAATTTAATAATACTTAAAAGATGACTGTCTTAAATTATATATATTTTAGTCTATATACTATATACTCTGCCATGTTTGCTTTATGTTTTAGGATCACAAAAAAAATAGGACCATGAAATGATTTTGGATACGCCAATACAGCGAGTTAGTTCCGTCGCTATACAAAAGTGTCTCAACTTTCTTATGGTTGCCACTGAAGACACTATATGATTTGAAATATTTAAAAATTTATAAATATTTAAAGAAATTATTTTCTTAATTATGATGTATATATAGTAGATTTTTTTAACTTTACAACGCTTATAGCGAGGTAGGCAGAGGGAGACTGGCGAAGTGACTTAACACTTAAGACACTCCGTTCCCCACTTTGCGTTGAATTCTGGAGATGAACCCACAACCTGTCACGTTTCGTTGATAATTATTTTGTATATTTAAAAAAATAAGGAAAATTTACTTAAGACATTGACTTAATAAAAAAAATACAATTCTTGCTATACGTATTAAGTATATGTACGTCAGCAATTTAGCTAATGAGATTTTTTGTATACTGTATGTATATACGTAGCACTTATTTAATTCACATTCTTATTTAATTATTATAAGCCTTCGACAATCTACTACTTTTCTTATATCGATATATACCTACCATATCTTTAAAGAAAACAAGAAAAAAACTTTAAATATTGGAATATTAAATTTTTTTTATTTTTATGTACAATTTACAATAATTATAAAAAGATGTATAAGATTTTAATATAGATAAAAATATATTATACTACTATGATTCAATTTCCAATCTAATTTGTATGCACATCCCTAGTTACCGTCGTAATATCCGCGACACTTAGAAGCGACGACGGAAAACCCAAATTGAACAAGAGCACATTGTTAGCTGCGTTATATCATTTATATAGACTTATATATTTTTTTAAGCTATATAGCGCACACAGCAGGATCCGTTCCCCATATTCCGTCGACTTCTGGAGACATTGCGTGTTGAGTGGCGGAGTTAAACGCAGCACTTTGCCTCGACACCAGAGCGAAGAAATTAATTAATCAAAATAATCAGTTTCACGCTGTATCCCATACACAGCAAGGCAGGCAGAGGAAACCTTAAATGGTAGAACATTTCACTGTCTCGAATCGGAATCGAATTCACAACCTGTTAAGTTTACAGTGACATCCTCGTGCTCCTGCACCAAGACTGGCTTCAATAATAAAAGTAATATTTTCTATATAAAAGAAATACAGTAGTTATATATTTAAATGTATAAAACAAATGAATTAATCAGTTAGTGCTAGCTTAAAGATGTAACGTTGTTCTTAATTTCTTACAAAGGGTATTTCCAACATCGACCAGGATTTAGGAGCAGGATATATGACAAGCGGATCATATATTATTATTGACTCTATATCTTTACTTATAATAAAATTATAACGGATCGGTGTCTGTAGATGAAAGATATATAAGATAAAATATTATTTTTTGAAATTTAGTAACATAATGGAACCAAAAAAATGACTTAAAATTTATGTGTGTTTGTCTGTGCGTTTGTTCAAGCTAATCTCAGAAACGATATATCCGATTTATTTGCAGTTTTTATTATTGTATTTTGCTAAACTTCCCTCAACAACATTTACTATTTGTTTTATATCAATCGGTTCATAAATGAAAAAAAAATCAGCTTCACGCTGTATCCCGCACACAGCAGGTTAGGCAGTGGGAACTTATTGTTAAAACACTACGTGCCTACGGCCTAATTTGGGAGGTATTGCTTAAGTGGCAGAATTCAACTCCGCGCTTTGCCTCGACACCAGAGCGAGGATGAATGGATGTATGGAAATATAAGCTTAAATAAATATTTCACTTTCTCGAGTGGGGATCGAACCCACAGCCAGTCACATTTACAATCACACGCTTGCACCCTTGCCGCTTAGTTTACAATAAAAACAATTATATATTAATATTCCATATATCGGCCTAAATCACTTATTAATTCATCAGACGAATTGATAATACTTTTTGCGATGTGCACTTTTTATTTAATTGGGTAATACAAGTTCTTAGTCATACATAAATTGGTTCTATTAGTCAGTATATTACTAATATACTATTTTGGTAAGTTGTTCTAATTATAGTGCTTTAAGTACTTTTTGATTGTAGAGACAGAAATATTGAATGCTTGTTTTAGTTTTGTCAAGGTATATACTCCTTTGATATTATAGAGTTGTTATATTTAAAAGTTAAACGTACTTATCAGCTTCACGCTGTATCCCGCTCAACAGGGTAGGCATTCTGGCGTTCCCCATTTTCTGGTGAATTCTGGGGGTATTGCGTGTTGAGTGGCAAAACTTAACGCCGGGCTTTACCTCGACACTAGAGTGATGAAATGGAAATATAAACGTAAATAAATATTTCACTTCCTTGAGTGAGGATCGAACTCACGACCGTCGCATTCCAGTCACACCCTTGTGCCGCTGCGCCACGAAGGCCTTAAACGTACTTATAATAGGTGAAAAATTATAATTAAATAAATATTATATTGTACGTTCATAAAGCATATGTAAATTTAGCAAATAATAAAGAAAATATTCATAAAGTAATTTGGCTATTGTGGTGCAGTGGCACCGTTTAACAGAAACGCAATAACTGTGGGTTCGATGCTTATTTATGTCCTCACTCTGCTCCATACACAGTTTCTCTAATTCGGGTGGAGAACTTCTTTCTGCCTCTCCCTACCTAGTTTTGCCTTAGACAGAAGAGAAGCGTGAAGCTAGCAAATTTAGAAGTCTTTCTACATCTATCTATTATTTTACTCTATAACAATCTATAACATCTCTATAACAATAGATCTAGTAAATTATTGTTTCCCTTATAAAAAATATATTTAAACATAGAAAATATATTTTTTCAATCAATGATTTTGAGCCTGATATGCGTTTATCTCGATATTATGTCATTGTTAATTAATTAATGGTAATTTTAAACACAATAGATCTAAACAATTACTGTTTGAACAATGTATTAAGCTTAGTAGAACATGTACACAGTCTAGTTAACCTTCTTAATAGCAAACTAATATATTTGCAGTAAACCAAGAAAACTCTTGGTATATTTACTGTGTATCGTAATTGATTTAAATTGATAATGGAATTTCCGCACTTCCGCTACGTGGGGTTTTCTTATTGTTAGAATTTTTCTTTTAGCCGGATGTTGGTTTTTTTTACTTCTTTTTGTGTAGGTTATTTATCTGTTTTATCAGAAGAAAGTTATTAAATAGGGGGTTGTAGATATTTATAATAGATACTACAATGTTTAATATATATAACTTTTTATATAGTATTTGTATTTAAAAAACAATGAGAGAAAATCTTAAATTATTTCATTACATCTCCATTCCATCATTGAGTAAAATTATGAATTATGCAATGTCAAAATTGTCTTATATTAATTGTAAATCATTATTTTAATTTCCTTGTTCTGGTAGACAATGTGCGGTGTTGAGTTCCGCCACTCAACACGCTAAGCGACATTAGATTATCTGCCTATCCTGCTACGCAGAAGATTACTCTCTGTCACCAATATTTAATAGTTTATATAGACTTGTTGGAAATATTAAGGGTTTTAATAAAATATAAAGCGTAATTTCTTTAATATTTTTACATTACCTACACACTGTGTAAATAAACATAATAGATATATGTGTTACTATATATTTGCCGCATATAGTATATATACGTGACCAGATGTCCCGTTATTTAATGGGACCGTCCCGTTTTTCGCTTGCATGTCCCAGTCCCGAAAAATACCCCGAGTACCAGAGCCCCGTTTTTCGATATGGCATGAAAAATTTGGATTAAAACGATTGAAACGCAGATGTTTAAAATAAAACAACGAAAACCACCCTAAAAATTGCATTCTTCTAAAAAAAGACACAGACTACACTAAAAATGCAAAAAAAAAGGATGTCCCATTATGACCCGGTAAAACATGGTCACATTAGCCGTATAGAGTTATTATTTGCTCTAACATAGCACCTGTTTAAATTTAGTTAGGAAACGTCAGTTACATCACTTCACTATATATAGCAAACGTACAGACGATGTACTTGACCTTTTAAATGTATTGCCAGTATTTAGATATTGCGAATCAATTATATTTACGTTTCTATTATTTTAATATCAATAATAGTAAAATTAATTTGATTTATGACATTTTTTTCTTTTTTTTTTGGTTCTTATTTTGGTGTTTTATATATAAATTGAATTATGAGGCCAGTCCTGGCACAGTGGCCCTGCAGGCGTGACTGTAAACGTGACAGGTTATGGGCTCAATTTCCACTTGATTAAATTAAAAGTTTATTTTAATGTATTTTATTTCTTCGCTCTAGTGTACGGCGTTGAGTTCTATCACTCAACACTGAGAAATGTGTTATTATTAGGTTCCCTCTGCCCGTACCGTAATGTTTGCGGGATACAGCGTGAAGCAGATCTAAATAACAAAGTTATATGCTATGCTTATGCTTCTACAATTTAATTGAATTTAATTTAACTTAATTGAAATGCTAGTGTGAAATATATAAATAAATTGCACACAAAGTATTAAATTATTTAAAATAATAATTATATAGCAATATCCTATTGAAAATAAATATGAATTATTTATTAACATATTTTGATAACTAGCACAACATATATATGTTACATATATTTTACGAAACGAACGAATTGTTTTTATTGTACGAATTTACCTGTCAATATCCATACCTATATTATAAATTCGAAAGTAACTCTGTCTGTCTGTCTTTTACGCAATCAGGGCCAAACCGCTAATTTTATGGTGATAAAATACTCATATAGAGATACTTGGGGGTCTCGTGATGAACATAGGTTAATTTTTTTTCTCATATTTGTAATATTTTTGATATATACCAATATATTAAAATACTTATTAATTTGACATGGCATTCCGCCATGTTAATAACAACCATCGCTATGCGACCGTTGCTAAGCAATAGCTTGCAAAGTTTATGGTTTTAAGAAAACGAAATCACCCAAATTGAGCTTGTTTAACGATACATGGCGTGCGCCGACCCAACTTTTTTAGCATATTTTAATTATTTAGGCTTATATTTTTCTTACTAATTCTATTGAAAACCGAAAATAATTTCCTAAATATTCGTATAGTTCAAGCAGGCGTAGCCGCATCCGGGTCCACTAGTAAAAAATATATTATAATTTTAATGCTTCTATTATGTTCGAATTCCGAATAATAATTACTATGTGCATATTAATTATTATCATAAAGGACCTAAGTATATCATAACACTGTCCTTTTATTTCCATACGAGTATATCTTAAGGTAAATGCTAAGTACAGTTATGAACAACTGTGTTATAGGTTATAATAATTAATTCAGAGTTTTTTTTTTTAATATTAACTTACTCTTTCATCTATACTCTACTTATTTTTTACTGAAATGTACACGGCCACACCGAAATTTATTTATGTAATAAGTATAATAACAAATAAAAAAAAATACATATACAAATAAAGTTTCCACAGACTACATAAACATATATAGTGGAAAGTTTTTAAGTAGCAACGACATCTTAGCATACCTTCCCCCAATTTCATTTAATTTTCATTTTTACACAAAAAACGTTTCTACAAGATCATTGCATCATGATAGTTTAAATTTTTAAACCTTTTTATAGGCAAATGAATAATGTGTAAACTCTCAAATGCCTGACGAAAGGACAAAAAGGCAGAAATGGATCCATTATATTTAAAAATTAATATTTATTTTCATTTCACTTAATATCTAAAGTGGAAAATATAAAATAATTGACTTTAACACAAGTAAAACAACCTTGTTTTTATCGACGATAGTATCACGATATGAACAGGGCGGGGTCGCGCATTCACTCGGTACGTGCTTATCTAGAATTTTGAATACGCTTCTATTCTATTAACATAGTTGTAGAACTGAGATATGTGGCTATTTCCAAGTCCGCGTTGGATCTGGCGTGCGAGGTGATATTTGTTTTCTTTTTTATCTTCTCTTCTTTATTTTTTTAATATACAAGAGTAGCCAGATACACTAAAGTTAAGACGTTTTTTCCCTTTGAATTTTTTATTCTTAATTGTATTGTAATTCTTATTTTTAGCCAAATTTCATAATTATAGGTCTACGGTATATACCCTATAGGTTTTGGTAACTATGTGCATATTCCACTGGCACTTGAATATATAATGAAAAATAATCTTAACCTTATGAATTACAAAAACATTCAATTGCAACAAATACGGCATTACCTACTAGAAAAATTGTGAATTGTTGAACCAGTAAAAGTATGATACAATTAACATTTTTCTAATAAGTTATTTTTTTCACTTCACAGAAATATGAATTTATTATTAATTTATGACTGACGCAAATCTATGAAGTTGATTAAAACTTATGTATGTCACTCTAAACGATAGTGTGCTTACGGAAATTTGTTGAATAATATTAATTAAAACATTATTGGCCAATCAACTGGTAAATACTTGTTAAGCACTCCAGTCAAAACGAGATGTGAGTTTGTTTTGATTAACAATTAATATGAACGGTATTAGAAAAAAATTGGCAAAAAAATTATACTACGAATAAATACGTGAAAAAATTACGTTAAGAATTAAATATTTTATAAAAAATTTCAAATTATGTTACTAGTTACTACAAAAATCATAATATCTTAATTTTCATTATGTTAATCGAAAGAAAATTATTATCTACTATAACATAATAAGAACTAATTTCTAAAAAGCAAAAGAATGTTTAAAAAGAAAAAAATGCATTATAAAATTTAAACACATAAGCGAAAAAATCTCCGGTATCAAATATATATAAAAAATGTACGGAAAAAAATTAACATTTATAACCAGGTAAAGCCAAGGAAGGTCATAGTATATTATCAACTATACAAGCTAACTAGCTTATATAACTTGTAAAGTGTAACTGATAATAAAAAAACTGAATGGCGGAAATTAGACGACAAAAAAGTTATTTAATTAAAATAATGACATACAACTGTATAAATCCGTTATTCTGTTTTAATGAGAATTGTTATTTTCCTTTAAATATCAGTGTAATTCACATCAGAAGTTTAAGATATATTTTAAAATAATTAAGTGCTTGGAGTTTTAGAAACGAAAGATGGTTAATATTCACCATTGCTTAATTAATATCGATTCAAGTAAATAGCAAATCCCCAATAACGTCGATGCATCGACTTCAAAATGATAAAATCTTTGTATAATTATTTTTCACTTTTTAGTTCGTTGTTAGACGTCGGTTTTTCTTTTTGTTAAAAATTAATTTATTACCATACGGCTTTACTTTTCAAATAAAAAAATCAAAATCAAAAGTTATGAGGTAACAAACATAAAAAAATATATACAATCGAATTGATAACCTCCTTTTCTTCCAAAAGTCGGTTAAAAATAATATCGGAATATTTTGTATTATAATTAAATTTACAATAAGTTTGTAAACACCGCACAACACTACAAAAATATATTTTTTAAATATAATATTTATCACCCATTATTACTTGTTACCATATTAAATATGAACAAGAAGTAGGTCGAGATCCCAGTGCATAAATCTGCAGTATCTATTTATGTATCGAAACTTATTTTAAAGAATGATACATGATAATAGAATAGATTATACCAAAAACGAAATACCATAAATTTAATTAAAGGTTTCGGGACGATCTTCTAAGCAACCCTGGCGTAATCTATTCTACTGTCATGAATCATTCTTAATAATAAGTTTCATTTAAAAACAGATAGCAGATTCTTACAATTGGATCTTAGACCATAGGTATAGGATGTAAGAACGTAATGAGGCTCAGCAATTAGCTCCAGTCCCTGAGGCAAGAAAATTGTTTCCCAGAACTGGAAAGCAGTCGGACCGGCCCTGCACGTCAAGGTAAAAGGTAAAACCAATTATTTACATTTTCAATGAATCGTAGGTTTTTTAATATTAATTAGGATTTTCATTACAATAATATTGAAGATAATTGTAAGCGCGACAGGTTGTAGATTCGATTCCGGCTCGAGAAAATTTAATATTAAGTACTTTAATTTCTTGGTTCTCGTAACGAGGCAGAACGATGGCATTTGTGGTATTGAGGACAAGTTCTAGATATTTGCTTATTTTTCCGGTACATTATGTTTTTGAGTGCATAATATAATTATTATAATTGGAAAAAATCGTATGTACAGAAAATACTCCAGCTTCACGCTGTAACCCGCACACAAAAATGTAACCAGATGAAAATGTAACAAAAATGTAATCTATTACTCTTTAAGCAAAAATGAATTATCTAGAAAATGTATAAAAATTTGAAAGTAGCGGAATTTGAATCTACGCCTCAAGGAAACCGTCCAAACGCTCCGACCACTAAGCTATACGTTCTCAATACTTCTTTTTTTTTCTTTCCTAAACATGGAACAAGGTAAGTACTAACATGATAAATAATTTACGTGCTTCGGTTTTTATATCAATTATACTTTAATTACAAGACTATTAATAATTTACCTGACACAATCGGTCCAAGTTTACAACAATGGACATTATGCGTGAGACCTTAGACTATGGATTTATTGGAAATGGGAAATTGTTTACAGAAAAAAATAAAAGTAAGATGAATTCTCTGGAGTTTTCTCTGGGATTCTCTTATGTTGTGACTGAATCCTCAATAAAGAGACATAATGGCAGGTAGGTACTAGCGTGAATGAACAAGTACATGATCAGGTGGCTTGGGCAGGTCGAGAGGAAGGTGGAGGAAGGAGGTATGAAGGAATGTCAGGTAAAAATCATGAGGATATCCCGTGTCCGAAAGAGATATGCAGAGGCCGTAGCATTTGGCGCTTCATTCTCTCCGGAAGTTATGTATGTATATATAATTTTTACTATATAGGTACATATGGGTGAAGCTTTAATATATTTAGTCTTAGTCAAGAGATAAAAAAGCAAAATGACGTGTGTAGTGACTGGTTGTGGGTTCTATCCCCACTGGAGGAAGTGAAATATTTATTTACGTTAATATTTCCATTTCTTCGCCCTGGAGTCGAGGAAAAGCGAATTCATCCTCCAGAATTTGGAAGTGGGGAACGGAGTGTCTTAACACTAGGTTCCCTCTGCCTACCCTGCTGAGTGCGGGATACAGCGTGAAGCTGAAAAAAATATATTCAATAAATTACATAATACGATATCACTTCCATAGTTTCCTACACTTCTCAACGGCGTACAAGTGTTCCGCCTATAATGAATATGATTATAATCACATAAGTATAATAAGTATATTTGTACTACTATCGTTGCTCTGGTAGCATTATTATTTAAACGACAAGTATTTATTAATAAAAAACATAAATAATGAAATAATAAAAAAAATAACAAAATACAATTTTGGCACGATTTCTTTTGTTTATTCTTAATTAATATATTGAAATAGTGATGAACACAGTGTCTGAACACTAGGTTCCCTCTGCCTATCCCGCTACGTGTAGGGATACAGCGTGACGCTGTAATAAACCACCGTGTTCAACCAGTAATAACTCCAGATTAAAAATAATTAAATCAATCGAGCGTCCAAAACAATTTCTTACCTTTAATTAAATTCTAATAAACCTTTCTATTTTCAGTCACGATTATTATATGCATTGAATTGGATTATGTACTTTGTTTTAATATAACTTAGATTTAAATTTAATTGATTTTATTATATTAACAAATTGTACAATAGCTAGTTAAGTTTACAGAGACCGTGTGAAAAAGCAGGTGCTTCTATGGTGACTGGTTATTCTTGAAAGATTCTATAATAAATTCTATAATTTATGTGCTTGAGAATTTCTTATTTTTTTAAACGTCACGCCGTATCCCAGAAGCAACAGGGTAGGCAGAGGGAACCTAGTGTTAAGATACTCCCCTTTTTACAGGAGTGGGCAGTGGTGGAATTCAACGCCGCGATTTGCCTCGGCACTCGAGAAGAAATGTGGAAATCGAATCACAACCAGTCGGTTATGCAGTCACCGCTACGACTGGTCTCAACAATTTCTCATAGTAACTGTATTTTAAATAGATTAACCGCCTGGTTACGTAGCGTGGTATTTTTATCATTATCTTCAACTAAAGTTTATTTTTAAAATGTTTTAATTTTTTGTATCGTATAGAAAAGCAATGACTTTTAGCAGGATGCGGGTAAATGTTTGTTCAGTTTTTTGTACTATACATGTTAAAAAATGTATATTTTAAAAAGATTTTGCTACGTAGGTATAGCTTGAGCTGGCTATTTATTTTGATTTTTTTTTAAATAGACGCGGGCAAGACAAATTGCGGCGTTAAGTTCCGCCACTCAACTGGCAGGGTCTCGAATTCATCTGGACAGCCAGAACTGAATATCCTATCTAGCTTCGATATCATAGCAATGTCAAAAGTCACAATTACTTTAGTGATTTGCCCTTTATTTTTAATAAAAATAAACTGTTCTTATTGGCTATTACAAAAATACGATCAAGTCACTTAAGATCTTTAAAGTTTACTTCGAATAATGTACTTTTTGAAACTTTTAACCTTTTAACTGAATCGTTAAACTAATTTAAGAAACCAATATATTATATTTATACATTTAAAAGATATAACACTGCTAAGTAAGCTAAGTAGAATTAAGTATTTTGCCACTACGATTAAAAATCTGTATTATTTATAAGTAAACAGTATTAAAATCCACTCCAATCCAATTCATCCAAACCAATTTTTTTTCAATATTTCAATGATTTATTAACAAGTTTAATCATTGAGCCTAAGGAGCTTAACTCGCGACCGGGGCAACCCTGGCGCCCCTGTATATAAGCGGCGCCCGGGACATTATGGCCCCTTACTCCCCCCCCCCACTAAGCCACTGAGTTTAATCGCTTCCATCTCTTTACTGGCTACGGGCAAGGTAGTAATAATTTAAACGAAAAAATCGACTATCGCTTGTAAAATATGACCTGAAAAAGAAAAAAAATAAACAAAATAAATAGCTAACAACATTGGATATTTAGTTAGCATAAATCGTACCATTTCGTAAGTTCAGCGTGGTCATTAATTTAATCTCTTGGTAGAGTGAGGTCACAATATTTGGTCTCGGATTCGCATCACTTGTTTCTATATGAATATTTAACATCACACAATCTCTTTTCATCTATAAATGTATGGAATAATAAAAAAAATGTTTTAGTTGGCGCTTTCGTTGAGCAATTTGAATTTGCTTGACAAAATTAATTATAAATAATTAGCCAGGAAGTAAAGGTTGATATTGACACTATCACTGCTAGTTAAAATAAAAATAATAATTTACATTTATAAAGTTCTTTATTGTCTATTCTTTATTGTTGTAGGGGAACAAGTATGTGACAGTAAACGTAACAGGATGCGAGTTCGATTCCCATTGGAATCCCATTGGAATTCTTCCATCCAGAATTCAAAAAGGGGAGCGGGGTAACTTAACACTACGCCCTCTCTGTCTACCTTGCAACATGATGAATACAGCGTAAAGCTGAAAACAATTTGAGGCGCCAAATAGTTTTCCTTATATCTCTATGATTTAGGTACATTTCACATGAACTGTTATTTTTATAGCTAAAATAATAAAAAATAATGAACCATATAAAATACAGTACACACACTCACACACACTTCTTGTTAAGGAAACATTTAAGTTAATCCCCTTTTTTGCAGTACCTACAGTAGGTACTATAGTGCTATGATTTTAATTTAGCTTTTGGACGTGACAGTGGATTTTATTTCGCCAATGTCACGTAGAATGGAGAAGGAGGAGAAATAAAAATAAAAGGTTTAATTAGATAAGTCACAACCTAAAAAAAAAATAGTAGATTTTTTAGTAGATTTAATTACCGATATTCCTTTGGAATGGAGCTCCTAGCTGAATCCTTTCACATTTTGACATTATACGATTCAAAACTAATTCTTAGAAGTTTGTGAGACCTTAAACAGTAACGCAGAACAGTATTCGTAAAGTTTCAAGGCTCTAGAAATATATGTACTGACGTAATGATTATTTTTTATGACGTCAAATAGATATTAATGTAATTTTAGTATTATGCCATTGAAACTAATACAACAATCATTTACTATAGAAAATTAAATATAATAGAATAATATAAAAAAATGTGTGGAAGTCGCAACGGTTGCGATTTCGATCTCCACTTGTGTAAATGAATTATTTTCACTTTGTTCAAAAAAAAAGTTATGTACAAAAACGAAAGAAATGAAAAGAGAGAGAGGAAAAAAGAATATGTAGTTTTTGTTAACACAAGTTCTAAGTCTAGTTCACATAAGTTGTAATAAATAATTCTATACATATACTCGTATTGTGTCCATTTTAGGAGTAATTTTAATTTTGTCATTAGTTACCTAAATAAAAGATAGCAGTAATAAAGTTAGCTAAATGTTCTAACTATAAAGAATTTATATACTTTAATAGGTTCATAAGACAGGTTGACATTCAATTTTATGACAGGTATATATTTAACAAAAGAATGTTATAAAATACAAGTACTAAATAACTAGAGCATAGTTTTGCCGTGATTCATATTAAAATTATACAGACTGGTGGAGTGGTTGACGCATACAGTCAATGTTTTTAGAGAATGGTAGCAGTCGAGGTAAAAGGGTTTAAATGACTGACATTAGGCCTCAAAGTCCTGATATGAAAGTTAGAAATATATACATATATATTTATTAAACTTTAAAACCGTAAACGACTGTAAGTGTGACAGGCTGTGGGTTCGAATCCCACTCGATCAATTAATTATTTAATATTTTGCGATACAGCGTGAAACAAAAAGAAAAAGTTAATTCTATACCAGTATATTAGTAAGCAGGGAAAAACAAGCTTGACGTTTTATAGTGTCATAATTAATAGTTTTAATTATATAACCAGTGCATGTTTTGCCAATAATTGTAATATGATAAAAAAATATATATATGACTGAGGTGGTTCTGGAACGCCAGCGCCATCTATTGGCGCTCGACAGAGTTAGTGTTATGCACTGGTATGGAAGGGGCGAGTCGAGGCGTGGCCGACGGACATCGACTCACTTTGTGTTTGGCGGTCGGCCGGTGCAGACGACACTGAAACTGTCCCGCGTTCCGCGCTGTGTATCTACCTACTGGGATAACGATGGCTGCTTTCTTGTAAATTGAGTACGGTATTGTAATTAATTCGTAATATTACAAATTGTGTTTACTCGTGCCAACATTATCCACTGAAGCCCACAGTAGACCGGGTACTCAAAAACTATGTACGAGGGAAATCCACCCGACGGCGACATCAGAAGCGGGAACGGTGTTGGCACAAAACGAGAACAATAGAGAAAACCAATGGCGTGCTATGTTCGAACAAAATGCGAACATGCGATGATTGAAGTCCTGTATACACCGAGGCTAGCTCAGGTAGGTGTGGTGTATATGTGGGTAGTTACCTACTTATGACCCGACAGAGAAGACACGGACGCGAGATCGTGGTGTGCAACGGCTGACTTGTGCTTTTGACAAACTCCCCGAGAGGCAGTCAACTCGTGCTTGTTGTAAGTAAGGGACTTAAGGGTGAAGCATCTACGTGGCTGTCTCAAATAGCATACGAGAGTATGACATGCTACCCTTACAAATCACTGGAAGGACGAGGGCAAAGAGGTTGCTGTCGCTATTGTACTCGCTCACATATTGGTTTGACCCGCGGCTTTAACGTATAGCGCTTATACCATTGAAGTGTTTCAACTGCGGGAAAACTGGCCATTCGAAGCGAAAGCGGCGGCGGGCCGAGTGATGGCATCGGGGATGGAGCAGCGCGCGGTAAGCGGCGTGCGGACGGAGCGGCGTGTGGACGTATACAGTGTCCAACCTTCAAATGGGAGGGTACGGAACCAAAGGTAAACTGATTTGTTTTGTTTACGAGTCTGGTGCTGAATTCTCGTTAGTTGAAAATTTTTCTATTAAATTTAGTGGTCGACGGTTTAGTAATGTTGTTACTATGACCGGTATTAGTCAAACACGAGTATACAGTACCGAACAAATTCTGTGTTGTGTAGTATTAACGATTGCTCTCTTGAGATATTGTTGTCGCGAGATTTTAAATCAGAGTTTTCCTGTAAACATAACTGTGACTGACATATGGTTAGACGGGAATCTGTGTAAATTCAGTGAATAACGATAGTGTACATAGTGTAGGTAGAGTTGACTTTGACTGACATCTCAGCTTATATTACTGGTAGTAACAAATCGAAACTTTTAGAAACCTTGGGTCGATATTCAGAATTTTTCATAGCTGGTTTTCCAACGACTCTAGTAAATACCGGAGAACTTAAAATAAAATTAATTGTTTAGAATCGCACAGTACAGCGTATAGAATGTCGGCAGATGAACGTGGTATTATACGCGACAGAGTTAAAGAACGGTTACACGTGAATATCATTAGGTCGAGCTGTTCTCCTTTCGAAAGTCCAGCTTTATTAATAAAGAAGTATGACGGTTCAGATCGTATCTGTATTGACAAAAGTGAGCTTAACAATAATACTATGCCTGACAGTTATCCGCTTCCATTGATTACCGATCAAATTCAGGGGCCTAATTATTTCTTGAAACTCGATGGAGCAAGCGATTTTCATTTGATCTCGGTAAACGAAAATTCTATAGAGAGTAATGGCTCATAACGGCTGAAGGGTACTTCGAATTCTTGACTATGCCTTAGTCTGAAGAGTTCAATTTCGTTTTTTCAGAGGACAATTGTGATCGCGTTGGGTGATTTGGTTCGCGATTGCGTGGTGGTGTATTTTGATGACATTTTAAATGTCACTGCCGATTTAGGGGTCCAGTATGGGAGGACTTAATGCACTGTTGGAGGCTGTGGCGAGTGCTGGTTTAGAGTTTAGTTTAAAGTGGAGGCTGATTGGGTATCTGCCGCCTCCGGTGACTGTGACTTTGTGTGTGGCACACACACTTTGTGTGTGGCAGTTTGTCGGATTTCCGTCAGTTTCCTTCTGTCATCTTCTATTTCCGGCAGTTTTGAATCTATTGTTCATCTCGAGGCTGAGGGTACTATTGAACAGCATTTTGAATTTTGCTGGTTTCCGGTCATGGCGTTCTGGAGGATTTGTAGATGACTGCGTTGCTTGTAGGGTCGCGAAATCTCACTCTGGGAGAGTTCAAGCTGGGCTGCATCCGATCCCTAAGGCAATGATGCCGTGGCATACGGTTCGTTTAGACGTGGCGGGTAGGCCCAGCGGTGAAACGATAAGAAAGAGTACATTTTCATTCTGACAGGCGCGTTCGCGAAGTGTGTTCTTTTCTTTCATGCGGCAGGCATTGACTCTTGGAGTGTTCACAAGGTGACTCGTGGCTTTGTTTGAGGCTCCAACCCGCATCATGGCTGACCAGGAAAGATGTTTTACTGGTGGTGGTTTCACTGGTAGACATTCGTTCCAATCTCATGGCGGTGGGTTTCCCTCGTAACAGGCAGGTACGGCGTGTCAGAAGTGTGTTAAAGTCCATGTAAACGGTATTTGAGACTAGCGGTAAAAGGTTGTGGCAAGACTATAGGAGAGTACAACTCATGATAAATTGTACGATGAACCGGTAGCTTTTAATACGTAAAGTCGCGATACCGTTATCATTGATGTGCATCGGTGATGTGTATCATTGATGTGTGTCATTGATGTGTATCATTGATGTGTGTCAGTGATTTGTCGTTGATGTGTCAATGATGTGTGTTTTTGATGTGTATTTTTGATGTGTATCATTGGTGCGTGTCATTGATTTGTATCATTGATGTGTAGTAGTGAGGTATATTTGTCGTTTGTGGTGGTAGTCGTTGACATTGACGAAATTCGTTAAGTAGTATCAGACATAATAACAAAGTGTGCGGAATATGGTAGGTCCCGTTTTGATATGGTGACAAAAACGAAAATTAGTAAGTTTTCTGTTGGCGTATTGTTGGAAAAGGAAAAGCGAAATGAGACAAAATTAGATTCGAAATTCAAAGGTTCATTTAAGGTTGTCGAAGTTTTGGAGTGTGATCGTTACACACTGAAAGCTTTAAATTGTAAACGTACTTACAAATTTGCTTACGATAGGTTAAGTAAAATGCCAGCAAGTCATGTACCCGACGAAATCAATGTGTAATTTATGATGATGTTGATGATAATGATGGTGTTCAAGCTTAAGTAGTTGGAGAGACTCGAGTAAATGGCTCTATCGGCCGTAATGTGTTGGACCGTACCAGTAGTTATTTCGTAGTCGTAGCCCGGTAGAAATCGGTATCTTTTGGGGAAACTCAAGTAGTCCGTGGGTGCGCGGTGTGCGTTTAACTCTGGCGGAGGTCGTGGTCTGTAGAGACCGTAGCGTGTTGTCGCAGGTGTGACATACACGGGCTATCCACGCGGTGGATATGCGTACTGAGATGTGAGAGAGCAATGTGATTGCTGTTCGGCTGGAGAGCCGTGGCGTTAGAGGTCTTTACTCAGAGGTTTCTGTTAATTTGGTTGTAACTTGTCGTTGCCGAAGTAAAGTAAAGTAAAATTTTGGTTATGATGATGTCGATGGTACATGGCTGTGGTATTTGTGTAGTGATTAGTTACAATTATGATCCAGATTAGTGTCAAGTTGTAGTGTCGAGTTGATCTAGTGTCGAGTTGATCTGGTGTCAAGTTGTTCTGGTATAAGGTTCTGGTATAAGGTTCTGGTATAAAGTTCTGGTATAAGGTTCTGGTATAAGGCTCTGGTATAAGGTTCTGGTATAAGGTTCTGGTATAAGGTTCTGGTATAAGGTTCTGGTATAGGGTTCTGGTATAGGGTTCTGGTATAGGGTTCTGGTATAGGGTTCTGGTATAGGGTTCTGGTATAGGGTTCTGGTATAGGGTTCTGGTATAGGGTTCTGGTATAGGGTTCTGGTATAGGGTTCTGGTATAGAGTTCTGGTATAGGGTTCTGGTATAGGGTTCTGGTATAGGGTTCTGGTATAAGGTTCTGGCATAAGATTCTGGTATAAGGTTCTGGTATCAAGTTCTAGTATCAACTTCTAGTGTACAATTCTAGTGTACGGTTCTGGAAGTTGGTTGGGAAGGTTCTGATGTAGGTTGGCCGAGCGGTACGAGGTACTGTTGTAGCATTTTCTTCTAGGCTAACCAACACACGAGGACGTGTGCTAACAGGATGGCCCTCTCAGAAATTATAGTACTGAGGTGGTTCCGGAACGCCAGCGCCATCTATTGGCACTCGACAGAGTTAGTTATATGCACTGGTATGGAAGTGGCGAGTCGAGGCGTGGCCGAAGGATATTGACTCACTTTGTGTTTGGCAGTCGGCTGTTGCAGACGGCATTGAAACTGTCCCGCGTTCCGTGCTGTGTCTCTACCTACTGGGATAGCGATAGCTGCTTTCTTGTGAATTGATTACGGTATTGTAATTAATTCTTAATATTACAAATTGTGTTTGCTCGTGCCAACATTATCCACTGAAGCCCACAGTAGACCGGGTACTCAAAAACTATGTGCGAGGGAAATCCACCCGACGGCGACATATATATTTTTTTAAATTTAATTTCTATTTTAATATTTAAATTATTAACATATAAAATATTTGTTATATATTATATTTTAGAATCAATTTATATAAATCGCATAGCACAGATGTAGTGTCGAAATAGTAATGCTCCAAAAGGTCAACTTAATGCCGTTCAGACATTTTGTCGGCAACCGTGAACTTAAATAATATTGCTTATTCTTTGTAAATAACGCTAAAAATAAAATAAAGAGAAAAAAGACACTTGTGAATTCTAGCTAGACTTTTAATTTAATTGTTGCCCGCTTTTTTAACTTTATATAACTGCTATTGATGCGAACATTAGGTGTATTTGTTGTCACTTTTTTATTAAGAACCACATTTTAAAGACAAAACACAGAGTCGGGTTCCGCAATCCAAAATTTACAAATATGCGGAAGGTAATAAAAAAAATTACATATAAAATGAAGAATATCCTTCACAATATTTGCAGCATCTTAACCTTTAGATATTACCGACTATCTGAAACATAAATTCTCAGCCTTTGTATTCATCTTGTATTTTCTTTTATTATTCGGCTTATAAATTTAGGTGATATATTGTTAACTGCTAGTTAAGATAAGATTGCGTTTTTATATCATGTTACTTTTAAGTAAAGAATTTAAATGAGTAGCCATATATTCACATGGGTGCTTCAAGGAGCAGGAGCAGGAGCTGCAAACGCGACCGTTTGTGGGTACAATTCTCACAAGAGGAAATGAAATATTTAATATTTTTATTTCTTTGCGGCGTTGATTTCCGCTACACAACACGCAATGGCTGCAGAATTCGGCGGAAAATGTGTAATGTATCTAAATTGCCTTATGTATGAAAGACAGAAAGCGGACTGATGACTCTACATAGGTCCTCGCGAAGTATGAAATATGCGTAAAGACTAAAAGCTTAAACTTTTGTATTTTTTTAAAAATGCACCAAAACGATCGTGCAGTATATTAAACTGATTCCAATATAAAAAAAAAAACTTAAATAGTCCACACGGATTATAGCTAAGATTTATATTTTGCTTCACATTACATTAGTTAATCTCTTCTGATCTAGAGCTATAAATAGTACTAATGGCGACGTATAGCTGGCAATACTGTCGTTTTATTTTTAAATATTTTAAATAAGGACTTAATACTAGGAAGCAATTTAAATACATATAAAGTTTGTCATGATTAAAATCAAATTATTATTGCAGTTTCCAGTGTTAATAATTACTTTGTTGGCATATAAAACTCAAATATGGTAGAAGTGGCATCGACGTGTAAATGGAACTCGTAAAATACGCCTAATCCTTAAAGTAAAGGAGGAAAGAGACGAAAACTGATTCTATATGTTTTTATATTAATATTGAGCCCAATTGTGAATTGCCTCAGGGGAACTAAATGTGACTGTAAGCGCATCAGATTGTAAGTTAGATTCTCATTCATGGAAATAAAATATTTAATTTAGATTCTGCCACTTCTGAGTGTCTTAACACCAGGTTCCCTCTACCTATCCTGCTGTGTGCGAGGTGCTGCATGAAGCTGTTTTTTTAAATATATCAAGTTGTTACTTTTCAATATTACGAAAATTAATTTAATTAATTTATAATATTACTAGTGGACCCGAACGCGGCTACGCCCGCTTGAACTATACGAATGTTTATTAAATATATTTATGAAATTATTTTCAACTTTCAATAGAGAGATGCGTTAAGCAAGCTCATTTTGGGTGACGTATTCTAACAACAAACTTTCTTAGTCGTTGCTGTTTGATTGTATATAACTTTTTTATTTATTAATGTATGTAGATGACACTTTTTGACTATTACCAATTTTACACCTTTATTTAATTAAAAATATTAATAATTTTATAGCAGTCATTCTTTTTGAAAAGAATATATATTTACCTAGAACGGCCGCTGGGTCATTTTTGTCCCGCCATTATTATTTTATTATTTGAGGGTATATTTTAACATATTTTCATGCCTCGGGGACGAGGTGAAGGTGAAAGGACGATGCGGGGGCGGAAAAAAAATGAATAGTAGATTTAGCAGTCAATGCCTAAGTTTTTAGGGTTCTGTAGCTTTTAAGGGAAAAAAAACCCTTATAAGATCATTTTTTTGTCCATCCGTCTGTCATTGCCCTTATCTCACGAATGTTTGGAGAAATCGAGTTGATATTCATATGAGTATATGAATATCAACTATATGACGATCTACAGTCCCTTGATTTTCTGAAAAAGCGCCTTTAAAAAAAGATATGACCATTTATATAGTAAAAAACGTGTATTTCGACACTATAAAGGGAATCAAAATTAATCAGGTACTTTCAGTTAACTTAGAATTATGAAATTTGGCAGCTAGCATCTACATGTAGTACTAGTACAGGAAAAAATCAGACAACTATACATCTATTTATAAATCTTAAATAATAATAGCCTGAAAAGTGGGGTAAAATTGGTGTCAATACTAAATTCTGCCGCTAGTTCAAGTGAGGTATCAGATGAAAGGATGACTAAGCCAGGCTTGAATTTCAGAAAAACACTCGATACCAAATTTGGGCAATTGTTAGGTAGGTAGAGGGAACCTGGGAACCTGGTGCTATGCACTCCGCTGGCATTTTCCACCGAATTCTGAAGGCATTACCACGCAATGTTATAAATCATCTGTGATGTATCGCTGATGAAGAATATATTAATGCATTACTTGGCCTAATAATAATATTAACTAATTTCAATAACTTATAATTTTGTAAGAGTTATTCAGTTAGTTGTCACGACCTTAGAACGTATTTGAAATATTTGATTCTTTCTTTGTGTTTTATTTTTTGGTACTTTTATGTTTGTTAAAGAGTAAGAATTGATTATTAAAGATGGTCGGCATATTTTACGAATTATTTTAATATTTTTTTTTTGTATTATACCAACAATCAACATAATAAGTAGAATGGGACAAATTTGTCACGACGGCAGTTCAAGGGGGGTCTCAATCTTCGGCACTTCTAGTGTTAACATGGCCGAATAAATTGCATGTCAAACCAATAAGTATTTTAATATATTGATATATATCGAAAATAATACAAATATGAGAAAAAAAGTATCCTATGTTCATCCCGAGACCCTCAAGTATCTCTATGTGAGTATTTTATCACAATTAAATTAGCGGTTCGGCCCTGATTGCGTAAAAGACAGACAGACAGACAGAGTTACTTTCGAATTTTCTGAATTCTGAATATATATTATTTCGAAGTTCTTGGCAATTTCGAGCACAATGTTATTTAAACCATACCAAAGTACATTATAAGCTATTACCGTCACTTTGAATTAATTAGAAAGGATATTAAATTGTATTGGTTATTTGTATTCGACTATTTTATTATACAAATTTAAATTGGATTAGTTTTTGTTGTTCAATGCTTATTTACGAATAATACCAATTTAGTAAGTTTTCTAGGTAAATTTGTATTTTGATACAGTTGATTAATTTTTTCTGAATAAAAACTACCGTAATAAATAAATATTGAAGCTTTAAGAGTTTACACACTTTTGCCCTTGCGCCACGAGTGGCCTCTACTGGTCTGATTGGGGCGTCGATCCCCACTCGAGGCGATAAAATTAAAAAAAAAAAAAATCGAGTAAATAATAAATAAATACTTAGTTTATATTTTCATTATTTCCCTCTGCTTTTGAAAATGGGGCACGGAGTGTCTCAACACTAGGTTCCCTATGCCTAACCTGCTGTGTGCGGGAAATAGTGCAGCTGTATTTAAAAGTTTATTATTAAGATAACAGACGGCGTCCATTCGTGGGCAGTAAACTGGTTAGTTTAAATGACACACCCATAGGCTTGCCTATTCTGATACTAGTGAGTACCGATTGTTGACGGTCCTACTCATAAAATGTGACAATCTTGTTAGTCGCTATAAGAATTTTTAAGTCATATTTTTTGCATAGTTTTGCCGTTAAAAATGTTCCTTTTTATTCAATAGTCGTTCTGTCACTCTAAATATTTTATTTTTGCAGATTTAGATTTTGCACTACTGAAATTGCAATAACACGGAAAGAACGATGTGACGCTAGATTTGCGTCCTACCTATTATAAGCCGGAGGGCAGACAGGGGCAGACAGAGGGAAACTAGTGTTAAGACACTCCGTTCCATTTTCCTCCGAATTCTGGAGTTGCAGAAATTAAAATATTAAATATTTCATTTCCTCGAGTGGGAATCGAACCCGCGACTACCATACCGCGCACTTTGACCTCAATTAATTTTCATTGTAATTAGAAAGTAATAAATTTTGATACGGCCGTACATGTACCTACTGTAACAATTAAAGATAAATATATCAGAGAAACTCAAACAGAACCAAAAACTCCATATAATTGACGAGTACAAGTTCGAAACACGTACTTAAATAATTTATATCTTTTGAAGTATATACAAAAACTGGTTAAATAAGAGATATCGATGTAATTAGAGCTTTTCTTTCGTAAGCTGTTGACCTCTGGACAGCAGGAAGAGGTGAAATGATCGATCAGTCACGGCCTCGCTCTGCGCCTGCGCATTTCCTTTAGATATATCCTCCTTGGTGACAGCTGATGAAAAACAAAAACGTGAACCTTTGTATGGTTAGCCTCGAAATTACTACGACCGTCGTCTCTTCCAATCACTAATATACAATCTCTATTATGTAGAAAATAATTAAATCTATTTATAACTAAGGTATTTTAAAACAAAATATTTAAGAAATAAAGATTAATTTATTATTTTTAACACTTAAAGATGGAAAATATTTTTTAGGAAAATGTAATTTAGCGGGACTCGAACCCGCAAAATTGATTATAATTATTTAATAAAGTAAATTTTAGTATATATTACTTTAAGACACAAAATGGAAATACCAATACCAATATAACAATATCTTCTTCTTCTTCTTCTTCTTCTTCTTCTTCTTCTTCTTCTTC